>CM023610.1:23359361-23509361 GCA_013358685.1 Antennarius maculatus | reverse complement strand
AGGAACACCTCCTCTTGTCTTTGTTTTTCTGCCAAAGGGCGGTGGTTTGTCTGGAGAAGAACCTTCAGAAAGCCTCCAGCCTCTTATTTGTTGTTAGGGACTAAACCTTGGACCCTGAACCGTTTACGACCCGATGGACCGACCTGTGTATCACCCAGGGTTTCAATTAGTGGTGATATTTACATTTGTGTCTAAATTTGTCCTACAGCTGTTTGAGAACAGGCATGTCGGTGAGTTGAGCCAAGCCGTGGTGAGCGATTGTTTAATGATGAGCGTTATCTGTGTGAAACATATTGAAGGTCACACGCCACCTGTGGCCCAGCACCCGACCTCCCGTCAGAACGCCTTGTGTCACCGCTGAACCCTTCTGTTAGCAGCTGTTGTGCTTTGTGATACGAAACAGAAGGCCAGACGCCACCGAGAGGACGTCGCACGCCGACCAGGCTAAACGAAGCTATCGTGACCCTGAAGCACCTGCAACCAGCAGCCAATCAGCATAAACGTCTTGGGTCAACTCTACCAACCCCTACTCAAACAATGTTTTTTTGTTTTCGCATCCACATTCCACCATTCACAACATTAAACATGTTTATGGTGATATTTCTGAAGACCAAAGCTCAGAAAACATGTTTTAAAATGTACGTGGTGCAACAGTTCTGCCACGTCACCCCATTTCTATAGCAACAACCCCACAGCATCATAACATCGTTTAGCATCTGGTACGTTTAGCATCTGACACATAAAACTTTGTCTTCTTCTTGTCTTTGAACCCAACATATTCTCTTGGCGGAGAGAACCCAGCTGACTCTGTAACGAGTGACGTCATCCTCAAATGATTGTGTGCTCTGGCCCTGATCCCATGATGCAACACTGTGATGACATTGTGAAACGGGTTGCTGCCGCAGAAAGCACCAAGAACTGCTGACAAGCACCCTTTTCCTCCTCTACCTTTATCTTTCATTTCTGTTGTTTCATACCTTCCCTCCAGCTCTCTCCATCCCTCTTTCTCTGTCTCTCTGCCGGTCGTCAAGGCGACTGGGTACCATTACTCAGCATCTTTCACAGCCAGACAGCACAGAGCTCAGCTTCCAGGCCAGGACAGAGTCAGGAAGACCGACCGGTTCTGGTCCAATTGGATGCCTGGAAGAGGTTGTGTTTCACCTCCCATCAGCCATCAGAGTCTCAATTAAAGGTGGATGAAATGAATCTTTGCTGATTGTCATCGTACCACCAAAGCTTCACTCCTGCTGGAAGAATATTTATGCCGTGTACCAGTGTCTTCACTGTGCTACTGGGAAACATTCCACTACCACCAGATGCCACAAGATGAAGCAGAACGACCTGAAACAACCTTCAGTCTGGTGGAAAGAGCAGATTCATGGCGTATGATCAGCGGGTGATTTAACAGGCGTCATCTGACGGGTGTGTCAGGAAGCGATCTGGGACAAAGAGCCTATCAGGAACTGGAGATAGCAGACACTTCTTTGCCCTCACCTCGCTTCCTTTAACCTCAGCACTCTTCCTTTGACCACAATACTCTTCCTTTGACCTCACCACTCTTTCTTAGACTTCACCAGTCTTCCTTTGGCCTCAAGACTCTTCCTTTGACCTCACCATTCTTCCTTTGACATCAGCACTCTTCCTTTGAAGAGTGCTGTGACACAGTACAGTGACACAGCACTCTCCAGTTTTATGTGTGTTATTCTTTTTCCAACTTTCTACATGTTCTCTGGAGCCACTTTTGCCTTGAAATGAAGGAACGTTGGTCGTCTCCAGACAACAACGTCCTGTTACTTTCACTGTCATAAACGAAGAAAAACGAGGACATTTCTATCTGCTTCTGTTCATGTTTACAACAGTAAACACTCAGAGTCAGAACCTGAAGCCACCTCCTGCCAATGCTCTAGCTTTAACCCAAGGCTGTTAATAACAGGAAGATCATAACACTCATCCTGATTTTATTTACATCTAATTCTCTGAACAGTACAAATATCATAAAGTTAAAACTATACGACAGTAGAATTATACTACAGTAGCAGTTCACTTAACAGTACACTGTAGTGATTCTAGTTCGTTCCAGTTGGTTACTGGTAACCAGTACCGGTAACCAGCTAGGTGGTTTAGCTGGTTACCAATACTGGTTTAAGTTGGTACTTGCAGGTTACCGGTACTGGTTCTGGTTAGTTCTAGTTGGTTACCGGTACTGGTGGTAGTTGGTTCTAACTGGTTACCGGTACTGGTTCTAGTTGGTTAACGGTACTGGTTCTAGATGGTTGCTGGTACAGTTGACTGTTGGTTTTGGTTTGTTATTGGTACTGGTGATAGTTGTGGTTACCAGCAGCAGCTGTCGCTGGGGGTGTGACTTCTGTAACTTTCTAGTCTAGAGAGGAACCAGAAGCGATTTGGAGCTGAACTCACTGACCTCATTCTCACTCCTGTTGCTCTGCCTTCAGATGAAACCAGTCAAACCAGTTTGTCTCACACATAGGCAGACGCTTTGTCCTTATCTACCATTGGCTAGCTGTTTAGCCCCAGCCTTTCATGGTGAGCCCAACCAATCAGACGCAGGGTCCGCTTTTTGTTCTTTGTGTTCTTCCCAGTCTGACCAGCGTTGTGTCTCTGCTCTCGTCCCGACGGATGAGGTTTGTCTGATCTAACCCACAACGTGTCTCCTCTCACTGGCTGAGTCACAACGGGTTGACACCCACAAAGGAATGCTTCGTCATCCGTCATCATGACCATAGGATTCAAGATAAGAGATGTGTGATATGTAGGCCTATCTGATCTACAACCACGTGACAGAAGCCCAAATCTGATCACACAGAAACACGTTTAGCACAACATCAGATTAAATTAAACCGTAATTCAGTCTGCAATACACAGCATTAAAAGTTACTGTAATCTCTGTCTATCTGCATGGACCTGGACTTTTTTGCTGTTTCAGGGTGTGAACCTGGACTGTTTTACCATGTGAACCTGGACTGAGAGAGTGGGTCCGAATTAAGCTGACAATCCAGATGAATGTTTGGAAGTATTCAAATCCTGAAACTGGGACAAGGTCTCCCTCTCTCTCTCCCTGTCTCTCTCTTTCTCTCTCTCACAAACACACACACACACACACACACACTACACACACAGAGAATCAGCTGATCCTATCTGCTGATTGATTGTCAAAGTTCAAAAAACAACATGCAAATGAAAACAAACCTTCTTTGTACTGGTGTGATAGATGACGAGGATGATGATGATTATGATGATGATCATGATCATCATGAAGAGAGGATATCTCAGAACAATAGAGCCAAACACAACACCAGTGAACAAAAGCAATAACAGAGAACGAGGTGAGGAATCCACCGGGTGAGGAAGGGGAGGACACCCTTTGATGGGGGGGATTGAGGGCGCAGGCAATAATAATTAAGAGTGTCACTCACACACACACACACACACACACACACACACACACACACACACACACACATTATAACTATATTGGTCTTATCGCCTGGCCACAGAACGCCTTCTCTCCACAACATCACCATTATTTACACTCAGACGGAGACGACCTATTGTCTGTTTGTGCGTGTGTGTGTGTGTGTGTATGTCTGTGTGTGTGTGTGTGTGTGTGTGTGTGCGTACAGATAGGGCGGTGGGGGTGAGGTGATGGGCGGAAGAATCGGCGGATGGATGGCAAGGCCACAGATTTATGTCTGCCTGATGCATGACCTTTTGACCTCCTCATTGCTAAGTGAGAGGGGGGGGGGTACCCAGAGTGAGTGGGGGTCTGGAGACAGACATGGTGGTCTGGAATGGGAGGTGGGGTGGTCGGGGGGGGGGGGGGGGGGGGGGGGCAAACAGACATGAGTCAATGTTGGAAGCAATTGAAGGATTAGCATTTTAAAGGATGCTGTGGCTAGTCCACTAGCTTTAGCTAGCTAACGCTAATCTACTAGGTTTCTCTGGGTTTAGCTGGTAGCAGCTAACTAGCGCTGGAGCTTCTCCTCCAATCAAACACACACACACACACATGCAGGTGCCGTTATGACAGAATCAACATGAGTCAAACCATCTGGATCCTGATTGGACGGTCCTTCCCTCCGTCTAGTCATGTGACTTCCTCCTTCTTCTCCTCTTCCACGTTGAACGTCAAACTGGTCTGTCCGGTTCTGGTTTCTGGAGCGTGATGGCGGTTCACATCTCCGGCACTCGGTTCGGTTTGGCAGTCAGCTGCTGTGTGGTTCGCTTCCAGGGTGTTGCCGGGTAACGAGAAAAACAAACAGGAAGCAGTTTCTGAGAACCAAATACAAATAAATGTGATCATTTTTAGATATATCAACTGTCATTTATTCAAATCTGCAAACAGGCCACGCCCATCAGGATGTTACTGTGTGTTAACATGATCGATGGAAAACTACTGGACGGATCTGAAGTGGTAACGGTTTCAACGATGTCTGATGACCATAAAGAGGGCGTGTCCCAGATCTTTAGCTGGTCACACACGGTGGAACATACAGCTGTTGGCGTCTAAAGGGTTAACGGCATTAGCAGAAGCAGAAGAAGAGAAGTTGGGTTCACGGAGGTCGACCGTCCTGTTGTTTACGCCCCTCTGCACGCAACCATCCTACTCCATCCTGGGTCACGCAAAGAGAGATGTCAGGACACACACACACACACACACACACACACACACACACACACGCACACACACACGCCTCCCTCCCTTCACCTAACACATGGAGAGGAAGACGACTGGGAGGTAGCGTGAGATGAAGATGGACAGCTCACGCTAACCCATTCCCACATTCCCCTGTGGAGCGAACCAACAACTTGAAGACATGAAGATGTGAGCTGTCAAGAGCAGACCCCCCCCCCCCCCCAGAGGCCCTGGGCCCCGCCCACTACTGATGGAGAGAGGGAGGAAGACGAGATCTGGTGTCACTGATGTTGTATCCATCCACCAACTAGTGGTGATGGCCCAAAGCACGACACACACACACACACACACACACACACACACTATAAAAAACCACATCACAGAATTGTGTCATTAAACCAGAGCGGGAAAAAGCGATGATGAAGTGAGGAAGGATGGGTGGAACATGACAGGAAGTGGAGCATCCGCCCCTTTGGTACTCCAGATTACATATGAGGGAATAAACGGAGGATGAGGGCCAGGAGGTCGGGGGCCGGGGGCCCATCAGACATCCATTCAGGCTTTACATGAGCCCATTTGGACATAAAACGAGTGGAGCAGAGAACAGGATGATGGGGTTCATCATCATCATCATCATCATCATCCCTGCATTCGGGACGGAGGAGGGATTCAATCATGTCTTCATACCTGTAATTCTGGTTTGTTAACTTGCTGGTATTTTGGTATTGGCCAAACATTCTGGGTAAAAACTGGCGATCATCACCAGTTTTTACCCAGAATTCCCTTTGACAACCAGAACTTTCAGAAACAGATGGCAAAATTGACCCAAACCCCCAAAGACTACTCGTCCCCCCCCTCCATATATTTGGGATTGCTAGGTCAATCAACTAAAATGACTCAGGTCTACCAGAGTCAGTGTTGATCTGGATCCCCCCCCACCCCCCACCACCATCACCACCACCACTGCTAGCAGACTGCGTACAAGTGGCTGTTCAATCCCATTGATTGGTCCTCTTATTAATGCCTGAATAACCACGACCAATCAGCAGAGGGTCATTAATATCAATGGACGACCTTTTGACACGGTGGCGCTGAGGCTGTGGTGCAGCGATTCGTCTGGGGATTCGACCTATCAGCAGATATTACTACACCTCTGTGGGGGGTGGGGGTGGGGAGGGGCTGTAGGCGCTGGAGCGTGAAACTGAATCTTGGGAGCAGATTGTAATTTGTAAATCTGAGTGGCGGGGATCTTCTGCTGATGATGGAGGTGTCAACAATGGCGCCGCCTGATTATTACGCTAGCAGCTGTCAGCTGTGGAACAGACGGGCGTTGACCTGCCGACCCCCCCCGGGGTCGTGACCATGATCATGCCAGATAAATGAGGTTTAGACCCTCCTCTTCCTCATTCTGCCTCAGTTTCCGTGGTTCACGCTTTCAGGAGGAATCCTCTGATTGGTGGACTCAGAAACGGCTCCTTTGTTAGCATTAGCTTCCGTTGCTGCCGTGGCTCTGGTTGAGCTGATAGCAATCACCGTGGTAACGGGACCAGCACACTTCCTGTCAGTGGGAAGTGGGCGTAGTCGTCTCACCTGGGGGACCAGGTAAGACGGTTGAGCGGTTCCCACCCACCGACAGCAGAACGGCATGCTGGTCCTGCTGAGTCATGTGATCGATTGGATCAGCTGGTCGTCCACAGCGCGGAACAGCTGATGTCATCACACACACACACAAAGACACACATATTTACACACACACACACACACACACACACACACACACATGAAGAGACACATATTTACACACACACACACACACACACACACACACCTGTCCTTCACAGGCGTCTCAGCCTTGGACCAGCTGGAGGCGGTCCTTCTCTGGGTTTACGTCTGACACGACCTCTGATTGGCCGTACCTGAACATTGTGCTTCTAGATAACGACACACTGAGCGTTCTGACCTCCACCACCACCATCATCATCATCATTATCATCATCATCATCATCATGCTTGCAGCTAGCGTATCTTCACCACCCCCTCCTCCTCTGAACTCCTCCTGGTCTTCATCGTTCCGTCAGCAGCGATCTGTCTACATGTTCATGTATGTTCTGTGACGCGTGTCCAGATCTGACACGCCTCCTCCCATCTCTACAAGTATGTCAGGCCTCAACGGTTCACCTCCACTAAGAGCCGACATGTCAGCTCCGTTCAGTGTCCTGCTCCTCCGTTGGACCTCCTGATGACCCCCCCACTACTGCTCAGCAACGTCAGGTGACCAAGTTCCAGAAGAAACCCGGTCAGAACTCAGCCCACCATCCTGGATCAATGAGGTATCAGTGATCAGATGGATCAGTGATCAGATGGATTAGGCTGGTGTCCTGAGATCTGACCTGAGACCAGGTCTGATTTGAGACCAGATCTGATGTGAGACCAGGTCTGATTTGAGACCAGATCTGATGTGAGACGTCCCATGAAGAAGCCTTGTGAAGACAACAACTCCCATGATGCCCCACTAGTGACACACACTGAATGCACATCCTTACACCAAAACAATGTCTCCATCCTACTATTAAGCCAACATCCCATGCTCCACTCATTGGGTTGTCATGGCGATAAGAATTCACTGACATCGCGGCAACTATATCATCATCATGTACATGATGACATCATCACTTCCTGTATCCAGACGACATCCTGTGTCCAGAGGTCAACAAGGCTCCTGAACCGAATACGTAATTAGCGCAGCTCCTCTCTGATTGGCTCCTCTCTTTGGCTCCTCCTCCATCAGTTTAGTAACGCTTTTGTCCGCTGAGGATAAATCAGCTGACGCTCATTTCCACAAACAAAGGGAGGCCAGAGAGCCCCGCCTCCTCCCCGCCGGACGCCGCCAGCCGCTGTGCAGCCTTCAGCGGGTGATTAATGAGTCATGTGACTCGTTTATCATCGCTGATGTCACTCAGTCGGAGAGCTGATATTAATGCTGACCTCGTGGAAAGACGTCTCAGTGGGAGAAATCAGCTGCAGCGCAACCTTGAAATGTCTGTCATAGGTGGACGAATGTATGTGTGTGTGTGTGTGTGTGTGTGTGTGTGTGTGTGTGTGTGTGTGTGTGTGTATGTGTGTTAATAGGCTGATGTTGGACTATTAAAACCATTAGCATTGATTCGTTTGTCACAGCCATTCATTCTTCTTGATAGAGGCCTCCTAATCTGCATCTCTTCCCATCACTCTCTCACTGTGTGTGTGTGTGTGTGTGTGTGTGTGTGTGTGTGTGTGTGTGTGTGTCTGTGTGTGTGTGTGTGTGTGTTTGTGTCACACCTGGCGGTTCCTGGTGGTAGCGGTTCATTTTCTTTCTCTGTCCGTCCTTCTGGTCTTATTCTTCCATGTTTTTTCTCATGTAACCGCCATTAACCAGGACTGGACTAGAGTTTTGGGTTAGGATTAGGATTTGGGTTGGTTTAGGGTTATAATTTGTTAGGGTTAAGTTTTGGGTTAGAAATTAGGTTTAGGATCAGGGTTCGGGTTAGGATTTGGGTTAGGTTTAGGTTTAGTATTAGATTTTGGGTTAAGGGTTAGGGGTTAGAGTTAGGTTGTTGGGGGTTAAGGGTTAATGGTTAAGGTTAGAATTAGGGGTTAACGGTTAGGTGTTGAGGTTTAGGGGTTAGAGCTTAGAGGTCAGGGGCTAAGGTTTAGGTTAGGTTTAGGGATTATGGGATTGTTGGGGTAGGGTTAGGGTTAGGGGTTGTGGGGATAGGATTAAAGTTAGGGGTGAGGGTCAGGGTTGGGTCCATTCATCGGCCGTCACAACAACCAAAGTTCAGACTCTCCCCCGTCCTCTTTTTCTCGTGTCTCACTCAGGGAACCAGTGAGGAGTAGGTTGTTGGGAGGCGCCTCAGGCTCTTGAGTTCCTCTGAGCTACACCTGCTAACAGCTTCCTACGTTCTCTGTCTCTGGTTCTGGGTTTGTGAAGGTTTAGTCGCTGGTTGGGGAGAAGCTTAACCAGGCTTCCCTCACAGATCATGGAAGGAGAAAGACGGATCTTCAGGTCGATCTACATGAAGACGATTGGTGCTCTTCTTCCCAGCCTGGAAGTTAAGGTTGGGATCAGATGTTGCTTTTCTAATCCTGAAATCAAGTCAAACTAATTATTTTTCTGAGACTGAATTACAGGAATCCCTTGAACCCAAACTGGGGGTGGGGGCTGCTTTAAAAGCCACGTAATGAAATAACGAATGGCTGAAGGAATAATAAAGGAACAGAACAGAGGGAGGAATAAATTTCCAAATGCAAAAGACGAGGGTTTCCCATGGAGGAGGGCAGAGATGGAGGAGAAGACAAATGGGGAGCAGATTGTTTTAGAGGTAATGGAGTAGTGAAGTGTTTTTTATTAAATCAAATGGAGGCGGAGCTGCTGGTGGTGGGGTGGAGACCACGAACCAGAGCGAGAGGACGAGGGTCCTAATCGAATCTCTCACAGACGCAGAACAAGACGCATGGGACGGTTAATACAGACAGACATACACACACACTCACACACACACACGTCTCTGTATTGGAACGCTGTGTTTAGCACACATGGAGGGTTGAGCTGGGATCCGATGCTTACTGTCTGGTTAGAGAGCACCCACACACCCAGGACAGCATGGACCACCAGGTGTTCCAAAGACTAGCTGCCTGCAACAGCTCAGAAAGGACAGCCCCATTGACCACACCCCGTTTGACTTCTTCCTGGTTCACATCTGTACCCAGGAAGGGGGCCCATTCCCAGTGGCCCAGTGGGCCACCCTCAACTCCAAAGGGGGACAAGAAGGAACCCAGACTTGAACACCAGAGGAGACAAAACCACCACCCCACTAGTGGGTGGCACAACACAAAAAAATCACTCCCATGAAGGGCAGGACTCAGCAGTCCACCAGCACCCAAAGAACGTGGACCGTTCTCTGAAGATAACAAAGTCCACATCCTGGTCTGAGAGGGAAGTCAAACCAGGACGGAATAAGTCTCCACCACGTAGAAGGAAGTTTTGGGTTCCCTCATCAGGAAGCAATGGGTAGCAAACGACACAATCATCAACCCAACGACTGCCAGGTGACACTTCCTGGGGTGTGGAGCCTACAGCCCACAGGTAGGTTTTAACAACAGCTTTTCCTTTAATTCATCCGAATCCTGCAGAATACTCTCAGGAAGGTTTGAACTGGCATTAGCATTAGGGAACTAGCATTAGCTTAGGGGCTTGATTCATTGAGGTGTGTATGTTTCTGGAGGCTGTAAATGGAATCCAATCAGCAGAGCTTGATGATCTTGAGCCTGGTGTTGGATTGGCTGTGCTAACCTTTCACCTTCTGGAGGACGTCGGTTTGTTATTCTGGTCTTAGCTCACCTTGAAGACTCCGACTTTCCAAGCAGCAACAAACTATGATTTTACCTTTCTCTTTTTATAGGGGAAACCAGTGACCCGAGGCGGTTCTAGTGGGACTCACATCAGAAATCACTTTTAGTGCCAGCAGTAAAGTGAGTCAACTCTGTACGAGAATCATTGAATGTTGTTTGCAGCCAATCGTGTTGAAGGCAAACAGGAGGAAGCAGAAAGACGACTGACAAGATGTTCCCACACATTCAGATCTCTATGACAACATAACCCCAACACTAACCCCAACACTAACCCTACCACTAACCCCAAACCCAACACTAAACCATAACCCCTAACCCTAACCCCCAACACGAACCCCTAACATTAACCCAAACCCAAACCCCTAACACTAACCTCAACCCTAACCCATAATCCCTAACACTAACCCGCAACACTAACCCCAACCCTAAATCAACTTTGATCCTCACTCTAAACTAGCTCCTAACCATAACACTAACCCCATATCCAACCCAACTCCAACCCTAACTCAAACCCAACTCTAAACCTAACCTTAACCCTAACCTAACTCTAACCCTAACTCAAACCATAACTCTAATCCTAACCCTAATTAACACTAATCCCAAGCCTAACATTAATTAATCCTAATGCTAGCCCTAACCCTTATCACCTGTTCATAAACACCACTGCAGTAATGTATCCAAACACACGACTGTTCCGGCTACTAAACGAGTTGCTTCAATTATTTTCACACCACTGAAATTAAACTGGTCAAATGACTTGTTCAGAGCATGGAGGGCCGTCCCAGAGGTGTTACGATGCTGTGGGGGGGTTGGGGGTGGAAGAGGAAGCCGTAAAAAGCCCGGTGGGTTTATGGGCGGTCGTAAACCGATGCTGGGACCACGTCTCTCTCCTCCGTCTTCAACATAAAACTAGTCATGAGTTGCTGAACACAATCAGAGGACCAGGATTTACCGATCTGGTTCTGGCAGGTTCCTCCAGCAACTAGAACCTTCAAATGAGTTAGGCTTTGGGTTCTGAGCACCACGGGTTAAGAACAACCCCAGCCCGGGCTGAAAGAACCCTTCTGAACCCGGAACAGGAAACACCGTAATCTGTTTGATCAACCCTGAGGCCGTTCTGATTCAACAACAACCAGGCACTCGGTACCAGACACTCGGTACCAGACCTACACAGTGAGAACATCAGCATACTGTTTCCGTTGCTATGACAACCACAACATGAACCTCCCACATCCATGTGATCTCACCTGCTGCTCCAAGACCAGAAGCCACTGCAGTGCTTTCGAGGGTCATCTGGGGTCAGCAGGACAGTCCTGGACCAGGAAGAACCAGGAACCTTCAGTGGTCCCATAAACATGCTGAAGAAGTTTCCCTGGTCCTCCATCTTCTGGGCGATGCGTCACAGTATCCTCGCCCCATTGTCTAGTAGGCGGGGCCACCTCCCTCCATCAGACAGCCATGAACATGTACATGTTGTCCTCCAAGCATGTTCTCTGACATCTTGTTTTTCTTCTTCTTTCCCCCGAGGGAAGAACAGATGATCACCAGAAGGTCCACTCCTCCTCCTCTTCCTCCTCCTCTCACATCAGGGATGCTGCCCTCATTCCTCCTGCAGGAGTCGTCATGCAGAGCTGTGAAACTCCAGATCTCCATCCCTCCTCTCATCTATCTCTCTATCCTAATATCTGCTGCCCCCCCGCCCCCCCCTTCCTAACATCTGCCACCCCCCTCCCAGCATGCAGCCACAGTAATGATGTCTGTAATATTCAGGAGGGTGGACAATTAATGAATGGAGGAGGAGTAGAGGAGGCACAGCAGGAGGTGGAGGATGAAAGGATGAGGACCAAGCTCAGATGGAGGGATGGATGGAGGAAGAGGAGGGTCACACTTAGAACGTTTCATTTTAGACTGGCCTTCATCTCTCCCTCCTCATCGGTCTCCTCCTCACCGTGACAAAACATCTGCCTCCTTCTTCCTGCTTCCTCCATCCTTACACCCTCTACACTTAGAGCCCCTGCCATTAGACCCTCCACCCTTAGACCCTCTAATCTTAGAAACTGGACCCTTCGACCCTCTACCCTTAGACCCTCTACCCTTAGAATATCTACCCTTCGACCCTCTACCCTTCGACCCTCTAACCTTAGAGCCTCTACTCTTAGACCCTCACCTACCCTCACCCAGGTGATGAAAACCTCCACAAAACTCTACGAGGGAACAAAAGAACCTCTGGAGAACCACAAATGAGGGGAATCAAAGGGTTAAAGTACAGAGACAACATCCTGATGGTCGTAACGTCATCAGAGGTCCACACAGGTCCAGGAACCAGACGGAGATCTGGTCAGCCGTTCCTCTACTGATGGAACCCAGAACTGAGATGAAACCACAAACACACACATACATGCATACACGTGTTGATGCTGCTGCACGTGTGTGTCAACTGCATGTATGTACATTAATATATGGAGGGGGAGGGCTCCCCCGGGGGGGAACCATTCCTTCTGCAGCTGTGGTTGTGTGTGTGTGTGTGTGGGGGGGGGGTTATTAAGGAGACAAATGGGAGGGGAGCAGCTCCTGGTCTGAATCCCTCCTTAATAACACGTTGCTCCCAGCAACCTTTGCTGCACCTCAGCCATCACATGACTACAGAACCAGAACCACAACCCCTCCAGCTCTATGGGGGGGGGGGAGTCATGTTGACAAACTTACTTCAGTGTAAACACCTGCACAGGTAAACGTGATCGATCACTTCCTGTCCAGAACCGGGTAGCACCAGAACCGGTGAACGTTCACCAGAATAAGCTTCAAAAGGAGGGAGATTGATAATGAACTGATTTTTAATGGTACGTTAAATTTTCATTAACTTGAATTAATGGACATTAAAAAAAGTAATTTTAATCAGACGTACATGAAACGGGTCAAACCACAAAGGATTGAAAGACGATTCTGGTTCTGTCAGAACCCAGCGGTGGACTCCAGTAGTGAAGAAATTCACGTCTCCTGGATTACTGGGATGCTGATGCTGTTAGAGCCCCCGCCCTCCCCGATCTGCCCCCCCAACTGCCCCTATACCTTCCATACTGCTCCTGTTGAGCTGCTGCTCCTTTGTGTTCCTCCACATCTCGTCCTACAGCGCCCCCCCAGGAGCTGAAGGGAATGACACCCAGTCAGCTGAACTGGTTTCTTTGTTCCAGAACAAAGACCTGTTCCCCCACCAGAAGCCTCAAGGTCTGAAAGGTTCAGAGGGGGGTCCAGGTTCTGACATGCACGCACACAAACACACACACACACACACACACACACACACACACACACACACACACACAGACACGCTTCAAATGAAGTTATCGATCAGGTTGTGATTTCCAAACTAAATGGCCATGGCCTCAGGTCATGTGACCCTTTCTAACCACTTCCTGTTCAACAGGACGTCCCACCATCTGTTTACACAACAATCCTGTTGTTGTTTACAGGAATGTTGATGTGCTGCCATGGTGACCCAACCTCACATTAAACACCCCCCGTCATACCCCCCGCCCATCCATCCATCTACCCACCCGTCTTCATGGGGGGGCGGGGGGGGTTGCTTCTTCACCTCTGCACCTCCCTCAGATCTAGCGCGGGGGTTTATTAAAGTTAATGAGGCCAGGAGGGCCCCCCCCCACTAAAGCCCCGCCTCCCCCTCTCTCCCCCCTCCCTCACTCCATCAGCCTCACCTCCTCCTCTCCTCCCCTCTCCCACACGTCTTCCCTCCTCTTTATGGCATTCATATTTCATTGCTCCACATGGGGGGGGGGGTCCACATGATGAAGGGTTCTGCAGGTCCGATAAAACAGGAGTCCATATTTTTAGATTGCACCTCCTGGAGGAAGAGGAGGAAGAGGAAGAGGAAAAAAAGGGGGAAGAGGAAGAGGAAGGAGGTGTGGGGGGGGGTCAGCCGCCACGTGATTGTTGTTGTCATGTGATCACTTTACCAGGTGCTCCTGCCTACAGAGGCCACGCCTCTCCAGCGTGAGAACTGCCCTATCTGGGCGAGTCGCCGTGGAGAGGCGGAGTCAATGCCTGTGTGACACAGGTTCAAGACCAAACAGGAAGTGGAGAACACTCCCGTTTTGAACCCACCTGACAGCCACACCCCCATCAGCTGGAGGCGGTACAGGAAGACACCTGGAAACAGGAAGCCGTTGCTTCTGGGAAACGTAGGCGTTATAACAGGTTAATGTCACTGGAACCTGTTAGCGCCGAGCGCTAATTAAGGCAGACACAATCATGATGGGGGGTGGCAGCTGGGGGGGTTGTGAGATAAAGATGGAGGACCTGCATACAGATGAACCTGTTGGCTAATTAGCAGTGCAGCTAACAGCCCTCTGAGGGGAGGGGTCTACATGCAGGTGGGGGGTGGGGGTGGGGGGGGTCATTAGTAATACCATCAGTCACAGAACAAAGGAGGCGCTCAGGGACGCTGCTCCTCATCGCTCTGATTAATTTTCCATTAACCGCCTTCATCCTCATCCTCCTCGTCCTCCTCA
The DNA here is from genome assembly GCA_013358685.1 of Antennarius maculatus. Classification (NCBI taxonomy): domain Eukaryota; kingdom Metazoa; phylum Chordata; class Actinopteri; order Lophiiformes; family Antennariidae; genus Antennarius; species Antennarius maculatus. The sequence goes on along the minus strand of CM023610.1, from coordinate 23,494,790 downwards.
GGCCTCCACCTTTAAACGTCTGTCATCGCCTAAGACACGCCCCTCCCACAGGGGGGGTGTGGCTAATGCCAGCACGGGCTAACGTTTGCAGTGGATTCTTAATGATCATTAAATGTTGACTCCAACTGTCCAACTGTCTCCGAGTGGAGCGCCTTCCTCCTTTCAGAGGAAGACTACCGCCATCTAGAGGCCGGCGGGAATAATGCAGCACTCAGGAACAAAGGAGGGGAACAATAGAACCTGCAGAGAGCAGCAGGTCCACCATGGTCCTCCTTCTGTACAGATCTGATCAGAGACACTTTAGAAAGACCCAGACCTCCACCAAGACCCACCAGAAGCTTTCCCCCTCATCAGGGCTCAGATCTCTGGAACCAGAACTGAAACGGGCCAATCAGAAACTAGAAACAGAACTTCTGGGTCGCGTGATGTCAGAAAAAAAGTTCCATCTCCACCCTGAACTCCTCTGTTTAAGGCAATTGGAATAAAAAGCTTCTCACCTCAATGCACGCAGCTAATGTTGATTCAGAGGGGAGGGGCCGACCAGCGGCAGCCCCTCCTCGAACAGGATGCAGGGGGAGGGGCTACGAGCCGAAACAGCTATTCCACACGGAGCTGCCCTGCAACTAAAGCAGTGATAAACAGGGTGGAGTCGGTCCAGGAAAGGTAAACACATTTACACGCCCACGTGGTAGCGGTTAGCTCGCCGTTAGCGCTGCGGGGTCAAGAGGTCACGCAGAGGTCAGCTCCTCAGGCTGCAGGTAAGAACGTGTCCCCGACTGGTGTGTGTGCGCTACCAGCTGTTCAACCGCAGCGGGCTTGTGTTTGCACGGTTACCCTCGTGTCACATGACCCTTGTTCCAGGGGCGTGTCACATGACCCCCCGCTCCAGGGGCGTGACTCACCTGTCTCAGGTGTGAAGGAGGAGAAGTGGGTTCTTTTCACGTTCTGACAGCAGAGGATCGTCTGCTGCGAATCTATGTCGCTGTGTGCCTGCAGGGGTCAGGGTGCCACTCTACACCCGTACCTGAGCGCTCACCTGTGTCCTCCGGGGCCACACCCACTTGTCACCTGGCTCCGCCAAAACACCCGAAGGGCGGCGCTCATCAGGTTTCTGTCCCGTCGTGGGTATCGAGGCTCCTCAGTTGTGGTCGTCTCGCTCGTCGGTTCACACCTGGGCGTCAGAACTCCTTCAATTCCTGCTGAAAATCTGCTGAGTGAAGGTAGGACTTCCTCTCTGATCGCTTATCAGGTTATTGATCATCTGCTGACCACGTGATCGATCATCTTATTCGTTCCAGATCAAAATGGGCTGCTTCACGTTCGTCAAGCTGATGATGGTTGGGTTCAACCTGCTTGTGTTGGTGAGTGTCCCGGCTTGGTACTGTATAGGTGGGGTGACGAGGCCCCGCCCCCTTTATCACCAGGTTCATTGCGGCTAAAAAACAAACAATCTGGACAACGAACAACAAAATCATCATCATCATCATCATCATCATCAACCATTTGGGTCAGAACCAGATGTTTTTGGTATCTCTGGATCATTAGTCTATCTGGAGGAGGAAGAGTGAAGCTGATACTGATGAACCCCCCGAAGTGGGGTACACTCCGGATGAGATGCCAGCGCATCACTGGGCCACAAACAAGCACTCACACTTCTGGATGGTTTGGAGACATCAGTTCACCTCAGCTTCATGTTTCTGGAGGTGGACAGAAGCCGTCAATTGGCGCTACCCGCTGCGCCAACTGACACCAAATCTATTTTCAGAAAACGTAAATGGAATTACCCTGAACCCTGCCTGTAGCCAAGAGTCTAGACCAGGTCATGGTTCTAGAGTTTGGACCGAGTTGTGGTTCTAGAGTCTGGAACAGGTGATGGTTCTAGAGTCTGGACTAGGTCAGGTTTATAGAGTCTAGACTGGCTCACGGTTCTAGAGTCTTGACTTGAGTTTGGACTGGGTCAGTTTCTACTGCCTGGACTGGGTAATGGTTCTAGAGCCTGGCCCGGGTCATGATTCTGGAGTCTGGACTGGGTCATGGTTTTAGAGACTGGACATGTTCATGATTCTAGAGTCTGGACTGGGTCATGGTTTCAGAGACCGGACCAGGTCGAGGCTTTCATGTCTGTGTCTTATTTTCTTCCCCTCCTGCAGCATGAGCTGGATCAGAACCTGATCGTATGGTGCAGCATTAACGGAGCCACCCTCCCTCCCCTTCAGCTCATGATTTCCATTAGGAATTTAAATTCTGATGGTCAGACCACAGCACACTTTACACTCCACCAAAGACAGGTCCAGTGAAGGATGTGGATCTGGTTTTGGTTTGGTTGTTGGGTCTAGAACCCGTTTTCATCTTTCCCTGGTAGTTTCAGTTGTCGTTAGCGGAGCAGCAGCGCTGAATGATGATGTCGCTACAGAATAGTGTCTGTTTTGTAGCTCAGTGATGATGTCACGACAGAATCCTGTCTGTTTTAACTGTAGTGATGATGTCATCGGTGTTTACTTCAGACAGACTCCGCCCTTCTCGATGCTCTTTTTATATCCAATCACGTTACAAACTGTTGCCGGGCAACCTCATTAACATTGAGATGAACATTGAACGTTTTTTTTCCCACTGTCACTGTTTGACCTGAAAGATGCTTCAGGCATCAAATTAATCCATAAAGTAGACAAATTGAATTTAATTTGGTCTAATTAAAAAAATCAATTCTGTTTCTAATTACGTTTTGAACGACAACCTGTTTGGAAAAAGGAGTTGTAGTTTTCATTGGACTGAAGTATTAATGTTCATGTTCTCAGCTCTCAGGACCGTACAGAACAAACAAACAAACAAATAAAACAACAAAAAAACCTTCAAGTACCAAAAAGTGTAAAAAAAATCCTGGATCCATTCCTTGATCTGGAAAAAACAGTTTGCTGGTTCTGATGACGTGTGTGTGTGTGTGTGTGTGTGTGTGTGACCCATGGAGATTGGTTTGGTGACCAGCCGACATCTCCCTCACTCCAGGGGGCCCCATTCCATTTCGTTGAGTGATAGATTGTTCCCAACAACTGATATCTTTCCATCTCTTCTATCCGCTAACATCACTCTCTGCAGGCCACGCCCCCCCCCATTCTGCTGCCTGTCAGTCACTTCCTGTCCTGTAACCCTGATGGGTTCTGTCGGTCGCTTCTAAAGGAACCCTCCTGCTCCTGTCGTCTGCTCATCCGACATCCTCTTGTTCTTCATCCCGCCTGACGAGGGGTGATGGATGAAAACATCGAGAAACAAGATCATAGCGTGACAGACAGGCGGGGTGGGGGGGTGAGGGAGGGAGCGAGAGAGACTTGGGGAGGCAGGGGGATTCCCGGAGGAGGCGAGTCCGGGGTCGACGTTCCGCTGGAGGCTGACAGATGTTCAGGTTTCAGATGGAGGACAGGAGAATTGCAGGAGGACAAAAGAGGATGAGGAGGATGAAGACAGACAGTGAGTAGAGACAACAACGATGATGATCATCATCATCATCATGATGAAGCAGGAGATTCCACATTGAAAGAAGGAACATGCAACGGTTCTGTTTGCTGGTTCTACAGGTTCTGATGGTTGATGTCGGATCACTAACTCATCTTCGTCAAACTTTGACCTTTTCTCTTTGACTTTCTGTCTTTAACCTTGTTTTGTCAACCTTATGTCCTTGACCTTCTCTCTTTGACCTTCTGCTTTTGACCATCCGTCTTTGACCTCCTCTCTTTGACCTTACCTCTGACTTTTTCTCTTCGACCTTCTCTCTTTGACCTTTTGTCTTTGACCTTTTGTCTTTCACCTTGTTTCGTCAACCTTCTGTCCTTTCCCCACTGTGGGACAATAAAGGTTTATCTTATTTTGACCTTCTGTCCTTGACCTGCCTTTGACTTTCAGCATTTGACCTTCTGTTCTTGACCTTTTGTCTGGTTGGCCTTTCCTTCTCCACTTCCTGTCTGTTGGTGTCAGTCGTGAGACGGACGCTAGCAGCAGTCATTTTGTTCAGGAAGGTAAGGAGATAGTTGAGGAGCAGCCTGAGGCAGCAGCGTCTCCTCTGAGCCGATAATAAGGTGGAACAAAGGTCCGGTGATGTAAGATGTTCTCTTCTCTCCTGTAACCCCCCCCCCCCCAGCCCTGGTGCCCCCACCTCACTGTTAGATAACTCCTTATTGTTGAGCGTTCCTCCATATCTGATGCTAGCAGGCTAAAGCTCGATGTTCTCCTGCAGCTCGGCGGCGTGACGCTCGTCGTCATGGGGATCTGGGTAAGCGTGGATGGAACCTCCTTCCTGCAGCTCCTCGGCCCGTTCTCCAATCAGGGCAGGCAGTTCATCAACGTGGGGTTCTTCTGCATCGCCATTGGCGGCGCCTTGATGCTGCTGGGGTTCCTCGGCTGCTGTGGAGCCTACAAAGAGAGCAAATGTCTCCTGCTGACGGTAGGTCAGACCCAGGCCTGCTGTGACGCTGACTCAGAGCCCTTTAGGCTCCAATCCCATCCAGGTGAGGAGAGAGCTGTCACCCCATTGGCCAGAAGAACAACACGCTTCATGCAAAGACTGTTTGATGCATGATTGTTTGTTTGTTTCACGTGAGTCTCTGTTTGATGTTTGTTCCTTTATTTGTTGTTTGATATGAATTGCTTTGCTTTTAATAGAAGCCTGTTTGTTTGATTCATGTCTGTTTATTTTTTGTTTGTCAAGGGTCTGATATTTTGTTTGTTTGTTGTGTACCGTGTTCCTGACTCACCGTCCTGCCTGCAGTTCTTCTCCATCATCCTCATCATCTTCATCGCTGAGGTGGCGGCAGCAGTCGTGGCTCTGGCTTACTCCTCCTTCGTGAGTTTTCCTCTTCGCACTCGTTTGCTTCTCATTCCTGTCGTCCCTCCTCAACCGTCCACCTCCTCGCGTCGTACCTGACACAGGTGACATGACACAGGTGACCACAGGTTCCTGTACTGATGGATGAGTGTGTGTTTAAAGGGTGGTGCACGCCAACATGTGATGAATGAGCCTTTGATCTTAGCTGCTCCACCCACTTCCTGTGGGGTACTTCTTTTAATTGTAGCATGTATCCCATCATCCCCTGGGGAATCCGGCACACACACACACACACACACACACACACACACACACACACACACACACGGTTTCTTTGTGTGAGCTGATGTGACAGGATGATTAATCAAACAGAGGATGGAGGCAGGAGACTCGCCGTCTGCCTGTTTTACACATTCTATAATATAAAATGGAAATTCCGCCCAGTTTATTCCCACTTCAACTCCACAGTGAAGAGGAGGAGGAGTAGAGGCTCGGTCTTCTGGTGATGTCGGATGAATTTCTCTCCAATCAGTTGCTGATGTGAGGAAAGAGGCGGGGCCAGAAACACTAAAAACAAGCCTTTTGTTTTTGCTCGTGTTTCTCAGGCGGAGGGGATCCTCAGGGCGTGGGCGACCCCGGCGTTACAGGAGGAGTATGGCAGCGATCCGGTGGTGACGAAACTCTGGAACAGCACCATGACAGAGGTAAGGGGCGTCGGCCGTCAGGTGATCCAGTGGGTACCACACACTGGGGCCACACCCTCTCAGATATCAGACGTTCAGTCCGCCATAACCACAGAGGACTTTAAGACCTGGCAGAAGATGGTGATGAGCGTGATGATGACTTGTCTTCCTCTCTCCCAGCTACAGTGCTGTGGATTCACCAACTACACCGACTTTCTGGGTTCCAAGTTTGAGAAGGAGAATGGAGGAGGTCTGCCGCCCAGTTGCTGCCGGAACAGCACCTCCTGCACCCCCGAGGAGGCAGAACGCTCCTCTGTCCAGGTGATGACACGCCACACAAACGTTCAACAGTACCGTCAAGTAAAACGTGACCAGGTGACGACACACCTGCTGGAAAGAGTGGCTGAACTCTGTCACTTCCTAAAGACTGGTGTTTGTACTGGATGGATGGCTGTAGGGTGGATGGATGGGTTTAGGGTGGAGGGACCGGTGGCTGTAGGGGCCGCCCCCCACCGAGGTGCAGACGTCCATCAGGGGCTGGTTCCTCCTGTTCCTCCTGCTTTAAGTTTTCTGATCGCCATGTTTACGACAAACAGGTTTACTTCGGTATGACTGAAGCGTGTTCACATCATCCATTACGATCGTTCACCCGTCAATGTTTCCTATTCAGGGCTGCTTTGAGCACATCCTGAAGGACCTGAAGAAACACGCCGACATTGTGGGAGGCATCTCCGCAGGGATCGGACTGCTGGAGGTAAAGAACTGACCTTCAACCTGCCTCATTAATGAAGAAAAATTTAACAGTTAAAAAGAAGACAAAAGAGAAATTAAGTGAGAAATAAACAAGTGGAGCAACTGTACCGGGCTGCATGGGTTGCTGGAATGAACCCGGACCAATCGAACCCAGATCAACGTTCATTCTGGTTTCTCCTCCTCAGATCACTGCCATGATTGTGTCCATGTACCTGTACTGTCACCTGGACAAGAGGATCACCTGAGACGCCCTCAGGACGCCCAGCTGGAACCATTGAACCATCAAACAGGGCAGCGTCTCTGCTGGAGGTGTCCATCCAGTGGTTGTTTTATATACTGGTGGTGGTCAATTAGATAAATAGATACCAATAAAACTTAAGAAACAGCGTTCATTGATTTTCCAAACACTGTGTCTGATTATGTGCATGTATGGATCTGTACATTTCTACCCCTATGTTGACTGTGTAGGTTCTCAGTTATCCAGATCATGGTTATCCAAAGCTGTTTAAGATCAATCCACTGGACTTTAAGACAGTTTCTTGAAGATGTTTCACCTCCCATTCAAGAGGCTTCTTCAGTTCTGGTGGTGGCTGGAGATCCAGAGTCGTGCAGGACAGGAGAAAATCTGTTCTCTAGACGCATACTCGGTTATTGAGGACCTTTGTTGTTAGCTTTCCCCTTGGCAGCTGTCCATGGCTGTGTCTCACTAAGAACAGGGGTTGAAGAGAAGGCGATCTGCCTGGATAGTGCAGGCCAACCAGCGCATCACAAATCTCGACACCTTGGGTCCTGCCTGTTACTCGTCCTCCCATTTTCCCAGGAAATCACTTACTGTACTGTCAGGTTTGGCTCCAAGAGTGTTCCAGGGAGGACTAGCACTTGTAGAATTACAGTATTATCAGGGTCATTGCCCTCCTGCTTCTTGGTAGCCACAAACCAAACTTTTTCAAATTCATTTATCATCCAACAGGTTATTTTACCTTTGGTGTTTCCTTAAAAGTTTTTTGGTCGTCAAAGTCAAGGACATCAACTACAAGGCGTTCCAGCCTGAGGAGACAGTCTTGGTGAAGTGAGCAGGTGATCGTTTCCTTGACGAGGCTCATCCTGTCCTCGTTGACATGACAATAGAGACCATTCACAGGTGATTAGAGGTGTTATACAAAACCCAGCAATCAGCACGGTCATCGTAAACCTCGGTGATGTTAGTTTCACTGGTGTTCCAGCCCCCAATAGCAAAAATAATGGCATTAGGCAAATGAGGACAACCAATGAGGTTAGAGCAAAATCTCATGGGCAGTGTGGCATCAGACAGCTGAAGTTTGACTTGCAAGACGTCATCTAGAATCTGTAGACACTGAGTGTTGTTACTCAAATATGGATCGGACATTAGGGTTATAAATTCATTTATACTGCACAAGGCCAGCCGAGCCTACAGAGGAAACAGAATACAATTTGAATGGAACAGAATGAAATTGTGATATTCCATATTTTTGTTACAGACAGCAACTACGATAAAAACCAGCAGCTTCAGTCTGATATGACTTTTAACTTTAGAAATGTTTTTGTATTAACAGGACTCATCACTAAATGACAAAAATATATCTTTGTTACTTCATCTTGATAAAATTTAACTTAGCTGCAGGTTTAAGGGTACCCAAGCAGCCTACAATTTAACCCATGGATACAATGGATGCACCATGGATGCAATAACTACACTCTTCCACAAATGGGGTCAAAAGTGACCCCAATTAAAGTCAATGCGTTTTTGCAACAGGTTGTCATTCATTAAAATCTTTAAAACTAAGATTTGTAATATTTTCATATTTCATGTTTTCCTTATAAAACATGTTTGTGACTTGAGGCTATTTGCGTTTTTCTTTATTTTTTCATTAGAGGAGTAAGTGGGCCGTTCAGAGCAAAGAAATCAAAGGTTCATACAGGATTCCAAAACTGCAATTTCGTAAAATTAATGAAAAAAAATTCAAATGGCCTCATTTCATAAATGTGTTTTACTAGGAATACTTGGAATATGAATGTATTACATTATTGTAATTGTCTTTTTGTGTCAAGCTCAGCGATGAACTATATCAGCTTACATTGATATTCAATAAATTGGTCACTGGAAGTATGAACTGCAGTAACACATGATGACCCTGTGAACATTAAAACTGGCACCCCCAGCGTAGACGACAACATCACACAAACCCTCCAAATCCTGTCTTGTTAATCCTTGCATTTTTGCAGTAGTTCCCATCACACTGCTAACAGTGAAGTATTTTGAGTTGAGTCAACAAGGTTATGTCTCATGAGATCACCTCAAATGACAGACATTAAAGCATGAAAGAGATCAAAGACAATAAAAGAAAGATCAAACAACCATATATAGGACCTGTGTAGATCAAAGCCAGGCTGACCTTTGATCAGTATAGATTCTATATTGTGGATCACTGGTTGGTGACACAATCCATCTGCCTGCATGCCCTTTACTGCCATGTTGGAGAAGGGGTTTATTCACTCTCTTCCTTTTTCTTCTGTCAGGCCACCTTACTCATCGTCTTCATCACTGGAAGACTCTCCTCTCGTTTCTCCCATGTCCTCCCAGTCTGGTCATGGAAACAGGTCTGGAATCTGAGGAGGTTCCCTCACCCAAACCAACGCAACAACAGAGTACAACCCCTAGTGTCACTACACACACCAGAACTACCACTCCTCCCTGAAATAGTCCCGTTTCCTCTGGAGCTGTATTACCTAGAATACCTGTACAACAATATTCACCAATCAATGCACAAACTCCACCTTACTCAGACAGTAACGGAACCTTAGTAGTAGTCAAATGGAGATTACTTATTGAAATTTAATAAAAAAACAACGTACAATTCAGCTATGAACAACCTCTCGGAACCAATTTTGTTAGTTGAGGACTATCTGTATTTGTTAATAACAAACTTTACCTTAGCTTGTTCCACCATTTGTCTGTCCTTTGTCGTCCTGTTGAAGACCCAGACTATTGTCCCCCCACTGAACAAGGCCAGTCAGACACACAGGAGTCCCCTGATGAGTCATCTGAAGAGGATGTGGATATTGTGCCCAACCGAAGGAGCCACAAGGGCCCTTACTGGGCAGAGTTACCTCCTAGACAGGCTAAAACACCAAGTCACAGTTTTCTACGTATTTGGCCAGGACCTGTACCTGGGTTTAGGACTGTCTCCCCAATAGATGCTATAATTCAAGACCAACAGACAAACTAAACTTCAGTTTAAATGTCTTGAGGTTCTCCTGCTCACCTCCAAAGCTCTAACCAATCAAGTACCTTAATATCTGAAGGACATTAATGACTTGTCATCTCACTGCAATGCTGAGCTCCCAAATGCAGGAATACTGACCATTCCTAGGATGCTAGGAGAGAACCTGGGAGAAACAACCTCCCAATTCAGGTCCAAGATGTAGACTAGACTGCTTGGGGGTGACATGCCGAGACCCTTTACTCCTCCACTTTATCCTACTAGTTCTTTACCTCCTACTCCTCCAGCTGGTCCTCCCTCTCCTCATAAACCTACGTGACTCAACGACTCCTACCAGGCTGAAGATCAGCACCAGCTGTGAATGACTTCATTTGACACAGAGATCATCTTTCCTGTTACATCACAGCTGATGAAGGTCGGATGACCGGCAGCCAAGGTCATCTTCCATCAACCACAAACCACATAGACCAACTATTTACATTTCTCTCACCAGAGACACTTCCTGACAGCAACAGGACGACGATGGGGGTCAGCGAGGCGACGCGTCAGAATGAACACACAGGTACTCAGTAGAAACACTTTTATTCACTTCAGACAGGCTGGCCTGCATCAGATCATCAGAGACATCCCTCTGAAACCAGGAAGCTGGTCTCAGATCCGGTTCAAGGAACACATGGTCTCTACAGGACATTCATTCAGTTAGTCGGTGGAGTGTTAATGTCTGAATGATCACCAGTTGATTAATACCTGATCAATAAGAACACTAGCGCTGACAGAGGAGTGGTTCAGGTCATTTGACCACACTCTGTCAGCATTGCGGACATTGATAGATGCTTACCTTCCCAGGTTACATGTGTGGATCAGGACCCCGTTAAACATCAGTTAAGGGTTGTCAACAAACTTTGCTAAGAGTTCAAATTATTTTTTGTAATTTCATCAGATTTTCAATGATAAATAAAAACGCTGTTTATCACAGCAGCGGGTGTGAAGGACGGCGCCATCAGGAGGACGAACACCGATAGACGTGTCAGGAGCTGTTTGTCCTGCTAGATGTTCACCACGGTGGACCAATCACGTCAATATTGTTTTATCTTAATTATAATAATTATTTTATTAGAATTATTACTCTATTATTAATACTATAGTCACTGCTTGTGTGGTTGACCGGCCGACACGTAGAGCAGTGATTACATGTTTTCTTTTGCACCAATACTGCTGCTTTATGTGACTTCGATTGCCCCTTGAGGACAAATAAAGGTTTTCGAATTGAATATAATCCTATAATTAAAATTATAAGTAGTTTTTATTTTATGATAATTATAATGAAAGAATAATAACATTTTATAATATTATTTATATAATGTAATAATAATTGTTATAATAATTAGCTGGTATTATTTTTATATTCCAATTATTTTTAGTATTAATTTTTAATTATTATTTTATTACGTTTTCTTGTTTTGTTTACAAACAAGAGAACCAGTTGAAAGTGGAAGCTGCCTGTTTGGGTGAACTTTGACCTATGGAACCAATAATCAATTACACATCGTCACATCTCTACAGTGGCTGAAGGGGGACAAAACTAAAAATATTCAGGCCATGCGGGCATGGCATTGCCAACACAACTTCAACGCTATCTCCTCTTTCCCACAAGGCTCTGTGATGATCGGTGGCCCCTTGACCAGCTCCAGGGACTAGCCTGGACCCGGTGTTCCCCTCGTCCTGGTCAGTGTGGAGCTGTTTTGCGTTGTGTGACTGTTGTGCGGTCGGCGTATACACAGTTTATAATATATAAGTGTGGCGTAGATGCAGTTCACCTGTTTGAACACAACTGATCCCATCAATGAAGACCAGTCAGAAGCGACGGGTCCGTAATCAGCCGTCCTGAAAATATCCTGATTGTCTGCATCAAAAATATATCAGCTCCGTTTTCACATCGTTAAAAACGTAATAAAAGAAAAATGAGGCCAAATAAATAAAATCACAGCATCGTCACACAGGAAAGCAATCGTTTGCGTACTTTGTTGTCATGGAAACAGAACAACGCAGCTGCTGGACAACCCGGCCCGTTCAGGTGGAGCAGGTGGACGCTCATCACTTGGTATACGACCAAAATGAAGTGACTTCAACTCCCAGAATCCCTCTGGAACAATCACACCTGGGAGTGCCAGGCTCGACCGGAGAACATGTTCTGGTTCAGGCGTGTCTGTGATGTCACAGCTGCTCCATGGCTACGCCCTCGTCTTTGGGTGGAGGCTCCAGATGAATGGGAGAGACACTGGCTGGCTTCCTCACGCTGGAGATGGAGGGGGAAGAGGAAGAAAGGATACAGTGAGGTGTCCAGGTGAAGTCGTCTCCAGACCTCCTCAATCGATCACCAACTGCCTCAAACCACAGCTTCACCCACAACATGACCCCCCCCCCCCCAATAACTAGAGCCGACTTACGAGTAAGGTGAGATGGGCGTGGCCACTACCAGGATGTGGTTCCTCTTGCTGAAGAGTCTCCAGAGTCCTCGGTGGTATCCTCGAACATCCAGGTCCCAGACGCGAAGGCACTGCGGGAGGGGTGGGGGGTGGGGGGGGCAGACAATGAGCCTGGGCGAATGTGCCAGATACCAGTCGTCCAACCAGCTCAGACCTCCTAATGATGTCACATGTTATGTTCAATAACGTGTCTCAACCACCTGCCAAACTGAAGACATCTTTAGGACTCATCGTCAGACTCCTGTCTCCATGGCAACGTGACGACCCCCCCCCCCCGTCCCTCCACGCCCCAGCCTGACCCACCTTGGCGAGCTCCGTCCAGGTGGACGTGTCCCTCTCCGTCTCCATCTGGATGAAAATGACGTAGGTCCGCCCCTCAGTGTCCGGAACAAAGGAGTCCTCACATGGGTTCTTAGTGTGGTCCAGTAGCTCCGCCTCCCTGAACACACACACACACACACACACACACACACACACACACACACACACACACACACACACACACACACACACACACACACACACACACACACACACACACACACACACACACACACATTGTAACATCCACCGCAGGTCTTCATCTCTAATCAAAATGAACCTCGACTCACTTCAGCAGCTTCTGGATCTCCATCTCATACGAGTCCTTTTTCAAACTGTGAACAAGAACCAAAATGTTTCTCCAGCAGGTTGAGATCCAACAGAACCCAACAGACCAGACCAGAATGTCATGTGATCTCAGTGGATTCACCTGTCCACACTCTTCAGTTGCACATTGGGAACAGTGTTGAGCTTGTGCTTCTTGAAGTAGACCTCCTACGAGACAACCACAGTCAGAACTCTTGATCTGTGAGCTGTGAACCTGTGACCACCGTCATCCAAACATGGTGGTTGGGATGGGGGGCTGGGGCAAGGGATGAGGTTAGTGCTGGTGAGGGTTAGGGTTTGGGATGGGGGGATTGGGGTTGTGTGTGTGTGGGGGTGGTGTCATGCTCCCTCACGTGGAAGTATCCGTTCATGTTGAGGCCTATGATGCCGAAGTGGTACGATCGGGACACGTCAGGGATGACACACTCTCGGCCCCGCCTCTGTTCTGGCATCCGCATCCACATGTCCCAGTCCCAGAGCTGCAGGTCAGAACCGGTCAGTTCTACGCCCTGCTCTCGTTTCAACGGACTCCACTCCAACAATGCTGGTTCTGGTCCTACCTTCTCGGGCGTGGGCCACTTGGGCTCCAGCTCGTCCTTGTAGAGCTTCTTCTTCAGGACCCAGCCCAGACCTGGCATAGTTTCCACCCTGTAGAGCAGCGCCGGGTCCTCAGCGGTGTGCTCGTAGCCCTGGACAATGAGAGGTTCTGATCAATCATCCCACCCGGGCCCATTCCACTGTTAGGTCAAGGATGGGCGGAGCTGTTGGGACTCACCAGGTCGTTCCAGGCGGAGATGCAGTACAGACTGTCGTCCTCATCCAACAGGTGGATCGTCTGACTCAGGAAACTAAAAAACAGACCCCAGCCAATCAGAACCAGCTCCATCAGACCAGCCCCATCAGAACCAGACTCATCAAAACTAGCTCCATCACAACCAGTTCCACCAGAACCAGTTCCATCAGAACCAGCTCCAACAGAACCAGTTCCATCAGACTGTCCCCATTAGAACCAGCTCCATTAGACCAGCTCCATCAGAACCAGTTCCATTAGAACCAGCTGCATCAGAACCAGATCCATCAGAAACAGAGAAGTCCTTCAACAGAACTCTGAAGACACCCACAATGCATCACCTTTGTCACCTGAGGGCCGTTCCAGGTGCGGTACCTCAGGTCCAAATATTGTAAGGAAGAACCAGTAACATCTGGACTTGTGTTAAAGATATGGAAGACTGGACGACTGGATAATCTGGACCCAGAAGACACCTGAGCTCTGACTGTCAGGAACCAGAACTGGACCCGAGTCTCTGTTGCATACCTGAAAAAGTCGATGGAGACATCCAGGTCTTCTTCCAGAATGATGGCGTAGTCTGCCTCCTGATGAAGACAGAACCCGATGCCTACGTTAGAACCGACAACCAGTTGAACCCGACCCGACACATCAGACACGAACAGAACCTCAAGTACTCACTGGGTGCAGGTTGAAGGTGGCGGTGAGGCTGGCCTTGTAGTGCTGAAACAGATCAGACTGGGTCAGACTCAAGAACCTGGCGACCAGCAGCTCTTCCCCTGAGGAGCTGCACCTTACCTGACACACCCGGGCGTTCTTGATGCTGATGGGAGTGTGTTGGAGTCCCTTCAGTCCAAACAACTCCACCACATCCATGGGCTCCTGGATCAGAAACAGACACACACATCTAGGACTGTTTCACTGTGTGAACCTGGACTGTTTCACTGTGTGAACCTGGGCTGTTTACCTCATAGTATCCATCGATGAAGACTGTGATCATCTGAGGATTGACGCCATGAGCTGAAAGAAGCGACCTCAGCATCCTGGAAACAAACATTCATTCATTAGTCATCAGATGGACAGACAAACCTAATCGTTACCCTAAACCTAAGATAATCCTATCCTTAACCTCATCTCTAACACTTAACCCACATCCTAACCCTTAACCTTCAACACGTAACCGCGGTTACTGTGCGGCTGGATCACCAGATCACACGTTACCTGTAGAGGTAGTTGGGCCGGTTCCCCGCTATGACCGCCACGGGGACGTTGAAGACCTTATTGAAAGGCAGCTGGGGACAGAGAACACAGAAGGTCAGAGGATCAGGGTGAGTCTGTCTGAGGGTTTGCAGCCCTTCGCGGTGACTTACAGGTTCGGCATTGAACTCGATGGGTGCCGGGTCTTTGCAGCTGCAGATGCTGCCGTATCCTTCCACTTTGCTGCAGAAGATCTTCCTCCTCCTGTTGAGCTTGGTGTCGGCCCAGTGGCACTCGGCCTCTGCAGGCAGACCAGAACATCCACATCTTCACCCGGTGCTAATAAGGCTATCTCTGTTTTTGTCCGAACCCAGTGTTACCTTCAGACGCAGTGAGCTGCACCTCGGTCTTCAGCAGCACCGGGTCTCCCCAGGTGGAAAGTGCTGGAGACTTTGAACTCTTCTCTCCATACACCTGACCTGGAAACCCAAACATATAGATCACCTCATTGATAATGATACATAGACGATGGTAGACAGATGATGGTAGATAGATGATAGTAAATAGATCTTAGTAGATAGATGTTAGTAGATAGATGTTAGTAGATGGATGTTAGTGGATAGATGGGAAGAAAATGGAGGGATGGATGTAACATGACCTAAACTGTATTTTGTTGGTCTTGCTCTGTTTAAACTGAAGAGTGTCCCTTTGACCCACTGCACTCTCATGATCTAGACAACTACCAAATATGGACTACCTGCCCAAGACCATTACACTGTACAACTTTTCCCCTTCATCGTTTACATATGTAGTCATTACACTTCACTAGAAAATGGCTAATATTTCATGTTCTATTTATACTAAGGTACAAGTCTCTCCCTTCCAGGCACTGTTTGTTATTCTGATTTTGTCGTTACTATTCTTCTTGATATTTCCTAACGTGAGTTTATTCATCATCAGTTCCTGAAGCACTGCATTGTGGATAATTCAAGCTATTCTTATCAGACAACGATCTGATCAGTCTGATGTGGAATCAATGAAAGCAGAAGATTCTTGGTTTATTCTTCACCAGACGGACTGGAGCACTAACGGTTACTTGACGTGGATTCCTCACCTCCTTTCTTCACCACCAGCGTCCACATGTCCCTCCAGCTGAGGCTGACGGACACCTGACTGCCCAGACTCTTCAGCAGGTTCTTAGCAGCGTCCTTCAGGTGGAACGTCCCCTCATCCTAAAGGACAAACACACCATTCAGTAGTCAGGCTGTCACTGCTGTCTGTCTGCATGAATACCACAGGACTAGAACCTGAATGCAACAGCGATGTAGAGAACAAGCTTAGAACTTGAATAATGTCAGCAGTGACTCACCTTTATGGTGAAGATGAGAACTCGACCACCGGTCACCATGTTGAGGAAGAGGATCATGGCTTCATCCTCATGAGGAGAGTATGTGTCAAATATCCTCTTGGCCATCACATGACCCTTACACACAAAGACATGTCACAAATAACAAAAAATAAAAATGGACATTTGAGGAGCTCCAACAGAATCTGGAGGAAGGAGGCAATAGTTCATGTTCTTCAGTTGGTTTACATCAGGTCTAAATGTGAATACAGCTTCTCAACTCCTACTCAGAAAGAATAAAAGGCTTCATTCATTCAGGCTTTGAATGTTTTAATGTTTGTCTAGTGTCTAATTCTTCATTTCTGATAACAAAAACACACCCCGAAGAGGATGTTATTTCTGAGCTCTAGACAGCAATAAAACAAGAAGTGCTTACAGTTGCCTGGTTGAGGACGATCACATGGATGCCTCTACCCTGCTCCCGCATGTCGTCCTCCAGCACCTGAGACAAAATCATAACTGATTCAATGGGACAATGAAGACTGTCCAGCTAACAGGCTAGCAGAGTAAGGATAGCCATCAGGGTTAGCGGTGAGGGGTGGGATTATGGTTGGCATTGGGGTTGCGTGAGTAAAACTTTTCAACTGCTGACTTAAGAAGGGTTTGGGTTGGGTCAGGGTTGGGTTAGAGTTGTGCGAGTAAACCTTTCTACAGCTGACTGACAAAGGAAAGGTTAGGGTTAGGTCAGGGTTTGCAGTTAGGGTTAGGGTTGAGGTCAGGATTGGGATGAGGTTAGGTTAGGATTGAGGTTGGGATTAGGGTTGGGGAAAGGGTTGGCCATAGGGTTGAGGTTAGGGTTAAGGTGAGGGTTGGGGATAGGATTGGGGAAAGAGTTGAGGTCAGGGTTGGGGTTTCGGTTGGGATAAGGGTTGAGGTTAGGGTTAGTGTTAGGGTTTCCGTTGGGATTGTGGTTGGGGTTAGGGTTGGGGATTGGGTTGGGTGAGTAAATCCTTTCTATTGGTGACTGACATAAGAAGAAACCACTGGTGTATATGCTCTAAATCAGACACCAGGCAGTAAGCTGAACTCACAGTGGTTCCATCCACAGCCACATAGACTTTGGAGCGACTCGAGTACACCTCGATGTCCAAAACCTTCCGTCCATTAGCTGGCCTGCGGTGGATCTCCATGTTGGGGAGGGTGTCCTCTACAGGAGAAGACAGAGAATATTTCAAGGCCATTTGTTCTAAACAACATTCAACCAACACCCATCTTTACACTCTGAACAGGAAGTGAAGGAGCAGGCTGGAGCCACAATGAGGGTCAGACTTCCCAAACCAACAGTTAGACCTCTGTCAATGTCAGGAACCCTTAAATCTGGGACCGAGGGTCCAGATAAGGCTTCTGATGCTAGAACTAAAAGACGTTCTCCCAAATGTAGTAGGCAATGAGTTTGATTTGGTTCTGGTCTCTACCCAGCCCGTGTTCCGGGTCAAGCACTTTTCTTGAGTTGCCTCTTGGAGTTCATCTTCCTCACCGTATTCCTGAGATGCTTCATCAGCCACTCGTCTGGTGTCCAAGATGAGTTTGATGTTGACGATGACCGTTATGAGCAGAAACAGCACCGCCCCCGCCTGCAGAGGAGGAAACATTACATCATCTGTTTGTCACAGAGTTCAAAGTCCCGAAATGTAACCCCTCACTGGGGAGCAGTGGACGACCCTTGAGCCTGGGGAGCAAGTTGGGGTAAAGTACCTTGTTCAAGGACACCTCTGCCCGAAGCCTGGGGGAACTGGAGAACCAACCTTCCAATAAGTGCAATACGAGTCAACCCATTGGCCGGGACACAAACTATTACTCTCAGAGCTCTGATCAGGAAGTTAGAACCACACATCTGACCCTAAAGCAAACGTGTTCCAGCTTCTGTTTGGAAGTCAAACGGTAGACGAACCTACGATACATTACAACAGAACTCAAAGGCAGAACTGGTCAGGAAACAGGGAAGGTAACCCAACCAGTGGTTCCAAGAAGAGCCTCAGCCATGCAGGTCCTGGGAGATCTCAGTGTCAAATGAGGTCAACTGGACCAGAGAAGCTCCTGGATGAGAGGCCAGATGTCTTGAACTCCAGCTGACTATTGAACACGGACGGTACAGGAAGAAGGTTCTGATCACCTGCCGGGATCTCTCCAGGTCCTGAACTGGACCACGACGAGAGACCGGCTTTCACCGATTGTACCTTCAACTTCCTGTAAACCAAGAAGCCTCCACGCCCCAACACTAACAAATAACTACAATCGGACCACGTGACTGCTGCTCACCTGGCAGCAGCGGCGCACCGCCCGCCGGTTGCTCAGCCGGTATTTCCAGGTGAGGTAGCAGCTCCTCTGCTGGCGGGGGACGAACGGCTTGGCCCGGGGGTTGGGGGTCCAGGTCTCCATCCCCGACAGAGCTCCTCCGGCTCCTACGTCCGGGACATATGCTGCTCCAGAACCGACCGACGCACCGCGGTCCGTCACGTCATCGGTGGAGACCCGGTTCCTCGATAAGGAAGTAACGCAACGTAACGCAGAGATCTAATCTGGCGTGGAGACAAATGCGAATGGTTTCATCCTGCAACAAGGAAACACAACCCTCCGTGTTCCTGTCGCGGACAAACTACGTCACTAGTAGCTGTTTTTTCTGTGGTGTTGTGCGCGCCTGTTCTCTACTAAAGGACAACCAATGAACACAGAGAATATGCATCTTAACGTGCGCGTGTGTGTGTACTTAAGGGATAAATAGGGTTATGCTCTCTACACACACACACACACACATACACACACATTATTAATTCATTAATTTCCCTGACGGAACGTCCTTAAGGGATAAATAAAGTTATACTCTCTCTACACACACACGCGCATATATCAGTGTGTAAATATCCTGTATATATATATATATATATATATATATATATATATATATATATATATATATATATGTATATGTATATACATATATATGTATATATATATACATATATGTGTGTGTATTAATATATATATATGTATATATATCGTATAAATATATATATACAGAATATGTGTGTGTGATTTTATAGATTTTTTTTTTTTAATATACTGTTGTAATCCCCGAAAGGAAATTAAGAATGCATACTCTAGTATATGTTAGTCAGTCACACGCATACATATCTATGTGTACAGGCCCCTGTAATACACACAAACACACACAGGGGGGCCTGTAAGCATGCATGGGGAGGTAGGGTGGTGGGCAGCCCCCTTGTGGAGCGCCCAAATGAGCAGTTTGTGAGGGGGAAAGCGCCTCAGCAGTGCTCCAGAGGTGAGCTGACACCTCCCACTGTCAGCTCACACTCGGGGTATTTTTGGACGGGAGCGGGAATCGAACATCTTGGAACATTGGACGATCCTACCACTGAGCCACTGCCGCACCCAAGATACATACGTGTGTATGTGTATATATGTACATACGTACAGTATATTTTCAATTCAATTTAAAAAACTTTATTTGTCCCAAGGGGCAATCGTAGGAACAAAAAGTAGCCATATTGGTGCAGAAGACAAGATTGGTGCACAAAAGGAAATGGATATGTATGTATATGCATTAAATACATATGAACACATGTGGAGTTATGTGCTTAACAAAAAGGTGGATCTACCAAAAAAATGTTTTACATGCTGGTTACAGAATGGAAATTGTTGGTTGCTTCTTGGGGGGGGGGGGGGGGGGGGGGTTCTGTGTATATATACTGTATACAGTATATGTGTGTGTGTGTGTGTGTGTGTGCATGTATCTACTGCTGAGGAAGGTTAATATGGTCAATAGTTGGAAATGAATGAATGACTGAATAATGTCGACAAACCTTGCTGCTCCTTGGAAGAATGTAAATATGGCTATACTCTAGGTTACATTTGGGAAGAAGTCTGACATCTGGACTTGTAGTTCAGATGTTGTAACATCCCAATTCAAAGCGGTGATGTCTTGTGATTGTCAGCGTTCATGTGTTAATCCATCCGTTTGTCCGTTAGTTAGTTAGTTAGTCCACCAAATATTTTCATAACCGTTGCAGATAGAGAGATGGAACAAAAAACACATTACTCGAGAAAATTACTTGACAAAACTAGGTCAAGGTCAAACTTTAACTTTTGTACACTCAGGAACCGGATAAGATATGAAGACGAGGGGGAAGGCCATTGTGAATAAGACCATAGATCAAAGCTACTGCTTTGATCTATGAGAGGTCAGAGCACTAGCTTTGATCTTTGATCTGTGCAAGTAGGTCAGGGTAAAATTTTGAATTCAGGGGTGTCACGGGATGTTGCAGTCTGTGACTGCACTGGTTGCAGTTGATGTAGCAAATGAGATGAATGTGGTAAAGTTATGATGACATGTCCAAAAGAAATTTAAAAAAAAATAAATTTTCAAATATAATATAATGTTTTATTATTACTCTTGTTACTCTTCTATATTTGCTTTCTTGGTTTACTCTCCATGTGCTTTGAACTTTCTGATCAATTTCAAACTGACTAAAAAGAGAAAAAAGCTTTGATGTTTTTTTTATTAAGATCAAAGCTCAATTAAATCAAAGCTCAATCAAAGCTGATCAAAGCCATTAAACCATATGTTATATAAATGGGAGGGTCATGGTGCTGGTTCAGTTTTGCTCCTTGTCAGAAGCAGGTAAGTCTTTTTATTATTTATTACACAACAAATAAAACAACCCTCTGGGGTTTTGGGATAGGCTAGGCTAAAATTACACCATGTCCATGTGTTATCACAGAGGTGCTTAATTTTCTTCAAAATCTGTTTGGTGGTCTTCAGTCTGGGATCAAACATTGAAGTGAATAAATTGTTAATTGTTGAAAAGCTGCTGTACTTTGGTTGCGTTCAGACTGCAGGCCGATCGGATTCCAATCAGATTCCCCTTCATATCCGATTTTTAGGGATGACAGTAGACACTGCCCTTAACAAGTATGTTCTGTTCAGAGTGGGCCACTCTGAACAGAACAGAGTAATGATGGTGGAGCAATGATGGTGGAGTGGAGGTGTTGACCAGCACACCACAAGGCGTCACGCTCTTTCTCCTGGCGCATTGGCTGTGACGGATAGTGAAAACAAATTGACGTGTCCGAGGCTGTTTACACCGAGAAGTGCCCGTCCAAAGGCGATTGGAAACTACCTCCCGAAAGTGGTTTTCAATCTGTCTTGCAAAAATTGGGTTCTATGTGATATGTGACATGTGACTGTTCAAACTACAAAAGAGCCATCTGCATCAATCCGTATACACACTCTGAAGGCAGCCATTGAATTGACCTGCTTGAGTTGTGAACAGAGTTGAAGATGTTCCTGACTTGACGTGTCTGTTTCTTTAGGCTCATTTCAGCTAGTTCTTCTTATTTCAACTACTTGCCTGTCAGAATCCCAATAACTGTCAGGAATATGGATAGAGACACCTTCATGCATTCAGCCCTGAACTTCATCCACCTGCAGCTGGTGCAGCTGACCAAAGACTGTAATGAGACATACAACAATGGTATGGTTAACGAGGAGTTCTTCATGGAGTTAAAAACCGAACTGGAGAAGATTCTCCACCAGGTATGTGGGTCTCTGGGTGAGAGTCATAGTACTCATGCCTTTTAATGTCTTAGGATTCTTTACTTCTCTCTTTTCACCTCACTCATAATAGTATATTGTAGACTGTACTTATTAATGGTTGGATTCATTCCTGTCTTTGATTTAGGCCCATCTGGCCTCTTGTCCCACTGTGGAAGGTGCACAAATGGCTGATTTTGAGGTGAGCCGCTCAATCGGTGGTGGCGGTTTTGGGTCCGTCTCCATTGTGAGGCACAATCACACGGGTGGGAAATATGCCATGAAGTCTGTAAAACGTGGATCCGTCTCCCCAGTCCTGCTGGCCATGGAGCGAGGCATCCTCACCTTCACTGACAACCCCTTTGTTGTCTCCCTACTTTGCTCCTTTGCGACCATGTCTGACTTCTGCATGGTGATGGAGCACGTGGAAGGTAAGGATGATGTTGTGGATTGTCATGCTGACGCTTCATGTATCGAGTACATGTTTGGACCCCAGGACTCCTATCTGCCTGATCTGACTCTGTTCTCATGATTCCTTCTGATCTTGTAGGTAAGGATTGTGCAGCTCTGCTTCGCCAGCATGGACCCCTCAATTTGGACCTGGTCCACCTGTATGTGGCAGAGACCACCCTGGCTCTAGAGTACATCCACAGCTACGGGATCATCCACAGGGACCTCAAACCCAGCAAGTGAGTTGGCAATCTGTCCTTGACGTGAGACAAGAGTCAGGATTTCTTGTTAGGATTTAGATTGTATTTCACTGACCTGTCTGGTGAATGTAGCGCTAGCCTTTTCCTCAACAACCCACAGTTGCCATCAATCATATGGTGTGTCTTGAGCAATTGAACCTGGCGGCGCCCATCCCTCTAGGTTGGATGCAGTTTAATGTCATACCCAGGATGTGACGAATGTAGCCGAACGTAGAACAGGGACAGTCTTGAAATTGTCACAGAATCTAACACCAATCATATTTCTGCTGTTTTCATACCAGCATGTTGATCAGCTCCACCGGTCATGTCAAGCTGGCAGATTTTGGCCTGGCATTAATCGGTTCAGTCAATATGACAGTGGACCTTACAGAAGACTCAAATCTTGAGCTTGCTGTCACAGAATTTGAGGGTTGTGAGGTTAGTCTCCTCTCTTTTTCTTTATGTCAACTAAATGTACGTCATTAAATGTACATATCCAGGTTTTATTTCCCTTCCTCATTCATTTTTTTCCGGCAGATGGTGGGAACTCTTCTTTACATGGCCCCCGAGATGCTCCTGTCATTAAAATATGGGAAACCAGTGGACTGGTGGGCCCTTGGCATCGTCATGTACGAGCTGCTGATGAAATCATTTCCCTTCGAGGGAGAGACAGACAGGGAGTGTTTTGAGTCCATCATCTACAGTAAGACTTTAGATCCACTTCACAGCAGCTCTGCACACTGTCTTTGAACGATGATTCAAACGTCTATTCTACTTTGTAATTTACCTTCTAAAAAGTCTCCCTTCAGTCCTTTTGGTAATGTTGGTAACAAGTGCCTTGTGCTTCATTTTCAGAACCCTTCTTTTGGCCCTCAAACAGAGATAAACTGCCAAAGGAAGCCCAAGACTTTGTCTGTAAGCTCCTCAGTAAGGATCCGTTGGTTCGCCTGGGAACAAGTGAGTGGTAGGAGTTAACCAGTGTAGCTAGAGTTGGTCAGCAGTAGCTCTCAGGACAAGACATGTACTGACGCAAAACAACGTTCATCATTATCTGACCGCCTTTTTGTTTTTCCAGAAGGGGCCTGTAAAGTGAAGGAACACTGTTTCTTCTCCGGACTGGAATGGAATACCCTCCTGAACCAGGAGGTCCCTCGGGTGTTGGATAAAAAGAGAGGTAATTCTGAACACACAGACAAACTCAGACTCATATTTGACAGGAGCAGAAAGTTAACTGCTTTGCTAAAGGGTTGTTGGCGTTGATGTTTAAACTTGGATTTTTGGTCATTGCACTCAGGAACCGAGTATCTTTTCCATCTGTTATTTGGATGGTTTTTATTTCTGTGAAGTCTAGTGGGGATTTAATTTGGACCAATGTAAAAACAGATGATTTATTTAGTGACTTAATGTTTAATGTTTGTTTCCATGTTTTTTACAGTCCAGTCCCCCATAATGGTGGAGGATCAACCCTATGTCAGCCACAGCAGCCAGGACAGTGACTTCTACGGTGATGATGACCTTTCACTGTGTGACTACAGGGATCTGAATCTATCACTGCTCAATATGTTAGAACCGGAACCAACAGTGGTCGACCTGGACAACCCAGAACAGGCACTGGTCGACATCTGCAACCCAGAACCGGCACTTTATGAACGTTTTATGGAGATTTTCTGGATTATCATTCTGTTTACAATAACTTGGCTAGGGGACAGTTAAGGATCAGGGTGACCAAAATTTTGGTGTGTGAAACTGGTACCTGGACAGGTGTCAGTTTGCTTTCCAAAAACTGTTAAGGTACTCTTGAACAAAGCACCAAACCTCACAAGATGCTCCTAGGGTACTGCTACATGGCTATTAATTATACTTACATATGTATTACTTATACATTTATGACCCTTTGTCTGTGAAAAAATATATGTATTGAGTGAAAGAAAAACTTCCCCACTGGGGAATTAGTAGAGGAGCTTTCTTCTTTCTTTTAAGAATCCTAAAAAATAGTCATCTGAAAGATGAAAATCCCAGCATTCATTGGGCTGAAATTGTGAAAGAGTGGTTCAAGAAGGATGAGATATAATTTTCATACTTAGATTGGTCACTGCAGAGTCTAGACCCAAACCACATTGAGAATCTTTGGGATGTGCAGGAGAGGGCTTTGCCCAGCGGTCAGATCCCACCATAATCAATGCAAGATCTTAATGAAACAATAATAAATCACTGGATGGAAATGACTCTTGTGATATTGCAGTAATTTATTGAAACAATGTCACAGGGAATGCATGCCATCATCAAAGCCAAAGACGGTCCAACAAAATATGAGAGTGTGACTTTTTTTCTGAACAAGCAGTGTATGGGTATAAATACAGTAATCCCTCGTTACTTGCGGTTAATCCGTTCCAGGACCACCCACGAAAAACAAAATTCCGCAACATAGCAAAGAATTATTTACTTATTATTTACGGTAATTTAAACATTTATGAACCCTCCCTATAAGTGCCTTAAACGGTCATAAGACATACTTACACTACTTATATACTTTTTTCATTTTCTCTAACCACTTCAAACGCTTGCGCGGGTCGTGAGGAGCTGGAGCCTATCCCAGCTAAGGGCGTGAGGCGGGGCAAACTCAGGGCACGACGCCAGTGCACCGCGGAGCCACACAGAGACACAGACAACTGCACGCACACACTCACACCTACGGGCAATTTGGAAAGGCCAATTACACTACTTATATATTTATACACATAGATACTAATGGAGGAACAAGCTCTGGGCGGGTTTACTGTGCAGGTTGTAAATCAATCATCTGTGACTGAACAATGTTTATTATCTCTGGGTGTAAATAAGATTGACCCCCAACTGTTGGTCCAGCTGGGATGGAACTGATGGTGGGTTACTGTTGAAATGGCAAGTGTAAAGACATAGAACCAATCTCTAATCAATTTCAAACTTCAGGTCTGGTTCACGGATTCTCACAAACACCTGTGGTGGGCAGAACCTTACTATTACTGTATAGACTTTGCTGTGCTGTCAAATGAACATAACTTTATTTTGAACAAATTATATAAAAATATGACTAACGTACAAGAGAAAAAAGGAAAATGTTTTATTAAAAATTTAATAAGGATCAAAGTTCAAATTGAAAGCTCAAATCAAAGCTGATCAAAGACATTACGGTACTTTGAATTCAATCAAGCCATATGTTATATAAATGGGAGGGTCACGGTGCTGCTTCAGCCTTGCTCTTTCTCAAGAGCAGGTAAGTCACTTTTGTATTCATTACACCACAAATAAACTGACCCTCTGGGATTCTGGGATAGGCTAGGCTAGGCTAAAATCACACCATGTCCATCTCTTATCACAGAGGTGCTTGATTTTCTTTCAAATTTGTTTGATGGTCTTCAGTCTGGGATCAAACATTGAAGTGGATTGGTGAAAAGCTGCTGTATTTTGGCTGCTTTCAGACTGCAGGCCAATCAGATTCCCTTTCACATCCGAATTTTAGGGCTGACAGTAGACAGATCTTAGCAAGTGTCCAAATGGGATCTTGCTACTTTCAGACTGGGGCACATTATTGGCCAATTTGACATGTTGCCGTAGCAACGATGGCGGGGCAGAGGCGTCGTCCGACGTGCCATCACATGATGCTCTTTCTTCTGGCGCATTGGCTTTGATGGACAGTCAAAATCGATTGGTATGTTTGGAGCTGTCCACACTGAGATGTGTCTGTCCAAAGGCAATTGGAAACTACTTCCCAAAAGTTGTTTCAATCTTCTTTTCCTTTCGGCTTTTCCCTTCAAGGTTCGCCACAGCGAATCAATTGCCTCCATCTAACCCTGTCTTCTGCATCCTCTTCTCGCACACCAACTACCTTCAGGTAGTTGTTCCAAACTGATTTGTAAAATCTTTATAAACAAAAAAAAAATCTGATTTTTGCTGCCAGTCTCTGAACGCAGCAATTGAATCAACATGCGTCAGTTATGAACAGTTGAAGATGTTCCTGACTTGATGTGTCTGTTTCTTTAGGCTCACAACCACTTGCCTGTCAAAATCCCAATAAATGACAAGAATATGGATAGAGACACGTTCATGCATTCAGCCCTGAACTTCATCCACCTGCAGCTGGGTCAGCTGACTAAAGACTGTAATGAGACATACAACAATGGTTCGGTCAGTGAGGAGTTCTTCATGGAGTTGCAAACCAAACTGGAGAAGATTCTCCACCAGGTATGCGTGTCTCTGGGTGGCAGTGATAGTACTCATGTACTCATGTTTTTATTGTCTTAGTAGTCTTCACTTCTCTTTTGACCTCAGTCATGCAATGATACAGTATATTGTAGACTACTTATTACATCCCACTTCAAAGCGGCGATGTATTGTAATTGTCAGCATTTGCCTGTTCATCCGTTCGTCTGTCAGTATGTCCACCAAATATCTTCGCAACCGTTGCAGATAGAAAGACGAAACAAAAAGCACATTACTCGGGCGGCAAAGTGGATGAAAATGAGATGATGACCTTGACCTTGAGAAAACAAGGTCAAGGTCAAATTTCAACCTTTGTACACTCAGAAACCGGATAAGATAGAAAGACGAGTGAGAAGGCCAGTGTCAGACCATAGATCAAAGCTAGTGCTTAAATCAATGCTAGTGCTCTGACCTACTTTCATAGATGCTTTAATCTATGAAAGTAGGTCAGAGCACTAGTTTTGATCCTTGACCCATGCAAGTAGGTCAGTGTAAAATTTTGAATTCAGGGGTGTCGCGGGATGTTGCAGTCTGTGACTGCCTTGGTTCTAGTTAATGGTTGGATTCATTCCTGTCTTTGATTTAGACGTATCTGGCCTCCTGTCCCACTGTGGAAGGTGCACAAATGGCTGATTTTGAGGTGTACCGGTTAATCGGTAGTGGCGGCTTTGGGTCCGTCTCCATTGTTAGGCACAACCAGACGGGTGGAAAATATGCCATGAAGTCTGTAAAACGTGGATCCGTCTCCCCAGTCCTGCTGGCCATGGAGCGAGGCATCCTCACCTTCACTGACAACCCGTTTGTTGTCTCTTTGCTTTGCTCCTTTGCAACCATGTCTGACTTCTGCATGGTGATGGAGCACGTGGAAGGTAAGGATGATGCTGTGGATTTTCATGCTGATGGTTCATGTATCGAGTTTGGACCCCAGGACTCCTACCTGCCTGACCTGACTGTTCTCATGAATCCTCCTGATCTTGTAGGTAGGGATTGTGCAGCTCTGCTTCGCCAACATGGCCCCCTCAATTTGGACCTGGTCCACCTGTATGTGGCAGAGACCACCCTGGCTCTAGAGTACATCCACAGCTACGGGATCATCCACAGGGACCTCAAACCCAGCAAGTGAGTTGACAGTCTGTCCTCGACATGAGCCAAGAGTCTGGATTTCTTGTTACTGTTTTGTGATTGAATTTCTAACATGGGACAAACATTTAGATTGTAGTGCTAGCCTTTTCTCCAGCATCCCATAAACCAGCACAGTCGAGTAATGCCTGGACCCGGAAGTCGGTCCAGTAACAACGTAAGAAAACTCTGACGATAGGTAGAAAGCTGGTTGGCAAGACGTGCTGACGAATTTCCTAGCTTAGCCTACCCTATCCCATAACCCTGGAGGGTCGTTGGGGCACCACAGACGAGATGCAGTTGCCATAAATCATATGGTGTGTCTTGAGCAATTGAACCTGGCGGCGCCCATCCCTCTAGGTTGGATGCAGTTTAATGTCATACCCAGGATGTGATGAATGTAGCCGAGCTTAGAACAGAGACAGTCTTGAAATTGTCACAGAATCTAACGCCAATCATTTTTCTGCTTTTTTCATTCCAGCATGTTGATCAGCTCCACCGGTCATGTCAAGCTGGCTGATTTTGGCCTGGCATTAATCGGTTCAGTCAATATGACAGTGGACCTTACGGAAGACTCAAACATTGAGCTTGCTGTCACAGAGTTTGAGAGATGTCAGGTCAGTAACCTCTCTTCTTCTTTATGCCAATTAAATGTACAGTAATCCCTAGCACATTTGTGCTTCAAGAAGTCCGGCTTCACCTAATTACAGGTAACATGTGCATATTCTATTGGCTGACAGCATCTGGAAGTGCGCTGCGTTCCGAGACTCACGGAATGCAGCGCTCTTCTGTGTATTAAATAGTTAAAAGCACTTTAAACAATCTATAAGAGTGTGGGAAAAGGTCATACAGATAGAAGGTGGTTTAATATCAGTATGGGAAGGGTTCATAAATATTTAAATTACCATAAATAGTAAAATAATTAGTTAATCACAATATTGCGGAATTTCGTCATTTGTGGGTGGTCCTGGAATGCATTAACCACGAGTGATGAGGGATTACTGTACATCATTAAAAGTAATTATTATCCAGGTTTTATTTCCCTTCCTCATTCATTTCTTCCTGCAGATGGTGGGAACTCTCCCTTACATGGCCCCCGAGATGCTCCTGTCGTTAAAATATGGGAAACCAGTGGACTGGTGGGCCCTCGGCATTGTCATGTACGAGTTGCTGATGAAATCGTTTCCCTTTGAGGGAGAGACAGACAGGAAGTGTTTCGAGTCCATCATCAACAGTAAGACTAGATCCACTTCACAGCAGATCTGCACACTGTCTTTGAATGATGATTCAAACATCTGTTCTACTTTGTGATTTACCTTCTAAAAAGTTTCCCTTCAGTCCTTTCGGTGATGTTGGGAACATATGCCTTGTACTTCTTTTTCAGAACCCTTCTCTTGGCCCTCAAACAGCAGTAAACCGCCAAAGGAAGCCCAAGACTTTGTCTGTAAGCTCCTCAGTAAGGATCCGCTGGTCCGCCTGGGAACAAGTGAGTGGTAGGACTTAATCAGTGTAGCTAGAGTTGGTCAGCAGTAGCTCTCAGGACAGGACATGTACAGACGTAAAACAGCGTTCATCATTATCTGACCGCCTTTTTGTTTTTCCAGACGGGGCCTGTAAAGTGAAGGAACACTGTTTCTTCTCCGGACTGGAATGGAATACCCTCCTGAACCAGGAGGTCCCTCGGGTGTTGGATAAAAAGGGAGGTAATTTTGAACACACTGACAAACTCAGACTCATATTTGACAGGAGCAGAAAGTTAACTGCTTTGCTAAAGGGCTGTTGGTATTTTACATTTGTGGTCATAGCACTCAGGAACCAACTCTTCATGTATCTTTTCCCTGTTATTTGGATGGACTTTATTTCTGGGAAGTCAAGTGGGGATTTAATATGGATCAATGTAAAGACAGGTGATTTATTTGGTGACCTAATGTTTAATGTTTGTTTCCATGTTTTTATAGTCCAGTCCCCCAAAGCCATGGTGGATCAACCCTATGTCAGCCACAGCAACCATGACAATGACTTCTACGTTGATGATTACTTTTCACTGTGTGACTTTAGGGATCTGAGTCTATCATTGCTTGATACGTTCTCAGGGTCAACCAGTGCTGGTCGACCCTGAGAACCAAGAACCACCTGTCAAACTCAACACTAATCAAACCTGGCAACCCAGAACCATCACTGATTGATGAAAAGATCCCAGAAACACCAATGGCTGACATCTGTAACCCAGAAGTAGAACTTGCTAACCTTGCTGACCCACAATCAGCATTGATCAACCCTGGCAACCCAGAAACAGCACTGGTTGATGAAGA
Organism: Antennarius maculatus; assembly: GCA_013358685.1. NCBI lineage: Eukaryota > Metazoa > Chordata > Actinopteri > Lophiiformes > Antennariidae > Antennarius > Antennarius maculatus. The sequence continues at coordinate 23,464,866 of CM023610.1, read as the reverse complement.
GAACTCAGAACCAGCACTGGGTTACATCTGTAACCCAGAACCAGCACTCGTTGACACTGAGAACCCAGAACCACTTGCTGTTGATGCTGGGAACACAGAACCAGCACTGATCAACCCTGGCAATCTAGGACCAGCACTGGTTGAAATCTGTAATCCAGAACTGGCTAACCTCGCTGACCCAGAACCTGCACTGGTCAATCATGAGAACCTAGGACCACTTGTTTATGCCAGAAACACAGTACCATCACGGATCAACTCTGGAAACCCTGAACCAGTAGTGGTTGATGAGGAGAACTCAGAACCAGCACTGGATGACATCTGTAACCCAGAAGCAGAACTGGCTAAACTTTCTGACCCAGAACCAGCACTGGTCGACTCTGAGAACCCAGTATCGGGTACTGTGTTGCCGTTGATGCCGGGAACACAGTACCAGCACTGATCAATCACTGGCAATCCAGAACTAGCACTGGTTGGTGAATACATTCCAGAACCAGCACTGGTTGACATCTGTAACCCAGAACCAGAACTGGCTAACCTTGCTGACCCCAACCAGCAATGGTGGGCTGTTGCTTCCCATTATGTAATTTAAAATCTTCTGTATTTTTCACGATTTTTGGTATTTTCAAGTGAATTACAGCAACAGCCTGGGAAAAGATCAAGATGAGGGTAACCAAAATTATGGTGTGTGAACTGGTAGCTGGAAAAAATGTTTGGGGTGTCAGTATAGGTTCTCAGTTATCCAGGTCATGGTTATCCAAAGCTGTTTTGAGTCAATCCACTGGACTTTAAGAAAGTCTCTTGAAGACGTTTCACCTCTCATCCAAGAGGCTTCTTCAGTTCTGGTGGTGGCTGGTCTTGTCCCAGCTCATTAACCCTGTGGGGTGAGGTCAGTGCTATTCACTGAGGTCAGTGAATAGCACTGATATTGATATTGATATTTACAATCAGGTCCTTTGGAAACTCTCTAGAAGAATGATTCAGCATATTAACCCAGGTTGATGTGTCTCATGCTAATGACCTTCATTTGTATACAAAGGCTTGGTGAAACTCGCAATTTCAATAAACCCCCCTTGGACACCCCCTGGCACCCCCATCAACCACTCATATTTTTTTGGCAACGTTTTTTATGCCGAAGGGCCTCCCAGACACAACCCTCTGCATTTATCTGGCTTGGGGCCAGCCTACAGTCAATTACCTGTTTCTCAAGTCTTGTTCTTGTTTTGTTCTTTTCAGTATATTGCTGGCTTATGACCCAAAACTATTGATGTCAAAATGAGACCTCATGAGGCTTCAAACCCTTTGGGAAAATTGTTTTGAAAATTGGTCCATTACTTGAAGCTTCATTCATTGAGAATGAATGAAGCTGGAAGAGTGGCTGTACTGCAGCTACTCAAAGGTCAATGACCCAAGACCCCAGAAAGCAGCATTTTGTGGTTTCTTGTACCGCATAGATATTCAGAAATAAAACTGAGTATAACTTAATCTAATGTGTTTATACTTTCTTGCTCTATTGTAGCCATACATAATAGGAAATTGATTTATGATTATTTATTCTTGCAAGGTTCAATAAAGCAATAAGATATGTAAATTATGACATATTCATGCATGTATATGTAAATATATACACGTTTGTGTGCGTGATTTACATTGGAGAATTAGAGGATTAGAGCTGGAAAAAAACAAGGTCTATAGAGTATAGACCTTGTTTATATATATATATATATATATATATATATATATATATATAAAATAGCAAATTGACAAACTATGCACACTAAGGTTCCCGGCTTAGCACAACAGAAGAGTTAACTCTGGGAATGACTGCTGGTTTATCAGCTTGAGAGTGTTTGTAACATAACATCATCACCACAATCACAATCACATACTCATGGGTGGAGTGAGACGTTTGTCTTACCAAATGTTCCTGTTAGACAGGAATCTCCACCCATCACCTGTTGGTGTATTAAAATAGAACTCAGTCAGTTCCTGTTTTAACCCACACTCGAATCAAAACTTGATTTGAAGGAGCCGCCATCTAACCTGATGTACAGTGCACAGCAATAATGAGAACACCCTCTTTGAAAAGTAACATTTCATACAATATGACAAGGAACACAAACATATTTCCAAAATGTTCACAGACTAAGTTAAACACAGGCTCTGTTGAGCTTTTGAACTTAAAACTAAGGTTAATAATATAACTTAAGTTGTTTTTATTCCGTTTTAGTAAAATTAGTGTGGTGCAGAAATGAGTACACCCCACTGAAGGTCTCTGAGTAAAGCAATCTTTTAGGCTCCCAATGTGGATCTGCACAAACAATTAACTACGGGTGAGTCTAGATACTCATTACACTGTGTTAATTAGGCAATTGGCTACAAAGGGTTGTTACCTAAAGCAGACCACCCTTTCCCATTTCCTGCTGTCAGCAATGACATCACATGGCAAAGAAATGTCTCTGGATCTGAGAAAGCAGATTATTGCTTTACACATGAGAGGTGAGGGCTACAAGAAGATCAGTAAAGCCTTACTTATTAGTAAGAACACGGTCCCAAAAGTGATCCAAAGATTCAAGAGAGTTGGAACTGCAACCAAAGTACAGAGATATACAGGCGCCAAGAAAATTAACACCCAGGCAGGAGCATCTTGTGATGAGAAAAGTTGAGGAAAATCGGTGTGTAAGTGCACAACAGTTGGCTAAGGAGGTAGAGGCTGAAATTGGAGTGACTGTATCACGTGACACAATACGCCCAATAGCGCAGCGGGATGGCATGCAGGGGTGTCGTCCCCGAAGGAAGCCTCTCCTAAAGCCAAGTCACAAAAAAGCCCACCTAGAGTTTGCCAGGGCCCATGCTGAAAAGAATGAAGGCTACTGGGGAGTGGAGTGATGAGACCAACATCAACTTTTTGGAACTGATGGCTTCAAAATGGTCTGGCGTCGCAAGGGTGAGGGGTACAAGGAAAAGTGCATGGTGTCCACTGTGAAACATGGAGGGGGTAGTTTTCTTATGTGGGGTTGCATGAGTGCTGCGGGTGTTGGAGAACTGCATTTCATTGATGGCATCATGAATTGTCAAATGTACTGCTCTATACTGAAGGCTAAGATGCTTCCATCACTTCGGGCCGTTGGTCGTCATGCCAGTTTTCAATATGACAATGACCCAAAACACACATCTAAGGCCACTGCTGACTTTCTGATGAGGAACAGGGTAAGAGTGATTCCATGGCCAAATATGTCACCTGATATGAACCCAAAAGAGCATCTTTGGGGAATACGGAAGAGGCAGGTTGAGCATCACTCTCCATCCAACATCCAGGCTCTAAAAGAGCTCATTCTTGAAGAATGGAGAAAGATTGATGTGGCCAAATGTTGTCAACTTGTGCGCTCTATGTCAAGGAGACTTGGGGCTGTCATTGCAAGTAATGGAGGCCATACAAAGTACTAAATGTAGTTGTGTTTGTTGTGGGGTGTACTCACTTCTGCACCACACTAATTTTACTAAAACAGAAAAAAAAACCAACTTAAGTTATATTATTAACCTTAGTTTTAAGTTCAAAAGCTCAACAGAGCTTTTGAACTAAGTGTTTAACTTAGTCTGTGAACATTTTGGAAATATATGTTTGTGTTCCTTGTCATATTGTAGGAAATGTTACTTTTCAAAGAGGGTGTACTCATTATTGCTGTGCACTGTAGATCTCCTGTGTCATGACTCACTTTTAGAGTATGGACGACAAAAGGCAGGAGGTTCTCCTGCTGCTGGGAGAAAGTCCACCAAGTCACCTGAGTCACAGGTACGTTAAATATTAGTGGTTTTATGGCTTCTGTGAGCAGAGCTTCAGGAAGTGGAGACACAAGGAATATCCATGATGAGGTGAATTACCGTGGTTAACATGATTCGGTTCATCACATCCAGAACTTTAAGAACCAGAAATAGTTGAACTTTAAGAACCAGAGGTAGTTTAAGTACTGGATGCAGTTGTGTATTTGGTCAGCAGGATGAATTGTGGTCAGCAGCTTGGCTAGCATTGCTAACTGAAGGGACCAGGAAGTAACTAAACCTCTGACCAACAGAAACTTCTGGTCACTGCTTGGTTACACACTTGTGATGCATGAATCTAGCGACCATTGAAGGTATGTGCCACATTCTGTTGCTGGAGCGTCGCTGCCAGTGATATCATTAATAGTCCCAGGGATGCTGGCTCAAAAACTGTTTTTGTGTCGTACTTTGGGCAACGTGTAACCGTCTGAAGTGGGTCGGACCAGCCTGACATGAACTTTGTGAGGTCCAGACTGAAAAGGAAGGGTGCTCCCAGCCTAGAACGCGATCTTAATGCATACATAATTTTACTTTTTATTCTCCATCAGTGCTGCTGCGAGCCAACAAATTGTGAAGGAGAGATTGGAGGCCCTGCAGTGCCACTTCACCTGGAATCTGGACTCCAGCGGGTCCAAACTCCTCTCTCTCAGGGATAAGCTGGACGACATTGGCGCAGAAGGCGGATACAGTTGGCTGGGTCACATCTACAACCTGCGGGGATTCATCCAGCACCAGCTGGGCTTTGCCGATAAAGCCCGGCTCCACTTCTGCAGGGCGGCCGAGGCTTTTCGCCAGATGAGAAACACCATATCGGAAGAAGGTTCGTGGTTGGTGGTGAACTACGGCAACCTGGCTTGGCTGCACCATCACCGAGGAGAACACGCACAGAGTTGGGCTTACCTGTCAAAGGTCGACGCCCTGATGGAGGAATACCCATCTCCATCCGAGGACGAGCTCCATCCGGAGATTTACGCTGAAAAAGCCTGGACCCTGATGAAGTTCAGCAAAGACCAGAAACTTCTGGCTGCAGACTTCTTCCAAAGAGCCATCAGGATGCAGCCAGGGAGGGTGGAGTGGAGCACCAGCCTGGTTTAGCGCTACTCAGTACTGCTCAGCACAAAACGCTGAGTGTGGACCTCTGGGAGAAAATGAGTATCGCCAAAGAACAGGATCCAGACAACCTGTACCTCGCTGCCGTTTTCCTGGAGGCCTGTGCTAAAACAGGAACAAATGTGCAGGACGAAGCACGCAAGCTAGCGAGAAGAGTCTTAAGAAAGCCTCAAAGCAGCTTCGGCGGCATCAAACCGTTACTACGCCTGTACAGGAAGTACATATCTACGGAACAGTTGAAGATGTTCCTGACTTGATGTGTCTGTTTCTTTAGGCTCACAACCACTTGCCTGTCAAAATCCCAATAAATGACAAGGATATGGATAGAGACACGTTCATGCATTCAGCCCTGAACTTCATCCACCTATAGCTGGGTCAGCTGACTAAAGACTGTAATGAGACATACAACAATGGTTCGGTCAGTGAGGAGTTCTTCATGGAGTTGCAAACCAAACTGGAGAAGATTCTCCACCAGGTATGCATGTCTCTGGGTGGCAGTGATAGTACTCATGCTTTCTATTGTCTTAGTATTCTTCACTTCTCTCTTTTGACCTCAGTCATGCAATGATACAGTATATTGTAGACTACTTATTACATCCCACTTCAAAGCGGCGATGTATTGTAATTGTCAGCATTTGCCTGTTCATCCGTTCGTCTGTCAGTATGTCCACCAAATATCTTCGCAACCGTTGCAGATAGAAAGACGAAACAAAAAGCACATTACTCGGGCGGCAAAGTGGATGAAAATGAGATGATGACCTTGACCTTGAGAAAACAAGGTCAAGGTCAAATTTCAACCTTTGTACACTCAGAAACCGGATAAGATAGAAAGACGAGTGAGAAGGCCAGTGTAAGACCATAGATCAAAGCTAGTGCTTAAATCAATGCTAGTGCTCTGACCTACTTTCATAGATGCTTTAATCTATGAAAGTAGGTCAGAGCACTAGTTTTGATCCTTGACCCATGCAAGTAGGTCAGTGTAAAATTTTGAATTCAGGGGTGTCGCGGGATGTTGCAGTCTGTGACTGCCTTGGTTCTAGTTAATGGTTGGATTCATTCCTGTCTTTGATTTAGACGTATCTGGCCTCCTGTCCCACTGTGGAAGGTGCACAAATGGCTGATTTTGAGGTGTACCGGTTAATCGGTAGTGGCGGCTTTGGGTCCGTCTCCATTGTTAGGCACAACCAGACGGGTGGAAAATATGCCATGAAGTCTGTAAAACGTGGATCCGTCTCCCAAGTCCTGCTGGCCATGGAGCGAGGCATCCTCACCTTCACTGACAACCCGTTTGTTGTCTCTTTGCTTTGCTCCTTTGCAACCATGTCTGACTTCTGCATGGTGATGGAGCACGTGGAAGGTAAGGATGATGCTGTGGATTTTCATGCTGATGGTTCATGTATCGAGTTTGGACCCCAGGACTCCTACCTGCCTGACCTGACTGTTCTCATGAATCCTCCTGATCTTGTAGGTAGGGATTGTGCAGCTCTGCTTCGCCAACATGGCCCCCTCAATTTGGACCTGGTCCACCTGTATGTGGCAGAGACCACCCTGGCTCTAGAGTACATCCACAGCTACGGGATCATCCACAGGGACCTCAAACCCAGCAAGTGAGTTGACAGTCTGTCCTCGACATGAGCCAAGAGTCTGGATTTCTTGTTACTGTTTTGTGATTGAATTTCTAACATGGGACAAACATTTAGATTGTAGTGCTAGCCTTTTCTCCAGCATCCCATAAACCAGCACAGTCGAGTAATGCCTGGACCCGGAAGTCGGTCCAGTAACAACGTAAGAAAACTCTGACGATAGGTAGAAAGCTGGTTGGCAAGACGTGCTGACGAATTTCCTAGCTTAGCCTACCCTATCCCATAACCCTGGAGGGTCGTTGGGGCACCACAGATGAGATGCAGTTGCCATAAATCATATGGTGTGTCTTGAGCAATTGAACCTGGCGGCGCCCATCCCTCTAGGTTGGATGCCGTTTAATGTCATACCCAGGATGTGACGAATGTAGCCGAGCTTAGAACAGAGACAGTCTTGAAATTGTCACAGAATCTAACGCCAATCATTTTTCTGCTTTTTTCATTCCAGCATGTTGATCAGCTCCACCGGTCATGTCAAGCTGGCGGATTTTGGCCTGGCATTAATCGGTTCAGTCAATATGACAGTGGACCTTACGGAAGACTCAAACATTGAGCTTGCTGTCACAGAGTTTGAGAGATGTCAGGTCAGTAACCTCTCTTCTTCTTTATGCCAATTAAATGTACAGTAATCCCTAGCACATTTGTGCTTCAAGAAGTCCGGCTTCACCTAATTACAGGTAACATGTGCATATTCTATTGGCTGACAGCATCTGGAAGTGCGCTGCGTTCCGAGACTCACGGAATGCAGCGCACTTCTGTGTATTAAATAGTTAAAAGCACTTTAAACAATCTATAAGAGTGTGGGAAAAGGTAATACAGATAGAAGGTGGTTTAATATCAGTATGGGAAGGGTTCATAAATGTTTAAATTACCATAAATAGTAAAATAATTAGTTAATCACAATATTGCGGAATTTCGTCATTTGTGGGTGGTCCTGGAATGCATTAACCACGAGTGATGAGGGATTACTGTACATCATTAAAAGTAATTATTATCCAGGTTTTATTTCCCTTCCTCATTCATTTCTTCCTGCAGATGGTGGGAACTCTTCCTTACATGGCCCCCGAGATGCTCCTGTCGTTAAAATATGGGAAACCAGTGGACTGGTGGGCCCTCGGCATTGTCATGTACGAGTTGCTGATGAAATCGTTTCCCTTTGAGGGAGAGACAGACAGGAAGTGTTTCGAGTCCATCATCAACAGTAAGACTTTAGATCCACTTCACAGCAGATCTGCACACTGTCTTTGAATGATGATTCAAACATCTGTTCTACTTTGTGATTTACCTTCTAAAAAGTTTCCCTTCAGTCCTTTCGGTGATGTTGGGAACATATGCCTTGTACTTCTTTTTCAGAACCCTTCTCCTGGCCCTCAAACAGCAGTAAACCGCCAAAGGAAGCCCAAGACTTTGTCTGTAAGCTCCTCAGTAAGGATCCGCTGGTCCGCCTGGGAACAAGTGAGTGGTAGGACTTAATCAGTGTAGCTAGAGTTGGTCAGCAGTAGCTCTCAGGACAGGACATGTACAGACGTAAAACAGCGTTCATCATTATCTGACCGCCTTTTTGTTTTTCCAGACGGGGCCTGTAAAGTGAAGGAACACTGTTTCTTCTCCGGACTGGAATGGAATACCCTCCTGAACCAGGAGGTCCCTCGGGTGTTGGATAAAAAGGGAGGTAATTCTGAACACACAGACAAACTCAGACTCATATTTGACAGGAGCAGAAAGTTAACTGCTTTGCTAAAGGGCTGTTGGTATTTTACATTTGTGGTCATAGCACTCAGGAACCAACTCTTCATGTATCTTTTCCCTCTGTTATTTGGATGGACTTTATTTCTGGGAAGTCAAGTGGGGATTTAATATGGATCAATGTAAAGACAGGTGATTTATTTGGTGACCTAATGTTTAATGTTTGTTTCCATGTTTTTATAGTCCAGTCCCCCAAAGCCATGGTGGATCAACCCTATGTCAGCCACAGCAACCATGACAATGACTTCTACGTTGATGATTACTTTTCACTGTGTGACTTTAGGGATCTGAGTCTATCATTGCTTGATACGTTCTCAGGGTCAACCAGTGCTGGTCGACCCTGAGAACCAAGAACCACCTGTCAAACTCAGCACTAATCAAACCTGGCAACCCAGAACCATCACTGATTGATGAAAAGATCCCAGAAACACCAATGGCTGACATCTGTAACCCAGAAGTAGAACTTGCTAACCTTGCTGACCCACAATCAGCATTGATCAACCCTGGCAACCCAGAAACAGCACTGGTTGATGAAGAGAACTCAGAACCAGCACTGGGTTACATCTGTAACCCAGAACCAGCACTAGTTGACACTGAGAACCCAGAACCACTTGCTGTTGATGCTGGGAACACAGAACCAGCACTGATCAACCCTGGCAATCTAGAACCAGCACTGGTTGAAATCTGTAATCCAGAACTGGCTAACCTCGCTGACCCAGAACCTGCACTGGTCAATCATGAGAACCTAGGACCACTTGTTTATGCCAGAAACACAGTACCATCACGGATCAACTCTGGAAACCCTGAACCAGTAGTGGTTGATGAGGAGAACTCAGAACCAGCACTGGATGACATCTGTAACCCAGAAGCAGAACTGGCTAAACTTTCTTACCCAGAACCAGCACTGGTCGACTCTGAGAACCCAGTATCGGGTACTGTGTTGCCGTTGATGCCGGGAACACAGTACCAGCACTGATCAAGCACTGGCAATCCAGAACTAGCACTGGTTGGTGAATACATTCCAGAACCAGCACTGGTTGACATCTGTAACCCAGAACCAGAACTGGCTAACCTTGCTGACCCCAACCAGCAATGGTGGGCTGTTGCTTCCCATTATGTAATTTAAAATCTTCTGTATTTTTCACGATTTTTGGTATTTTCAAGTGAATTACAGCAACAGCCTGGGAAAAGATCAAGATGAGGGTAACCAAAATTATGGTGTGTGAACTGGTAGCTGGAAAAAATGTTTGGGGTGTCAGTATAGGTTCTCAGTTATCCAGGTCATGGTTATCCAAAGCTGTTTTGAGTCAATCCACTGGACTTTAAGAAAGTCTCTTGAAGACGTTTCACCTCTCATCCAAGAGGCTTCTTCAGTTCTGGTGGTGGCTGGTCTTGTCCCAGCTCATTAACCCTGTGGGGTGAGGTCAGTGCTATTCACTGAGGTCAGTGAATAGCACTGATATTGATATTGATATTTACAATCAGGTCCTTTGGAAACTCTCTAGAAGAATGATTCAGCATATTAACCCAGGTTGATGTGTCTCATGCTAATGACCTTCATTTGTATACAAAGGCTTGGTGAAACTCGCAATTTCAATAAACCCCCCTTGGACACCCCCTGGCACCCCCATCAACCACTCATATTTTTTTGGCAACGTTTTTTATGCCGAAGGGCCTCCCAGACACAACCCTCTGCATTTATCTGGCATGGGGCCAGCCTACAGTCAATTACCTGTTTCTCAAGTCTTGTTCTTGTTTTGTTCTTTTCAGTATATTGCTGGCTTATGACCCAAAACTATTGATGTCAAAATGAGACCTCATGAGGCTTCAAACCCTTTGGGAAAATTGTTTTGAAAATTGGTCCATTACTTGAAGCTTCATTCATTGAGAATGAATGAAGCTGGAAGAGTGGCTGTACTGCAGCTACTCAAAGGTCAATGACCCAAGACCCCAGAAAGCAGCATTTTGTGGTTTCTTGTACCGCATAGATATTCAGAAATAAAACTGAGTATAACTTAATCTAATGTGTTTATACTTTCTTGCTCTATTGTAGCCATACATAATAGGAAATTGATTTATGATTATTTATTCTTGCAAGGTTCAATAAAGCAATAAGATATGTAAATTATGACATATTCATGCATGTATATGTAAATATATACACGTTTGTGTGCGTGATTTACATTAGAGGATTAGAGGATTAGAGCTGGAAAAAAACAAGGTCTATAGAGTATAGACCTTGTTTATATATATATATATATATATATAAATATAAAATAGCAAATTGACAAACTATGCACACAAAGGTTCCCGGCTTAGCACAACAGAAGAGTTAACTCTGGGAATGACTGCTGGTTTATCAGCTTGAGAGTGTTTGTAACATAACATCATCACCACAATCACAATCACATACTCATGGGTGGAGTGAGACGTTTGTCTTACCAAATGTTCCTGTTAGACAGGAATCTCCACCCATCACCTGTTGGTGTATTAAAATAGAACTCAGTCGGTTCCTGTTTTAACCCACACTCGAATCAAAACTTGATTTGAAGGAGCCGCCATCTAACCTGATGTACAGTGCACAGCAATAATGAGAACACCCTCTTTGAAAAGTAACATTTCATACAATATGACAAGGAACACAAACATATTTCCAAAATGTTCACAGACTAAGTTAAACACAGGCTCTGTTGAGCTTTTGAACTTAAAACTAAGGTTAATAATATAACTTAAGTTGTTTTTATTCCGTTTTAGTAAAATAAGTGTGGTGCAGAAATGAGTACACCCCACTGAAGGTCTCTGAGTAAAGCAATCTTTTAGGCTCCCAATGTGGATCTGCACAAACAATTAACTACGGGTGAGTCTAGATACTCATTACACTGTGTTAATCAGGCAATTGGCTACAAAAGGCTGTTACCTAAAGCAAACCACCCTTTCCCATTTCCTGCTGTCAGCAATGACATCACATGGCAAAGAAATGTCTCTGGATCTGAGAAAGCAGATTATTGCTTTACACATGAGAGGTGAGGGCTACAAGAAGATCAGTAAAGCCTTACTTATTAGTAAGAACACGGTCCCAAAAGTGATCCAAAGATTCAAGAGAGTTGGAACTGCAACCAAAGTACAGAGACATACAGGCGCCAAGAAAATTAACACCCAGGCAGGAGCATCTTGTGATGAGAAAAGTTGAGGAAAATCGGTGTGTAAGTGCACAACAGTTGGCTAAGGAGGTAGAGGCTGAAATTGGAGTGACTGTATCACGTGACACAATACGCCCAATAGCGCAGCGGGATGGCATGCAGGGGTGTCGTCCCCGAAGGAAGCCTCTCCTAAAGCCAAGTCACAAAAAAGCCCACCTAGAGTTTGCCAGGGCCCATGCTGAAAAGAATGAAGGCTACTGGGGAGTGGAGTGATGAGACCAACATCAACTTTTTGGAACTGATGGCTTCAAAATGGTCTGGCGTCGCAAGGGTGAGGAGTACAAGGAAAAGTGCATGGTGTCCACTGTGAAACATGGAGGGGGTAGTTTTCTTATGTGGGGTTGCATGAGTGCTGCGGGTGTTGGAGAACTGCATTTCATTGATGGCATCATGAATTGTCAAATGTACTGCTCTATACTGAAGGCTAAGATGCTTCCATCACTTCGGGCCGTTGGTCGTCATGCCAGTTTTCAATATGACAATGACCCAAAACACACATCTAAGGCCACTGCTGACTTTCTGATGAGGAACAGGGTAAGAGTGATTCCATGGCCAAATATGTCACCTGATATGAACCCAAAAGAGCATCTTTGGGGAATACGGAAGAGGCAGGTTGAGCATCACTCTCCATCCAACATCCAGGCTCTAAAAGAGCTCATCCTTGAAGAATGGAGAAAGATTGATGTGGCCAAATGTTGTCAACTTGTGTGCTCTATGTCAAGGAGACTTGGGGCTGTCATTGCAAGTAATGGAGGCCATACAAAGTACTAAATGTAGTTGTGTTTGTTGTGGGGTGTACTCACTTCTGCACCACACTAATTTTACTAAAACAGAAACAAAACCCAACTTAAGTTATATTATTAACCTTAGTTTTAAGTTCAAAAGCTCAACAGAGCTTGTGTTTAACTTAGTCTGTGAACATTTTGGAAATATATGTTTGTGTTCCTTGTCATATTGTAGGAAATGTTACTTTTCAAAGAGGGTGTACTCATTATTGCTGTGCACTGTAGATCTCCTGTGTCATGACTCACTTTTAGAGTATGGACGACAAAAGGCAGGAGGTTCTCCTGCTGCTGGGAGAAAGTCCACCGAGTCACCTGAGTCACAGGTACGTTAAATATTAGTGGTTTTATGGCTTCTGTGAGCAGAGCTTCAGGAAGTGGAGACACAAGGAATATCCATGATGAGGTGAATTACCGTGGTTAACATGATTCGGTTCATCACGTCCAGAACTTTAAGAACCAGAAATAGTTGAACTTTAAGAACCAGAGGTAGTTTAAGTACTGGATGCAGTTGTGTATTTGGTCAGCAGGATGAATTGTGGTCAGCAGCTTGGCTAGCATTGCTAACTGAAGGGACCAGGAAGTAACTAAACCTCTGACCAACAGAAACTTCTGGTCACTGCTTGGTTACACACTTGTGATGCATGAATCTAGTGACCATTGAAGGTATGTGCCACATTCTGTTGCTGGAGCGTCGCTGCCAGTGATATCATTAATAGTCCCAGGGATGCTGGCTCAAAAACTGTTTTTGTGTCGTACTTTGGGCAACGTGTAACCGTCTGAAGTGGGTCGGACTAGCCTGACATGAACTTTGTGAGGTCCAGACTGAAAAGGAAGGGTGCTCCCAGCCTAGAACGCGATCTTAATGCATACATAATTTTACTTTTTATTCTCCATCAGTGCTGCTGCGAGCCAACAAATTGTGAAGGAGAGATTGGAGGCCCTGCAGTGCCACTTCACCTGGAATCTGGACTCCAGCGGGTCCAAACTCCTCTCTCTCAGGGATAAGCTGGACGACATTGGCGCAGAAGGCGGATACAGTTGGCTGGGTCACATCTACAACCTGCGGGGATTCATCCAGCACCAGCTGGGCTTTGCCGATAAAGCCCGGCTCCACTTCTGCAGGGCGGCCGAGGCTTTTCGCCAGATGAGAAACACCATATCGGAAGAAGGTTCGTGGTTGGTGGTGAACTACGGCAACCTGGCTTGGCTGCACCATCACCGAGGAGAACACGCACAGAGTTGGGCTTACCTGTCAAAGGTCGACGCCCTGATGGAGGAATACCCATCTCCATCCGAGGACGAGCTCCATCCGGAGATTTACGCTGAAAAAGCCTGGACCCTGATGAAGTTCAGCAAAGACCAGAAACTTCTGGCTGCAGACTTCTTCCAAAGAGCCATCAGGATGCAGCCAGGGAGGGTGGAGTGGAGCACCAGCCTGGTTTAGCGCTACTCAGTACTGCTCAGCACAAAACGCTGAGTGTGGACCTCTGGGAGAAAATGAGTATCGCTAAAGAACAGGATCCAGACAACCTGTACCTCGCTGCCGTTTTCCTGGAGGCCTGTGCTAAAACAGGAACAAACGTGCAGGACGAAGCACGCAAGCTAGCGAGAAGAGTCTTAAGAAAGCCTCAAAGCAGCTTCGGCGGCATCAAACCGTTACTACGGCTGTACAGGAAGTACATATCTACGGATGAGGCTATCGATTTAGTCGAGGAGGTTCTGGAGAGACATCCACAAGAACGTTACCTGAAGGGCTGCGCTGCGATCTGCTACAAGATGAAGATCCTTCTAGACAAGGACAATCCTTTGGAACGCAGCATGATCTCCAGAGCTGTCAGTCTGCACAAGGAACTGGTTTCTCTTTACCCGCAGTCTGCACTGAAGATTAAAATAGATCTTGCAAACATTTACGGAGAGTCCGACCACCTAGATGAAGCTGACCGGATATACGATGATCTACTAGAGAGTGAACTGGAGCCCAATGAGATGCAGATGCTGTTCAACTACTACGCCAAGTACGTCCATCTCATCAGGAAGGAGAGCTACACATCCATAGAGTACCACATGAGGGCAGCAGAGATCCCTCTGAGCTCCATCTATAGAGACGACAGCATCAGAACCCTGGAAAGGATCAAAGACAGAAACCGAAACCAAATGTGTCCCAAAATATCAACATTCCTGGAAGACCTGAAGACTGAGCCGGAGGAACGTCTGAGGCTCGGCACAAAGGAGCTTCTCCACAAAGCCATTTCAATGAGAATCTTGATTTAATGACTCCTTCTGATGCGTTTCCACCTCCTTGAGAGGAGGAGGTCATGTGATCATACAGGTTCATGTGTCTTTGTCTAAGTTGTTCATAGATGATTACACTTTAATTCTGGATCGATCCATCTTGAGGTAGGTCCGGGTTACAGATGCGGTCTTTGGCATGTTAGGGTCCTCACAACATTTTATTGGTATCATGCAAAAAAGGACACCCACATACAAAACCATGGTGGTCCACCACCACGTGGCCCCAGAATCCAGCAGGACTATAAAGACTGAATTGTCTATGTCCCTCCAAACCAAAGCCATCTTTTCCCCCTTCCAACAGAAGACACACACACACAAACATTGGGCTGAAGACGTACCTCACACACACATTCCTTAAACCTGTCATGTAATTGCCTGTCTTTATTACACTTCCTGTTGGAATCATGGTGATTCCTCCCCCACTGACCCGTCCTCTCTTCCCGTCTCTTCTCTTTACCTATGAAACCAGTTTAACTCACCAGTTTGTGTGGCGGTTGAACCTCTGCTCCTTTGACCATCTTCATCCAGAACCCTCCTGAACCTCCTCCTCTCCAGAGACGATGGTCGGGTCTCCTTCTCTCTCTTTCTTGCCAAGAACCGAATCAGATTCCTGTTTTGCTCCTGCGTCTCATGAAAACAGCAAACCCTCTACCTGGTAGTTATTGATTAGTTATTACCAGTTATCGACTAGTGATAAATCTGATCTTCTTTCCAAGACAGGAGAAAATAACACTGAATTCATGTTTATGGTCCAGAACAGAAGGTAAAAACGCGGGTAAAGGTGTTCAATCAGCTACGTTGACCTGAGTTTTTAAACTTCTTGGTTCACCTGAGAATTTTAAGCAGAAAATATTCGATTAGTGAGACAAAATGAGAAACTCAAAGGTTCTGCAGCAGCTGAACACGAAGCGGGTTTGATCCAGACTGAATCTAAAAGACAGCTGAACATGTGACAGGAAGTGGGAGAAAAAGTGGGGGTTCTTAGCCTCCATGGACCCGGATTCTCAGAACTGAAGATCTAACAGACCGTCTGACGTCTGAAGATCTTAGAGCAGGTTCTGTTCTTCAGAGAATCGCATCCACATGACAGAGTGGACAACTGTACCCGATCCACCCTAGGGGGGTTCATTCAAGATACTAAAGAACGGCAGTCATTTGTTTCCTTTTTTTTCTTTATTTTCTGTCCCTTTTTCTTGCTATAGCTGCGTTTGGCACTACATCATCACCATGGTGACATATTAAAACAAACATCTATTCAAAGCCTTCATCCTGGAGAGCAACGTTTGATACAGCTAAGAAAAATAAAAGTTTACAATTTCCTCCTTTACACAGAAAATAAAATCACTTTTTTGGACCCCCTCAAAAACGGGGGTAATAAAATATTTGACATTTGTATCACAAATCAATAACGAACCAAAATTAAAAACTGTACAAAACATGATAAAATCCATTTTAAAAGTTCAAAATGACAGAACGAGATCTGGGCCGACCAGAACTCGATCTCACTTCTTCTGGATGAAGTTCAGATTGACTTGATGTCGGACTTGATGTGGAACCAGTGGGAAGTTTGGACCGGGATGAACCACAGAACCTGTTGACAGAAAAATAATGTTAGAACCAGAACAGGATCAGTTTTCAGTAGCAGTAAAACGGACGGATGACCTTGGCTGACAAAGGATTTTCCTGGTGGGATGAAGTTCTGTGGCATCCGGTAAGACCAGGACGGAGACAGGGCGTACTGGGATGATTTACTGTGCTCCCATAGCCGGGAGCTCTGGCTCACGGCCACAAACTGGGGAGACTGGGTGGACTCTGTAGAGAACAGATCACAAAAGGTAATGTTCAGCAGAATAATATCACACACACCACGGATCAGAACATGGGGGTTCATCAGAACTGTCCCACTGAGCCCACAAACGGTTCATTAATTCTTGTTCTTTGGTCAGAAACAGAGACTGAGGCAGAGATTTAACCGGAAAACATCCAGCAACTACCTGACCAGTTCACCCAGTGAGTATCTGACCAGTTCACCCAGTGAGTATCTGACCAGTTCACCCAGGGAGCAGTGTTCTAGACGCACAATTTTTGACAGGGACACACGATCATCAGACAACGTGCGTCCCTGGGACGCAAGCTTTAAACATTTACAATAAATAGTTTGACGCTACCTTTTCCCACGAAATTATAGTGGGAAAAAAAATGCACCTCCATTCAACAAAAAATTATTACAATTATGCATTTCTCCACTTGAATTTCAAACCCGGCATTATGTTTTGATCTTGCGCAAATTTCTCATAGCGTGATTCACCGGCCAGATTCAGTTTTAAAATCTTAAAATTAAAATCGACCCAACGGCAACACGACGTCTGCTCGTTTTATACGCTGCAGTGAGAGAGCGAGGAGGAGTACAGTATTATGTATCATCATGCCTCCGCAAAAGATGCAAAATCTGGAGAAAAAGCAAATGACGATGAGTGGTTTCTTAAATTAAAAGCAATCAAAAACTAATGAAGAAAATTAATGAAGAAAAAGAGACAGGTATTACTGTGGATAGTACGGACAAAGACGCAGAAGTAGCCAAGCGAAAACCAGAAAAAATATGAACATTTGTAACACAATGGACACGATTGTTTCCATGGGGGAGGCACGGCTAAAAGTCAGCACCCAAAACAAAATAATGGGGGTGAAGCTTACAAAAAAATGTGTGGAGAAGGCTCTGGCAGCTTGGTGCAGTGTCTAAAGGAGAATATATGAATTAAAGGTGAAGAAAACTATGAAGTGGAAATCAAAAGTGAAAAAAAAAAAGTATTACATCTGTCATTTCTTAAATTTTTTTTTTTTTTTTAAGAATGACTCCCAGGGTTTAACATTTTGATAAAAAATTATGTGCAATTTTACTTTTTTTTCTTCATACTGAAACAGTTATGATGTCATTATTAATAAAATCATTAAAGTTAACAGTTTGTTTAGTTTTTATATTGTGCTCATGGTAAAAATTAATCCTTGCATACGGCTTCTACCTTATATCCTGTTATTACTTTTGGGATGCACACAGTTTTTTTGAAGCACGTCCCAGACATGCAGTACTTTTTTGAGGTGAAAGGAACTCTGGAAGCTTAGAAAAAAAAGGCTCTGTCAGCTTGATGCAGTGGCCACACACAAATATATATGAATTAAAGGCAAAGAAAACTATTGAATGAAAAGCAAACGTGAAAAAAAACTGTATTACATCTTTCTTTATTTCTAGAACTATTTTTTTTTAAAGAATGACTACCAGGCTTTAATATTGTGACAAAAATAATACATGATTTTCTTTTATTTTCTTTTTATTGAAACAGTTATGACGTTGTTATTAATAAAATCATTAAAATTAACAGTTTGTTTAGTTTTTATATTGTACTATTGGAAAAAAGTCAATCCTTGAATACGGCTTCTACCATATATTCTGTTAAACGTCGTGTTGGGATGCACACATTTTTTTTGAAGCGCATCCCAGGGATGCACTACTTTCCTGAGGTAAAATGACCTCTGAGGGAGGACCCGACCAGTTCACCCAGTGAGTACCTGACTTGCCCACAGTGCCGTTCCCCAGGAGTGATCCCGGTTGTCCCAGGTGGTTGAGCCAGTGTCCCTCTCGTCCTGTCCCACTGAGGCCCAGTTGCCTCCCTGCCGGCTGGGCAAAGATGATGCTGGGGTCATTCAGGCTCAGGGGGCTGCTGTTACCCCCCGATCCACTGGGACTCCCAGAAAGCAGGCTAAATTTGAGGCCGGGTGGGGAGGGGGCTGTGGGAGAAGATGATGTGAGCACCGGTCCGTGGATCGGCCAGGAGGTGGAAGGGATCTGGACCGGGTGCCGAGGTTGATGTGACTGATGTTGGTGGGGGGGGAGAAGGCCCAGTGTGGTGAGGGTTCCAGCGTGGTACTGGCCAGGATGGGAGGGGGGGAAACTGAAGAGAGCCCGGGGGACCTGTGTATGAGCCGGTTGATTCAGGGGACAGGTCTTCATGTGAGAGGGCTGGGGGGAGCCGGAGGTCTGGGACAGGGAACTCTGGGATACCGCTGGAGACTGTGGCGAGTAAGGCGGAGTCTGATGACTGTCTG
The DNA here is from genome assembly GCA_013358685.1 of Antennarius maculatus. Lineage (NCBI taxonomy): Eukaryota > Metazoa > Chordata > Actinopteri > Lophiiformes > Antennariidae > Antennarius > Antennarius maculatus. The sequence continues at coordinate 23,446,176 of CM023610.1, read as the reverse complement.
ACTGTTGAATGAAAAAAAAAAAAATTTTAATGTTCAACTTATTCATTCATTGAAGGTAGGAAATTATGAACGCTACTGGGAAAACAAGAGGAGCTATTGGGAAAACAAGAGGAGCTACCGGGAAAACAAGAGGAGCTACCGGGAAAACAAGAGGAGCTACCGGGAAAACAAGAGGAGCTATTGGGAAAACAAGAGGAGCTACCGGGAAAACAAGAGGAGCTACCGGGAAAACAAGAGGAGCTATTGGGAAAACAAGAGGAGCTACTGGGAAAACAAGAGGAGCTACCGGGAAAACAAGAGGAGCTACCGGGAAAACAAGAGGAGCTATTGGGAAAACAAGAGGAGCTACCGGGAAAACAAGAGGAGCTACCGGGAAAACAAGAGGAGCTACCGGGAAAACAAGAGGAGCTACCGGGAAAACAAGAGGAGCTACCGGGAAAACAAGAGGAGCTATTGGGAAAACAAGAGGAGCTACCGGGAAAACAAGAGGAGCTACCGGGAAAAAAAGAGGAGCTACCGGGAAAACAAGAGGAGCTACCGGGAAAACAAGAGGAGCTACCGGGAAAACAAGAGGAGCTACCGGGAAAACAAGAGGAGCTACTGGGAAAACAAGAGGAGCTACCGGGAAAACAAGAGGAGCTACCGGGAAAACAAGAGGAGCTACCGGGAAAACAAGAGGAGCTACTGGGAAAACAAGAGGAGCTAAGGGGAAAACAAGAGGAGCTACCGGGAAAACAAGAGGAGCTACTGTATTGAGAATAGGAAGAGCCTTTCTACTCACACATTCAGAGGGATGCCTGGTCCTACCAGGACTGTCTGCAGCTGGCTGTGGAATGGGGATGGACTGGGAGCTCGTGATGGTTCGTACCATGTGCGATGCTGAGGAAGAATAAGATCTCCAGATTAAAACACGGACATGAAGAGACCCACGTCCATTTACGGCGGTCTCTCTCTACCTGGAGCACCGCCGACCCTTTGTTTGAGGTGGCGGTATTCCGGACAGTCTCTCCTGACATGACCCATGTCACCACACTGGAAACAACGTCTGTCCTTTGGCTCCCGCTCCGGCTCCTCTTTCACATCCTCCTCCTTGTCGTTTTCTCTTTTCTTAACTCTGAAAAAAAGAAAACAATAGTCAACATGATTCAGTACAAATGAAAAAAAACAAAAAACAAACACACACACACACGAATGTTGAGCTGTCTTCTAAAACATTCAAACTTACAAACAGCAGCGTGGACAGGAGTGGTTTCAAACCAACTTTAAGAACTCCTGTGAGGAGAAATCACGTATTTCTACCTGCGTCTCTTTGGGCAATCCTTCATATAATGCCCGATCTTCCCACAGATCCGACAGCACCGGTCGTTGGGGGCCAACTCCCCATCTGTCAGCACCTTGGAGTCGAAGAAGTAATCCTGCAGCAGATACGAGACAGGTCAGAGTTCAAGCCGTTCGCCCACCCGTCCGGGTGGAGTCCTGAGTGACGTACCACTTCAGTGCCAGGGAAGGGGTAGAACGGGGTCCCAAACAACTTCCTGCCGTTGATGAACGCCTTCATGATGAAGTTTGTCACTAGAGGGAGAAAAAGATGGAACGCGTGTTTATTTCCAGAAGCGCGTCGAATCGTTCCTCAAACTTGTTCTTTTCTGGACTTACTTTTCCGAGAAACTCCGGCACCGAGGTTGTGATTCAAGTCAAACGGATCTGAGGAGAAGGAGAAGTGAGTGAGCAGAGGGGTGGGGGGGAGGTGACGGGTCTCTGAGATCGGGGGGTGGGGGGAGCGACCAGACAGAAACGGGCACCTTCGATGGCGATGCATTTACTGGTCCACTGCTTCTCGAAGGTGGTGAGGCGTTTCCGTTGGCGGATGCTGATGACGTGTTCTTTGAAGTCGAATTCTTCCGTGTAGAAGCGCAGCAGCCCCAACCACAGCTCCCCCACGGACTCTGTGTTGGGCTGCAGCTCTGAAAGAAGCCGTCGCTGCTTAGACACAACAAACACACGGATCGTTTCACTCCAGGACCCAGAAGGAAGTGGCTTCAAACCACAGAAGAAGAAGAAGAAGAAGAAGAAGAGCTGAAGCTGGAGGAAACTCACCAGGTCCTCCAGGTCGTCGCAGAAGAACGCGTTCCAGCCGTCCACCATTCGCTGGGGAACGGCGGTCCCGTCAAAGATCTGAAGAGGTATCTGATGTCAGTGACAGTGTGACCGATGCTTACTACCTGGGGTCAAAGGTCATGATTAATACCTCCTGTAGGATGGGGATGACTGGGGGCTCCCGCTGCTGGAGGAAGTAGAGCACCATCAGGATGTAGGCGTAGGATGAGAGGCTACCTCTGGACGCGTCGCCGATGTCGCAGCGCTTTGACCACCAAAGCAGAGGGAGAGGGGGGGGGGGTCAAATGAACATGTGTGACTGTTCAGACAAACCCAGGACCACCAGGACCACCGGAATCCTCTCCTACCTTCGCAAAAACCTTCATGGTGTAACCCAGGAACTGAACCCGAGGATCCAACGCTGCGTACGTGGCCAGCATCCTGGTGTTGTGTTGAGCCTGCAGATCGCAAAAGACAAGCTGCATGTTATAAAACCGTGTCGCCACGGTGACAGCAAGGCGCACGTGTGTGTGATGTCACAGTGACGTCACTCACCAGGGTGTTGTACAGGCTGATATCTCCCTCCAGACCGCTCTGCCTGTGTTCGAACTTCACTATCGGTACTTTAGCCGTCGTGATGGGCAGGATGTTCCTGAGCCCTGAGTCAGAACCAATCAGAATCAGCCCCCACACACGCACGCACACCTGCAATTACTGAGCAACAGCCAATCGGATTCAGTCGTCACGCAGGTAGCTCTGAACCTCACCCGTGTGCTTCTTCAGGACTTTAGCGAGGCCTTCGATGATCTCTTTGCAGTTCAGCTTCTGTTCACACGTTAAAGAAGGTATGAAACAAAAACCCTTTCATCTTTTATCAGACAATTAATGAAAAAAATGTTTGGAGTCTTCAAAATGTGCTGATAAAAATCGATCGATCAAAGATTAATCATTTGTGAATTAACAAAAGTAATATTCGACTAAATCTGTACCGTCTAACCAGCAGTTTAACCCCTGAGCCAAGGACACAACACGCCGTTTGAATATAAATACATGTGTGTGTGTGTGTGTGTGTGTGTGTGTGTGTGTGTGTGTGTGTGTGTGTGTGTGTTGTGTCTGTGTCCTACCTCTGCATTCTCATGACCCTCCAGAGTCATACAGATGTCCAAGTCGCTGTCACGGAAACCGAAGCCGTTCTTGGAGGAACCGAACAGACAGAGCTGAGCTTTAGCTGTGGACACACGAAACACACACGCACACACACGCGCACACACACACAGTGAATAAAATTAAACTTTTTCGTTAACCAACGAAGAAGGGGAAGGTGTTGGGTTCATAATGCAGCCGCTGACCCGGGCGCGACCTCACCGTTATACTCCTTCCTGATGAACCTCTCCAGACTGGCGAGGATCTGCTCCCTCTTCTGATGCTCCGCAGGAGTCGGCGACAGCTCGTCTACAACAGATCAATCGTCAATCCGTTTTTAAAATCCCATCAACACGCGTCAGATTCAACAACAAATCAACATCCGACAAAACCGAGAACCCGGAAACCTACAGTAACACAAGCGGCACAGTCCGTCCAGGATGTCTCTGAAGCGTTCGTTCATGGGGGGCAGCGGCTTCAGCTCGATCTTCTTGAAATCTTCCGGACACTCGTCTTTCAGGTGACCGTCCCGTTTGCAGATGCTGCAGACGACCGTCGGGGGCTGGAACCAGAGCACAGATTAAAACGTCCGGCGCCTCCAACGACGCAAATATCAAGCTTTTTAGCGACGGGCTGGTTTCCCATCAGGCCGGCGTGTGAGAAGACTTTGAATGAAAACACATGTTTACCTTCCCACCTGTGAAAATCAACTTATCAAAGACGTAGTGGAGCTCCTCCGACGTCACAGCGCCGTCCTCCAAAACGGTGTTCCCATCCTCCTCCTCCTCCTCCTCGTCCTCCTCCTCCTCTTCATCACTGCCCGGCACACCGTTGGCAGATAACGAAGTTTTACCCCCCTTGTCGAGAACCATGTCCATGAGGTGGAGATCTAAAGTCTTTTCGTTCTTCTTGGTGGGTGGATGGCGGCTCCTCTCAGACTCCTCGTCCTCCGTCCTCCTGGGAGTTTTGTCGCCCGTCTCGTCGTCTCGTTTGCTCACGTTAGCATCCTCCTTCAAATCTGACTCGCTCAGACCGTCACCGTGGTTACCTATGTGCTGAACCCTCTGGTGCGTCCTGGCCCCTCTTCTCTGAGGGCACGCAAAGTATTTGTAGGCCATCCGGAAGCGCTCCTGGATGTACTCGAACACCATCTGGCTGTTCAAACTGCGTGCAACGTTCCTCTTCAAGGCAAACGGATCTGAAAAGCAAGGGGGGGAGAAAAAAAAAAAAAAAAAGCGTGACGTTCGAGGACGACGATCCACACGTCTGTCCTCTCCAGGTGAACACGTACGGGCGTCTTTTTTTTTTTTTTTTACCTTCGATGGCCAGCCGGCGGCGTGGCCAGTTCTTCACTTCTCTGGACAGGAGCTGCTTCAAGCGGATGCTGATGATGAAATCTTCAAGAGCAAATTCCAGTGTGTAAAAACGAAGCAGCTCCAACCACAGCTGGCCGAGGGACACGCTTTTCCCGTGGTTCAAAGTGAGACGGGACTTGAGGGAAGTAGAGGGATATTCACACACATGACAACATGACAAAAACAGTTCTACAGCGGTGCCTCTACTTACGAATGTCTCTACTTACGAAATTTTCTACTTGCGAAATTTCTCAGCAGGAAAATATTTCCTTTAGTTACGAAATACATCTTGACTTACGAAAGGTAAAAATACAGTATGGGCTGATACTCGCAGCTCCCAAAGGTCCCTGAACACAACATTCTCATAGCTGCTCTGCCATTGGCTATTACCTAGTATCTTCCTGGCATCCCATTGGCTAAGAGGGACCTCTGTGTGGAACTAGATCGGTGTTTATGCAGGGTCCTCATCATTCGGCCCTCGACCCATGAGGTGTTCTGATAGTTTTACGTAAATATATTAACCTTTAGAGTATTCACTATGGACCCCAAGAAAGTGACGGAGAAAACAGGAAAAGGAAAGACGAAGAAAAGAGTTTTTTTGTCCGTACAAACAAAGCAAGAGATCATAGAAAAGCATGAAAAAGGGATGCGTTTGGTTGATCTCTCCAAAGAATATGGCCGTAATGCATCTACAATCACCACGTTATTAAAACTAAAGGAAGTTTAAGGAGTTTAAGGCATGGCGTGGGTGGTTGGAGAAGTTCAGAAGGAGGACTGGAATTCACTCTGTTGTTCATGGTGAGGCAGGAGCGCATGAACCAAAGAGGGTAAAAAACAATGAGGACAGCAGTGAAAAGGTAAATGACCATCATTTTTATTCTTTACTCTATTCTTTGTTTTTTACGTTATGCACAACTCTCATTTATTGTGTAATAATCTAATCGTAACATGTATTTGTTACATGTTTTGATGCATTTTTATGCTTGGAACGGATTAGGGCATTTGCATGGAAAACGCGTCTCTATTTACGAAATTTCTTCCGGAACCAATTAATTTTGTAAGTAGAGGTACCAAAACTAAAAAGATGTTAAAACTTTAGAGGATGGTTTGTTTCAGGAGGAGCCCCCGCCGTGCGACTCACCAGGCCTTCTGAACAGTAGTTGTCGTCGGCTCTCATCTGCTCCGCCTTCCCCTTCCCTTCTCCTCTGGCCTCGCTCCGGTTGTCCCGTCCGTCGGCGGAGCTCGCGGGTCTGCGCTCCCAGCTGACGAACATGTCCAACTTGATTCCCGTGAGGTGATACTCGTCCACTTGCTTCACGTTGAAGCCTTCGATCTGAAAGAGATGGTTCACATCTCCGTTAAGACGTGTTTACATCAACCGGCGCTTCCATGAAGAACGGTTTGGTAAACACTCCCGACGTACAAACTGAAACGATCCGAAAAGTTTAGAGCTGATCGACAGGAATGAAGGCCATGACACTAAATAAATACCATCATCTACACATTTAGTTTCAAACATACCGGCAGTCTGTGAAGCTTCCTGTTGAGGGATTAGCGTGCACTGTATGCTGCAACAGCACCCAACATACTGGTGGCCATTAGAACATCACCGTAGCAACACAGATTGATTCATTACAATTGATAAATAGAAATTCTAACTCGTGGAATGACTTCATATATAGTTTGTAACGTAACGGTATGAATACCATTTTAATAAATGTCCAATTGACTTCATTATAACCTCATTTTGACAGTCGGACCATGTAGACGCAAAGCCTTCACACAACATGCCGAGGTGGTGGGGGTTAGAAGGTTGGCAGTGTTTGCAGGTTGGTTGACAAAACAACCAAAAACCACAAATAGATCCTCTCTTCCTGCTATCAAAAAATTATGATTATACAGATCAATAAAGAAATTCACAAGCTGACCTGGTCAGCAATCCAAAGGTCAACAATCCAAAGACGATCAGACCAGTCTAGACGGGAGTGCTTTTATTTTCCGAGGTATAACTTTTGATTAAAGTTAGTACTTCCTGTTGCGATCAACTGTTGGGGGCTTAAAAGCCGTCAGACACGACCAGGGACAAGTTTGTACATCAGATGCTTTGCAAAACGTCCAGTTGTAGCAAATAAATCGGTCTACTTGTCATCATAGAACAAATGAGTCCAGGTGATGGATGTTTCTACATTTATACCAACAGTTTTGGAGGTTAGAGACAATACAAAGTGTGTGACATCAATAAAAAGGAGCCAACAAACTGTCAACGGCAAAAGAAATCCAACACCAACAGACGACAGGGACAGACGGACCTCACGTGAACAGACATCCAACCTACCCAGTGACCGAGGTAGACCGGGAGGATGGGCTGCTTCCTCTGCTGCAGGAAGAAGATGACCATGAGGGCGAAGGAATAGGAAGGGATCCCACCTTCTGCCTGACAGTCCATGTGGCAGAGCTGGATTCGCAGGAGAACCCAAAGTCAGACAGGAAACCGACGTCATCCGACGGAGAAGCTTTGATCACCTGAAAGGCTCCAGTTTCCACCTTACCCTCGCCCAGTACCGGAATGCCAGGACCAGCGGAACCAATCTGGGCTCCAGTCGAGCCAGAGCTGCCAGGTGATTGGTGGTGAGACAGGCGACATCATTGCCTGCACTGACTTTACACATCAAGCCACTGCAGAGATTAAAGACACGCGTTAAAACCAACTCACAAAGACAAGCGACGGGCATCGGGTCAGAGGGTCCAACGTCAGAACGTTTCAAAGTGGACTCACCTGCAAACATCCCGACAGAACACTGCTGGAACCTTGGCATGAAAATCTGATTCCACATCGGAAAATTCAGCTGGAAAAGAAAAAAACAACAACAAAACAACGTAAAAAAATAAAATAAAATAAAAATGAAGGTAAAAACGCGACAAAGAAGCATCAAAACGGAGAAGAAATGTGATTCTTTTCACGGAACTTACAGCTCATTTTAAGGATTTCCAGGATTTGAATCAGAACCTCAGGCTGCGTCATCTGAACGGAGAAAGACAGACACACATCAGCGTTGAAGCGTCGACCCTTGATGACATCATCACGCCCGTGTCAGACTTACCGAAGGAGGATGGGTCACGTCGATGTTGATGTCGCTGGTTTTAAAGGCAAACCGAGTTAAACACGACCCGTAAAGACGGAGCGAACACGCTGGAGGGAAAGAAGAGGCACAGGTGAACAGTCTGTGAGGCGCCGGCGCGGCTGACATCACGACGCCGGGCTGACAAACCTGACAGGTGTGTCCTGACGATGGCCTCCATCCTGCTGACCACAGCCTTCCGGACCTCGAAGTCGTCGTCTGAGATGCCGTGCTGCCGCGCCGCGTGGAGGACGGCGGCGTTCACCGCCTGCAGCTGGGCGGGCGACGCCGGGGGGAGGGCGCGCAACTCGTTCTCCTCGCGCTTCTCCTGAAACATCACAGCGCCAAAAAGACTTCAGCCTCTACAGCGCAAGACTGAACTTTATTTATACAGCGACATTCACACGCAGAATGCAGATGAAAGCGCCTTAAACTGAAAACCAAGAGCAAAGAAAAAAACGATTCCATTAAAACGGCAAAGAAAAATAGAATTTAAAACACAAAGAAATGGGAAAAAAAAAAAAAAGTAAAACTGGAAAGGAAGAAACTGAGGAATCAAAACCAGAAGACAAAACGCGACGCGTCTTTGAGCCGGGTTAGGGGGAGTGTTCTTCCTCCAATAGGCTCCGCCTACAGCTGATAGAACCACCACTGATTGTGCGTCGTGTTGACCATCGTGTTGACCATCACCATGCAGATGGGGTAACGTGTTAAACTGAGGGTACCTGGAGATGTGGGCGCGTTCTAAAGTCCTCATACCGTGATGTTCTTCTTGTGTCTCTTCTCCTTGATGTGCTTGTGAGCTCCTTGGATGTTCTCGATGTGAACAGAACACAGCTTGCATAAGTACTGGTAGTTGGGGTACTCAGGAGATTGCTGTAGGAGACAGAGGGGGGGGGGGTAATCAGTGCACGACCCACCTGCTAACCTCAGGTGTAAGGGTGGAGACAGACAGGAGGACAGACAGACAGGAGGACAGACGTCTCCAGGCTTCCTGACCTTCAGCAGTCTGTGGATGTAGTCTCTGTACAGACGCTCCTCCGCCTGCCGGAGGCCCAGCTGCTGTTCCGTCAGGGGCCGGTCTTGCGTGGGGGGTCTCACCTCTGTGTCTCTGTCCACAGACGGGGGGGTCTCTGAAACCACAGACACACCAGTCAGACCGGACACACCTGCTGGAGGAGCCCCCCACCCAACAACAAAACCTCCGGTCTAATCACCACAAGACGTCTCCACTGGAGCCCCACCAGAGCTCTTCTTCTGTTCTGGGGGCTCTTCTCCAGCTGCTCGGGGAACCGCCGTGGAACCGGCCTCTGCGTTCATCTTTCCTTTGACTCTGTCCTCAGGACTGGACCTCCCGGGCAGTTTGCTGGACCTGGGGGGCCGTCCTCTCCTCTTGTCCAGCGGGCCATCTGTCTGGGTCTTGGCTGGCCAGCGGGGTCCTACTTGATGTTCATCCTCCTGATGGTTGGCTGAAGACCTGGAGTTGTCCTTCTGAGGAGGAGTCGCAGTGTTTGACTCATCACTGGGCACGACTTTGACTCCTCTGGACTGGGATGGTTTGTGTATTTTCGCAGGACCTTTGGAAGCGTCCATCCCTTCAGTCCGGCTGCCACGGATCCTGCTGGAGGCAACGCCGCAACGCAGACGACCAGGGAGGAAGATCTAGTAGATAGAACACCATCAGTCAATACGAGCAGCACTGACACATCTGAAGTCCATGTTTACCACCAATCGAGCGGGAACGAGAACGTTAGCAAGAGACAAACGCGATTCCAGCTGGAACCACAGACCGGGTTAGGTGACAGCCTGCTGGTCACCACTCACAGACCTCTGTTCAAAAATACAACAACAGACAGAGACACGTCTCCTGAAGACAGACACATCTCCTACAGACACAGAGAGATCGCCTACAGACAGAGATATGTCTGCTACAGACGCACAGACACATTTCCTACAGCCAGAGACACAGACACATCTCTGACAGACAGATACAGAAACATCAACAGACAGAGACAAATACAGCTCTCCTACAGCTAGAGACACAGACACTTCTCTGACAGAGACAAGATACAGACAAAGACGCCTGACCCAACTCCAATGGGCAGAGACACAGACACATCTCCTACAGAGAAACAGACAATTCTACAGACAGAAATACCAGACACATCCACTACAAACAGACATCGATGTTGTTCGGTCGAGAGACAGTGTCACTGAGGAAAAGACAGGAGACAGAGCTGGAGGTAGCAGAGATGAAGATGCTGAGGTTCTCTCTGGGAGTGACCAGGAAGGATAGGATCAGGAATGAGTCCATCAGAGGGACAGCACATGTTAGAGGTTTTGGAGATAAAGTCAGAGAGGCCAGACTGAGATGGTTTGGACATGTCCAGAGGAGAGATAGTGAATATATTGGTAGAAGGATGCTGAGTTTTGAACTGCCAGGCAGGAGGTCTAGAGGAAGACCAAAGACGAGGTTTATGGATGTAGTGAAAGAGGACATGAAGGTAGTTGGTGTGAGAGAAGAGGATGCAGAAGACAGGGTTAGATGGAGGCAATCGATTCGCTGTGGCGACCCCTGAAGGGAAAAGCCGAAAGGAAAAGAAGATGTACTACAGAGACAGAAAGTGACAGAAAGAGACAGACACGTCTCCTACAGACACAAACACATCCACAGACAGAAACACAAATACATCTCCTACAGACACGAACACATCTCCTACAGACAGAAACACAAACACATCCACAGACAGAAACACAAACACATCCACAGACAGAAACACAAACACATCTCCTACAGACACAAACACATCCACAGACAGAAACACAAACACATCTCCTACAGACAGAAACACAAACACATCCACAGACAGAAACAAAAACACATCCACAGACAGAAACACAAACACATCTCCTACAGACACAAACACATCCACAGACAGAAACACAAACACATCTCCTACAGACAGAAACACATCTCCTACAGACAGAAACACAAACACATCTCCTACAGACAAACACATCCACAGACAGAAACACAAACACATCTCCCACAGACACAAACACATCCACAGACAGAAACACATCTCCTACAGACACAAACACATCTCCCACAGACACAAACACATCTCCTACAGACACAAACACATCCACAGACAGAAACACATCTCCTACAGACACAAACACATCTCCCACAGACACAAACACAAACACATCTCCCACAGACACAAACACATCCACAGACAGAAACACATCTCCTACAGACACAAACACATCTCCTACAGACACAAACACATCTCCCACAGACACAAACACATCCACAGACAGAAACACAAACACATCTCCTACAGACACAAACACATCTCCCACAGACACAAACACAAACACATCTCCCACAGACACAAACACATCCACAGACACAAACACAAACACATCTCCTACAGACACAAACACATCTCCCACAGACACAAACACATCCACAGACACAAACACAAACACATCTCCTACAGACAGAAACACAAACACATCTCCCACAGACACAAACACATCCACAGACAGAAACACAAACACATCTCCTACAGACACAAACACAAACATATCTCCTACAGACACAAACACAAACACATCTCCTACAGACACAAACACAAACACATCTCCCACAGACACAAACACAAACACATCTCCTACAGACACAAACACATCTCCCACAGACACAAACACAAACACATCTCCTACAGACACAAACACATATCCTACAGACAGAAACACAAACACATCTCCCACAGACACAAACACAAACACATCTCCTACAGACACAAACACAAACACATCTCCTACAGACACAAACACAAACACATCTCCTACAGACACAAACACATCTCCTACAAACACAAACACATCTCCTACAGACACAAACACATCTCCTACAGACACAAACACATCTCCTACAAACACAAACACATCTCCTACAGACACAAACACATCTCCTACAGACACAAACACAAACACATCAACTACAGACACAAACACAAACACATCTCCTACAGACACAAACACAAACACATCTCCTACAGACACAAACACAAACACATCTCCTACAGACAGAAACACAAACACATCTCCTACAGACACAAACACAAACACATCTCCTACAGACAGAAACACATCCACATCTCCTACAGACAGAAACACATCTCCTACAAACACAAACACATCTCCTACAGACACAAACACATCTCCTACAGACACAAACACAAACACATCTCCTACAGACAGAAACACATCTCCTACAAACACAAACACATCTCCTACAGACACAAACACATCTCCTACAGACACAAACACATCTCCTACAAACACAAACACATCTCCTACAGACACAAACACATCACCAACAGACACAAACACAAACACATCTCCTACAGACACAAACACAAACACATCTCCTACAGACACAAACACAAACACATCTCCTACAGACACAAACACATCTCCTACAGACACAAACACATCTCCTACAGACACAAACACAAACACATCTCCAACAGACACAAACACAAACACATCTCCTACAGACACAAACACAAACACATCTCCTACAGACACAAACACATCTCCTACAAACACAAACACATCTCCTACAGACACAAACACAAACACATCTCCTACAGACACAAACACAAACACATCTCCTACAGACACAAACACAAACACATCTCTTACAGACACAAACACAAACACATCTCCTACAGACACAAACACAAACACATCTCCTACAGACACAAACACAAACACATCTCCTACAGACACAAACACAAACACATCTCCTACAGACACAAACACAAACACATCTCCTACAGACACAAACACAAACACATCTCCTACAGACACAAACACAAACACATCTCCTACAGACAGAAACACATCCACAGACAGAAACACAAACACATCTCCTACAGACACAAACACAAACACATCTCCTACAGACACAAACACAAACACATCTCCTACAGACACAAACACAAACACATCTCCTACAGACACAAACACAAACACATCTCCTACAGACACAAACACATCCACAGACAGAAACACAAACACATCTCCTACAGACACAAACACATCTCCTACAGACACAAACACAAACACATCTCCTACAGACAGAAACACAAACACATCTCCTACAGACACAAACACAAACACATCTCCTACAGACACAAACACAAACACATCCACAGACACTAACACAAACACATCTCCTACAGACAGAAACACATCCACAGACAGAAACACAAACACATCTCCTACAGACACAAACAAACACATCTCCTACAGACACAAACACAACTCCTACAGACACAAACAAACACATCCACAGACAGAAACACAAACACATCTCCTACAGACACAAACAAACACATCTCCTACAGACACAAACAAACACATCCACAGACAGAAACACAAACACATCTCCTACAGACACAAACACAACTCCTACAGACACAAACACAAACACATCTCCTACAGACACAAACACAAACACATCTCCTACAGACACAAACACAAACACATCCACAGACAGAAACACAAACACATCTCCTACAGACACAAACACAAACACATCTCCTACAGACACAAACACAAACACATCTCCTACAGACACAAACACATCTCCTACAGACACAAACACATCTCCTACAGACACAAACACATCTCCTACAAACACAAACACATCTCCTACAGACACAAACACATCTCCTACAGACACAAACACAAACACATCTCCTACAGACAAACACAAACACATCTCCTACAGACACAAACAGAAACACATCTCCTACAGACACAAACACAAACACATCTCCTACAGACAGAAACACAAACACATCTCCTACAGACACAAACACAAACACATCTCCTACAGACACAAACACAAACACATCTCCTACAGACAGAAACACAAACACATCTCCTACAGACACAAACACAAACACATCTCCTACAGACAGAAACACATCCACATCTCCTACAGACAGAAACACATCCACAGACAGAAACACAAACACATCACCTACAGACACAAACACAAACACATCTCCTACAGACACAAACACAAACACATCTCCTACAGACACATACACAAACACATCTCCTACAGACACAAACACAAACACATCTCCTACAGACAGAAACACATCCACAGACAGAAACACAAACACATCTCCTACAGACACAAACACAAACACATCTCCTACAGACACAAACACAAACACATCTCCTACAGACACAAACACAAACACATCTCCTACAGACACAAACACAAACACATCTCCTACAGACACAAACACAAACACATCTCCTACAGACACAAACACAAACACATCTCCTACAGACACAAACACAAACACATCTCCTACAGACACAAACACATCTCCTACAGACACAAACACATCTCCTACAGACAGACATGGAAACAACATCCTGGTCTTTACGTTTCAGTTTACAGGAAAATGAAACTGATCTCCTTCCATCCAGTTCGGTAGTTTCCTTTTATCAGCAAGTCGGTGGTTCGAACGCCACTCCCCCACTCCCCCCAGTCTAAATGCTAATGGCCCCTTGAGCAAAACGTTTCACCTCACGTTGCTCCGCTGATACCAGAAGGGCTGCCCTCCGCCCCCCAAGGAGGGGTCGACATCAGAGAACACAGTAGTTCACGTCATGTCTGATGGTCTGAGAGATAAAAGAAAACACGCTAACCTGCTGGTTACCTGGTGCTAGCCCGCTGTTAGTCTGCTGCTAGCATGCTGCTAGCTTGATGATAACCTGCTGGTTACTAAGTTACGTCGTGTTTAACCGCTCAGGGTGGGTTAGCAAAACTAACCCTTATCTCGTTATTAACAGGATGCATTCCGGTTCGGTTAGCTTAGCAGCTAGCTAACATAGCTGACAGCTCACAGAAAGCTCGCGGCATTAAAAGCGGAACTAAAACACGTTGATCGTTTAAACCCAAAAGTTGCGTTTGACTTACGTCACAGACGAACCGATGCTTATTGGTTATTGATTAGCTGTCTGCATCCTTTTCTTCCTTATGAGACCCGTCTAATCCCACGGCCCTGCTCAAAACAGCAACCACAGAAGCCATATTAATGCATCACCGCGCTGCATTGTGGGAGTAATGACGGAAGAGCCCCCCTGATCATGCTGCATTCAATTAAATCGGAAATCTAAAATACGTATTTATAATCCACCCGAACTTTCTTTATTGTTATTTTTAAACGTCTTTCTTAAAAAGATTAAAAAACAAACAAAACGAAAACAAATATAGAACAGGAACGGGAAGGGTTCCAAACTGCTGCACCGCCTTTTTGAATCGGATTAAAATCCAATTAAAATCTATAAACTCCTGTTTGAATTTGAAATCAGCACGAACGCAGCAATTGATGGTAACACCGGACACACCGGAGCCGTTCTGTGTTTACAGGTGTGACGTTTAAACGTTCATGACACAGAGAGCTCCAGTTGTTGTCTGACGTCATCACGTCCATCCGTTAATCTGAACGTCACCCGCGTTTACGTCACCCAATTTGGCTTCTGAATGCATCATACTTTCAAAATAAAAGTTTTAAACCGCTTGGAGGGATACACACTAGCATACATAGGGAATCACACGAATTGCATTGTGTGTCATTTAAAAATGAGTTTTTACATTCTAGCTATAATTTATTAAAAAACTTATGAGCGCGCGCCCGTAGCCCGGGCTTTTATTTTGCTGCAACATCCGGTGTTGTCGAATTTTTCTGTCAGAGGAGACTTTATAATCCAGAACTTTTCCACCACTTTTCGTGTCTGCAATAATAATATAATGAAGATGTTTCCCGGAGGTTTGGGCGTGTTTATGACGTTATTTTGCGTCTTGGTGACGTTATTGTGCGTCACTGAGAGTAAACAAAAAGACTTGTACAGTTTTAAGGTGGTGAACAGCAGAGGGAAGTTAGTATCTCTGGAGAAATACCGCGGCTCGGTGAGTGTTTCATCATCATCATCATCATCATCATCATCATCATCATCAATATCAACCTCAACCTCGTCCCTAACTAGTTTATAACCAGTGTGTAACCAGTCTTCCCATTTAACCAGTCTCTAGGCAGTTAAACGGTTTCTAACCGTTCTAACGTTTCACTAACCGATCTAACCGCTTTCTAACCGTTTGACCAACTCTTGTGCATGTGTTAACCCACTCCTCGTGGAGTTTAGCCGGTCTACGTGGCACGCAGCTTGCAGAGCGGCGGCAACTTGAGTTTGTCAGTCAGGGACGGGTCAGGATCAGGACATTAACGGATCGATACCGGCCGATCTGATCAGCTGCTCGCTGTTCTGATATGTGATTGGATGAGGATGAAGTTCAATAGTTTGTTTGTTGATTCACTAGATTCTATTTAGTAGTAACAGTTCACTTCTGAAGGCATCATGTGTCAACTAGAAGCATGGGGATGGGATGAAAGAAGACACACACACACACACACACACACACACACACACACGCACATCACACACACGCGCGCGCGCCTCATACATTCGTCTTGTATTTATTTTTGATGTGTCTTACTGTAGTATTACATGGAACTGTTCTACATGGAACTGTTCTGGTTGCCATAGAGATGCTCTGGGCGGGGCAGTAGGACATTCTGATAGTACGTTTTGTTTGTGGGTGTTCAGTTCTTAAGATGTTGCTTCACATGAATGCAGTATTTGTAGAGGATTCTGAAGTATTTGTATGTGATGTTGTGGACTTGTTGAAAAGGATACTACAGCATCTGTACATCATGTTGTAGTCCTATTGAAGAAGATACTACAGTATTTCTACTTGACGTTGTAATCCTGTTAAAGAGGACACTACAGTATTTCTACGTGATGTTGTAATCCTGTTAAAGAGGACACTACAGTATTTCTGCATTACGTTGTAGTCCTGTTGAAGAGGATACTACAGTATTTGTATGTGATGTGATACCAGTCTGTGAGTATGACTACAGTCGTTCTCCCCTGTAGGTGTCCTTGGTGGTGAACGTGGCCAGTGAATGTGGCTTCACTGAGGAGCACTACACAGACCTGCAGCAGCTCCAGAGAGACTTTGGACCGTCTCATTTCAACGTTCTGGCCTTTCCCTGCAACCAGTTTGGCCAGCAGGAGCCCGGCAGCGACAAAGAGATAGACACCTTCGTCCGCCGGGTCTACGGCGTCTCCTTCCCTCTGTTTAGTAAGATCGCTGTGGTCGGGACGGGAGCTAACAACGTGTACAAGTATCTGACTGGTGAGTCTGACTGGGTCGGTCTGGAACTGGTCCAGTTTGAGAGGATGTCATGATTATGAGGTCAAATATTTTGTAATCTAATGTTAGTCTATGGTCTTTAATATGTTATCTAATTATAATCCTAATCTATACTCTGTTAATCCGTAGTCTAATGTTAAGATATATTCTAATGTTAATACATAGTCTAATCTTAATCTGTAGTCTAATGTTAATGTATAGTCTAATGTTATTTTGTCATCCATATAAACTCTAGCCTTTGTAATCTATAAACAACATAATATACAAGCTCTCTCATGAATTCCATAATGTAATATAGAAGGTCCATGGTCTACATAATTTATGTAATTCCATTTTTCCGAAACTGTCTGGACACTGTAAAATGTAAATGAAAAGGGTATAGAATTAGGGCATGTATATTATTTTCACTGAAACCCATCCAGGTTTTTGTGGATACTAATATCCTCAAAAAACACACCAAAAGGCTAAAAACATCCGCTATGATGACACCTGGTGGAGGGATGAAGGACTATGTTTTCAGTCAGTGACATTTCCTCTTCTACTTCTGTACAGAGTCTTCTGGAAAAGAGCCTGACTGGAACTTCTGGAAGTATCTGGTTGACGTGAAGGGCAAAGTGGTGGATGCGTGGGGTCCGAAAGTTTCTGTCAAAGAGATTCGACCTAGAATAGCAGACATGGTTCGTCAGATCATCTTAAAGAAGAAAGAAGAGCTTTGACATCAGCAATTAATCAGTGATCAGGAGCTGCGTTTCTTGTTTGTCAGTCACATGTTTGTTTTTGTTCTAAATGGTTGAAAAACTATACTGTGATGAAACTGTCATGACAGAACACAAGTATTTACTTCTAATAAAAACCAAGGGAACCGGGTCAATAGTGAGAAATAAAGATATAACACAAATGTGAATCTCATGGCTCCTGGTCAGTTTAATCTGTTTTGTTCTCATGGTCAAGGTTACGAAAGTGTTTCAGTTGTCAACTGGACTTGTAGCTTGAAAACATTTGTCCTATTATCAGAGGGTTCTCCAGTTCTGAATGACTGGAAGAGGGTTCCAGATGCTCAACTCTTCTGGAATGGAGGAAAATTTGGTGCAATGAGGAACACTGGCGATGAAAATGCCATAAAGAATTCAGGTCGCCACATTCCTCCCCCCCTGAGAGAAGCCTGGACAAATGAAGAGTCAACTCCGTCATTGGCTTGATTGTATTAATCACAATCTGGAGTTCAATCTTCCACATCAATGCTGTACTTGGTCCTCCCTCTCAGCTGTAGCGTACATGGTTTTAGGTGAGCCACATTGCCAAGATAGAGGTCATCCCTGGTGTCACAGAACCACCACAAGCTTGAGAAGACTGAACGGAAAGACAGTGGAAAGGGATCTATCCACTGGGGCACCAATTTGACAGAAAATAATTACTCATCCCTGGAACGCAGGTGAGTCTGGAGCCAAACATTGTCCTTGTCTTCTACGTCTGTCTCTTCTCTCCTTGTCGTTGTCTTTTTTTTTGTCTCTGTCTTTGTAAAACAGGTAGACAGGCTTCGTCAACTCTGCTATCATAATTGTATCATAGGCAGGCGTGACAAGACCAGATAGCGGTGATTTAAACACAGCAACGAAAGGACTGAGGACGCAAACTGGGAACCTTGATCTGAGAGGATGTAGGATGGTGAGGCTCTGAGGGACAGATTCTGCTGTAGCTTTGCTCATGGGAGACATGATTTTGGTCAATTTTGGTCATCTCACATAGTTTCAGGTTTGTAGAGTTGATTGTCTTGGCAACACCACACAAGATCTCTGACATTCATGCTCATCTTGGACCAGTACACAAAGGCTTGTAACCCTTTGTGAGGTTGATATCTTCAAAGATAGTCAGAAAGAGGATTGTTGTAGTCATGATTAGGCTGCTGGTGGCGGAGGTATAAAGGGATGTTTAACCAGTAAAGGGTTTTATGAGGTCATGGCACCACTCACCATACTTTTTCCTCTAAACAGTATTCACAGGGGCGATGGTGGAGAAGAAAGCAAACTGTGGTGGAGGGAATCCCGACAGGAAGTGAGACTGGTGCTTTTCTTTGGACTTGTAGGGAAATTTAAGGCAATGTTGTTGTTTGGGATTTTTAGGTGAGATTCATTCTTTACCATCCTGCTGGTTGTCTTTCTTCTTCATCTAGATAGAGGAGTCACCTTGTCCAATGTTTAATTCAGTATACCCGACTTACCTTTCACTCCTTTCCATACGCTGTAGCCTGGTCAGAGGTGGGGTACACTCTGGATAAGTCGCCAGTTAATTCCACGGCCACATACAGACTAGACTGTACACAGATTGGTCCCAGGTGGAGGTGAATCAAGGACCATCTTGCTGGGAGGCAACAACACTACCCACCATGCCTATGTGCTTTGATGACTTTTTCTTTCATGTATGAGATTGAAAGTTGAAAACAACAAAGGTCTCGATGTTTGTTATATACATGCATGCATCAAGTCATGCTTTGAAAGCATGACTTGATGCTAAAGTAAAACTTTAAGGGGTATCGGAATTAACACAACTGCTAGCGTGGACTAAGCAGGGGCAAATCGGCTACTACGCCTCCACACATGTGATGCAAAGCATGGTATACAGTACTCCACTGTCCCGTGGAAAAATGTGGTCTTCAACTGTAGGTTTCTCCGGTGTACACATTCTTTATTTGTTTGGGTCACTCTTAAAGGGTTTGTAGGGCCATAGAATTTTGGTCAAGCCAAAATGTGTGAAACCGCCATGACTCATGTTGTTTGTTCGTGTTTCAAGCACATCCACGTATAAGTTATATACATATATATATCCCGGAGGAAATTGCACATATCCACTGCTCAGGCATTACATAACAAATAAATACTGGATAAACACCAGGCGAAAAAGAAACACTGACATCACAGGACAAACCACAAGACATACACTACACTAACAGACACAAGCAGCATTAACAGGACATATACTAAACTATAACTAAAACATAAACAGTATAAAATTAAATTAAATCCATTCAACCGCGTGCTGACCTCACCACCTTCCCCCCGCTCCTCCTGAGAGAGTCATTGTACCACCTGATGGCACGGGGCACGAAGAAGGACCTCAGCCTCTCTGGAGGCGCTGTGTGACAGCAGTCTGCTGCTGAAGGTGCTTCTCTGCTGGGAGAAGGTGGTGTGCAGGGGGTGGCTGGTGTTGTTCATGATGGCCTTAACTTTAGACATGGTCCTGCTCTCCAGAACTGTCTCCACAGAGTCCAGGCTCAGACCGACCACTGAGCCCGCTCCTCGGATGAGTCTGTTAAGACGGTCCATATCTCTAAACATGACCTTTTAGCTTAGTGGAGTTAGCCACCAGATACGCACAATGTCTGCTGATGTGATTAAGAGCTATACAAATAAAGGTTGATGATTGATTGACTGAATGTTTTCTAAGGCTCTTTAGTGAGATCGTACATAGGATAGACTTCGTTTCTTTGCCATGTGACTGATAATGGGGATAATGAACTGGCTGAAGTTTGTGCCTATTTAAACACAATCTGTGGGACCAATAGCAAAACGTTCTTAGTCATCTGCTAATTGACATGTTTTTCTTCTGTGTTTCTTCTCATGGTGATCAGAAAGTCTTCCCAGCAAAGGAAGACAGGAGTTTCACAGTCCACAGCTCCAATGATGAGTATGTCTTTTTATACGCAGTAGTGCAAGATTATTTTTTTAGTTTCACATTACGTCAATGACAAAAATTAACCCATATAGAAAGAGTTGTTGTTAAGATGGATTATAGAAGTAGTTATTGATCCTTTCTGTTGATATGCAGTCGATTTCAGCTCTACTGTTCATTGCTGGTCACAAGACCAATCCAGTCGTTGAGTTAAATTTTCGTACAGGTGTTTCATCAAGTGTGTTTACAACACATTGTGATGTGTCCATTTTCTAATGAGTGAATTAAAAGCCTACTCATTTATCTAGGGCGGTTGTTAGCATGTTTACTGCAACCACCTCTGATTCCACCACAACGACCACGAAAGAGGAGAAGACTCCCTGGTGGAAGAGGCTGTTCAGAAAATTGGTCTGTAGTTTTCCTCAGGAAGTATTGGCACTTCACATCACTGATGGAAACTTACATGATGTTCACAGGAGAAAAGATGCTGGCCACAATTTAGTCTTCTTGTTTTGACTCCATAGATAAAAGCTGAAGCAGAGGTTGTGAAAGAGCAGAACGAATCGCAGCTGAGGTAAGAACCCGGCCATGTCAGGTCCAAACACCTCAGGTTGTCCCTGATTACAAGAAAATCAAACCTCATAATCTGTCTTTGTCTGCAGAATTGAAGAGGAGAACTCAGATGAACAGAAAGGAAAGGAAGATGAAGACAAAAATGAAAAACAGCCGAAAAGTGAAAACAGGGACGTTTCCTGCTTTTTCATGTGTCTCAAGTGGTGTTTTGTAAGTTTCACACAAAGTGAACCACAGTTAGTAGTTGTCTGTGAAGTCTTAGTTCAGTTCATCTACCAGTTAGTGACTATCGCTTCCCTTTAGAAAAAGAAGAAGAGGAAGAACAACAACAATAATAATAATACTAAGAAGAAGAAGGAGAGCAAGAAAAAGAATCAGAAAAAGAAGAAGGAGAAGGAGATGGAGAAGGAGAAGAATAAAAAGGAGGAGAAGGAGGGGAAAGAAAAGAAGGAGAAGAAGGACAAGGACAAGGACAAGGACAAGGACAAGGACAAGGACAAGGACAAGGACAAGGAGAAGGAGAAGGAGAAGGAGAAGGAGGAGAAGGAGGAGAACACGAACAAGAACCAGAACCAGAACAAGAAAAATAACTGTAATTCAACAGGTGAAGATCCCATCCAGGAAGTGAACCCCAGGTAACTGGATCAAACTGTTTTTCACATGCTTCACCCGTAACTGATTGAAGAAAGGGATTTATTCCTTCATTACTGTCATTTTATGGTCGTTTGTCATTGCTGTCCAGATAATAAATGAAACCACATCAGTAACTGAGCAGAAATATAATAGAGAATAACTTTTGTGTTTCCCTTTTACAGTTCTGTTGACATCCAGGAATTTGGGAATCTGTTTAACCCCCACAAATGGTCAGACACCTATTTTCAATCCCTGTTACGTTCCAGTTAGAGTAACGCAATAAAGATTCTTCACATTAATGGATGTTTACTGACGGTCATAGCTTTAAAAGAAGCCGGTGATGAGTCTCGTGGTAATATTAACTGAAGCTTTGTGTGTCCTTCTGACTATAGCCATAACGTCCAGGCCTTCCAACACCGTGGGTGAGTCAATCCTACAGTTGACAGAAACTGTCTCTTCAACCAGAGTGACTTGATTCGTTTCTTTGATGTTCATTTGACTCGTTTTTGTCCGGCAGGTTCCTGAACCCTGGACAGACGTGTTACATGAACGCCTGTCTCCAGAGTCTGCTCACACTTCCAAACTTCGTCTCGCAAGTCAAGCGACAGGTAGAGTTCCTGAAGAGGAACCCAGAAGCAGACCTGATAAAGTAGGTACAAACACCCTCACACACACAATACACAGGCGACGTGATACCAACCATCTCTCTCTCCCTATCTCTCTCTCTCCAGGTCTTTTTCTCACATCGCCACCTGTCACAATTCAGAACATCAATTTGTCAAACTTGAGGCCGTTCTCCGATTTAAAGATATCCTCTCCGTTGGTGCTCCAGAGTTTAAAGATAAATCCCAGAAAGTAAGTCCTCTGGTGTTTGAACACTTCTAGCCTAGCCTAGCCTATCCCATAACCCCAGAGGGTAGTTGGGGCACCACACCAACAACTGTTTGCTTTAAATCAAATCTGTCCTCCAGGACGCCCACGAGTTCCTGACCGCCTTCTTCGATCAAATGCTGGCTTTGGACCTCTTGCTGAAGGAGTATGCCTCCTCCAAGAAAAAAGTGTACACCTGTCCAGTGAAGAAGAACATGGTGTTCAAAATGAAGAACACCAGGATATGCAAGGGGTACCCAGCATGCAGTTCAACACATCCAGCACACATCTGAACCTGGTGATCAGCTGGAGTTTGGGTATTTATTATTCCTCTGGTGCACAGATGTGGCGTTAAGTCTCAGCGTGAGGAGATGTTCAACAATCTGTGTCTGGACCTGTCTGAGGGCGCCACCATTGAAGAAATGCTGCAAGATTACCAAAAGGTAACACACCCATATTTCAGGTGGGGGCTGTTTGGGTATGGTTGATGGTCCCCGCTGACGGTGTTGTTTGTGTGCAGGAGATAGATCTGGTCTACAACTGTGAATGTGGTAGCAACTCATCAATCATGACGTCTACCTTCCAGACTCTGCCCGAGTAAGTCTGGACTTCCTGTCGCTGAGACATTTGAGATGAGATTCTACTGCATTTCCGCATCCACTCCAGTTTTAATTCAACGTTTCAACAAGTCACCGCTTGTTTGTCTGCATTTTTCTTTCTACAGGAATCTGATCTTACAGCTGAAGCGCTTCAAAGTCACGCCGTCCATGAACATAGTGAAGCGGTTTGACTCCGTCAACATCACCCCAGAGATTGAAGTCCCCACCGAGCTGGTAAGACTGTGTGTGTGTGTGTGTGTGTGTGTGTGTGTGTGTGTGTTTGTGTGTGTGTAACTAACCGTTCTCTTTGTTCCTTCTTAGAATGATAGACATTACAAGCTGGTCAGTGCCATCGTCCATTCTGGTTTATCGATGCATGCAGGTAGATCAGAACACAGAACATGCAGGTAGATCAGAACACAGAACATTGATTAGAACACAGAATATTCAAGTAGATTAGAACAAGAAAATTCAGGTAGACTAGAACACATTCAGGTAGATTGGAACACAGGACATTCAAGTAGATTACAGCACAGAACATTCAGGCAGATTAGATAACAAAACATCCAGGTAGATTAGAACACAGAACAGACCAGCTTCTCTCACGGATAAATGTACATGGAGTGGACCTTCAGAACCACTGAGTCGCGGGAAGACATCGGATCTAAATCTGATTTGTCTGCTCTAGGGCACTACCGGAGCTTTGGACTGGACCTGGAGCAGAAGTCAGGCCGCCAGTGGCTCTGCTACGATGACGACATCGTCAAACCCAGAAGTACCGAGTATGTGCAAGAAAAACTGAAGAAGTCTTCCTACATCCTCTTCTACCAGAAACAGGTCAGAACCACACGTCATACCAGTCTAGAGCAGTCTCGTGGAACAGGGAGTCGGTCTCCAAGTGTCAGCGCGTCGTGGAAAGGATTGGACTTGGGCAACAACGTCGGTCTTCTTCTTGTTTGTCCTCCGCAGAAACAAAATGAAGGGGAGCGCAGCAGCAGCACAAGAACACCCCACCCTCCAGCGTGAGGTTTGGGAATCAAACTCATAAGGAGAGGTTTCTGAAGACAGGACGTTTCAGAACGGTTAGTGTGCGTGAACGTTGGTTTGTTCCTCTGTGTTGTGTTACCCGGCACCAAGCAAGAGTATAGTCTGTATGCACCACTCTCCACTTTCTATAAGTGACAGTAAAGCTGTGTCTGAATGAAGCTAATGCTGCTCCTGCTAATGTGAAAGTAAATTTAGAGTCTTTCATATAATTCTTAATTCATATAAATAGGCTATTTCTTGATTTGTGTCACTTTTATAAACAAAATTGATTTTTTTTTTAATGCATTTACGAGCCATTTCTGACACGTACATCTTTTTTTAACATAAAACAATGCATTCCAAAACAGTGACAGAACAATAATAATAATAAAAACACTGGGCCAGCCTGGCAGGCAGTCAGCATTAGCAACAGCGCTAATACGCAGCATTAATAAATGTCTGGAAGAAGAAATAATTTCATGTCCTTTCTTTGTAGATGTTGCAGACATCTAGGCTATCACGGTATTCTGTGCTGGAGATTCACAGGACGCAGAATCCGGGTAGTCGTTTCGGTCTGGATCGTCATTCCGGCCTGAGTCGCCATTCAGGCCTGGGTTGTCCTCCGCATACCCAGCTTCCTGAAGATGAAGGCTTCTATTCTGGATGTAGACTAACTCTCGGTCGCCCCAGACTAAGAATAGGAATGCAGTTCTTCACAAAGGTGGGCTCTGATTTATGGCTAGACTTAGTGGCCTCAAATGACAGAATGACCACAAAACAATTAATCGTGAACATATGGTAGCATTCACACATGAACCGTATGAAAATGTACATGCATTATGGAATAACTCAAATAAATCCACTTGTGATGTGAATAATGTCGTCTGACTGGAAGCTGTTGCAGAATTCTCGCTCTGAATGTAGTTTCCAACATTGCTGTTGTGTTGTTTATGTTGAATGATCACTGAAAAACTGAATTAATTAAAACTGAAAGCAGTTTAGTGAGTCCTTTATTTACGCACTCTTGACAACTCGATCCTTCATTGGCAACATCATTCAGGTCCAGAATCTTTGGCGGTTCCATAACCAAAGCTAACACCTGCTTCTCTACGCATCAACACTGACCATCATTGCACAAACTGCACATATTACTGTCATTTCTGTCCTAAATGATCCCGGTTTCCATCTTCCCATAATATTCTCAAACCAACTCAACAAACCAAATCACCTGGCTGCAGACTGAAGTCAGAGCAGAGATTCAGTAGGTGGACCAAAGCTGTTTAAGTCAATCTACTTGACTTTAAGTAAGTTCTTGAAGACATTTCGTCTCTCATCCAAGAGACTTCTTCAGTTCAGAACTGGATAACCATGACCTGGATAACTGAGAACTTACACAGACATCAGTAGGTGGACCTGATTGGGGATGGGAAGCAGGTGGCTGCAGCAACACAGGTGACAGGAATGAGTGGATTGAGTGGGAGCGAACCCAGAATAGAAAGGGCTTGTGGGAAAACCAGAACTGGGCCCATGACACCATTACTTTCAGGCACACTATCTCTGTCTCTCCATCTTCATCAAACCCAACAACCTCCTTCACCTTCATCACAAAGTCTGCAGTTTGAGCTTCTAACCCCAATATCGTCCAATGAAACCAGCTAACAATGCTACCGGTACTATCAACGTAAGGTCCAGGGACGTCTTCTACTTTTTCCATCACTGAGAAACCACCACAAGGACTGAAGAAGCCTTTTGGACGAGAGGAGAAATGTCTTCAAGAAACTTTCAGTGGGTTGATTTAACTTTGGGCATCCCTGACAATCTTCAACGATCAAGATGTCTATATTGTGTTCAAGCATGGAAACTGACAGCGGATGAGCCAAGCAAGGTGGCTTTATGTGAAAGATGGATAAGGGAGCTGAGTATGACGGGGATCAACCACCCTCCGGGGTTTTGGGATATGTTAGGCCAGGCTAGGATAAGGGAAGATTCAAATGAAAAAATATACCAGATTGGGCAGAAAAAGACCGGACCGAGGTTGACTGGAGTTTTAATATCTCAACAAAAAGTTAATAAAAAAATTAAAAAGTCATTAAATTAGTTTAATCGACTGTTTGTGCAATAGCGTGAGATGAAACTATGAAGCCTAGTCATACTGAATGAAAGAGGCGAGAAGAGAATTTTATTTGTCGTTTCTGATTTTGCGATGAATAAAAATACATAGTTTAGACAACGACAAAGGTGACATCACCAGCTAATATCTGAGAGATTTAAATTTAAAATATGGTTGTCTTCACGTCAACATCTCTAAATGTAATTTCTCGTGGATTTACCGTAAATTATGACTGGACCATCGCATCTATAATGTCAACATTGACTATGTCTTTTTTCCATTGTTTTTTTTTTTTTTTTACCTTGGACTTTGTTCTGTTGTATCAACTCTACTCCAACATTGAACGTGATAATCAATACCTGACAGAAATAGCTGAATCATCAGCTATTCCAGTATTTCCAAAGCCAGCCTTGAGGCCTGTGTGTTCCCATGGCTCATGTTGAGTTCATCTTGTGCAATCCCCATTGGCCAATCATGCATCACACGCCGAGACCTTGGCGTTTCCTGAGCTCTATTGATGTGGATAAACACGAGAACAGACAAAGTCTGTATCCTCAGTTTAACTTCACCATTTGTCGCTGCCGCTCGTCCAAATGCAATCGTCTTTGCTCCTCTTCCTTCTCCAGCTGTCGGGGTGTTTTCAGCTTTCTCAATCACAGGGTGGACAAAATTGTTCCGAATGCTTGTCTGTGGAGCGTTGCTCAAACCTCCCTGTTATTCCTCACGGCTTTGTCTCGGAGGAAACCAGGAAAGATAAGTACGGAGAAGGAGACGTGATCCGTTTCACCTGTGACCTGGGTTATATATCATTTCCCACTACCAGATTTAAATGTGCTGCTGAAGGCTGGAAGGTGATCCATAATGGGACATGCTACTGTAAGTTAAAACCATTGCTGGTCAATTCCTTACAAATTCTGGTGATTGTAAAATTTGGGTGATCCCAAATGAGCAAACTGTAACGCGGGTGAGGTTGGACCCAAGTATAGCACAGACAGAGACCAGAACAGGAATAGTCCAAAGGTTTACTCAGAAGCTTCGCACGGGAAGGCAGCAATATTACAGCGAAACAGTCTCAGCAAACAGGTATCCAGCAGACAGGTAGCAGACAAGGGACGAGCAGGTAGAGGAATCAAGGACAGAAGGCTGGTCAGATTACCGGGGCAGAGACGAGGAAGACGGGTCGAAGACAGGCAGGGTCGAAACCAGGGGAGCAGTCCGGAGATTAACGCGAGAGAGCTTTGCATGCTACGAAGACAATCTGGCAGAGACTGAGAGGAATGGGAGGGTATATGTACTGAACAGACAGGTGATGATCAGGTGAGGAAACACAGGTGAAGGTGGTTGCACTGATGAGGTGGGAGTGGCAGGCGGGTAGAGCTGGGCAGATGAGAGGAAAACCAGGAGCGGACTGTGACACAAACTCCATTTCAGTACATGAAAGGTTCAAAAGCTTTTGGAAAAGGAGGATTCAAACAGAAGTCTGATTTATTAACGATTAAATCTTCAGCTAAATGATCAGATTGACTTTGAATCAATAACTGAAGACAAAGGCCCACATTTGGGTTTTACGATCACCTCATTATTATGATCGATCTGCTTTTTATTTCCTGGCAGTGAAGCCATGTCAGCTTCCTGACAACACACCCAATGGTTATTATCGACTCATCCACGGCTCAGACTTTGTTTTTGGAGCAACGATCAAATACTTTTGTAATGATGGGTAAGGAGTTCTGCAAATAATATAATATACACAAATGCATGTGTCGAGATGTTCTGATCTGTATTTAACAATATGTTACAGACTATTTTCACATTAATTGCCTGGAAGAGCTCAACTGTATTAGGAATTAAATGCTGCCAACACAGAATGTCATAATCATTTAAAATTTTGTGAGGATGAGATCACTGAAGGAACAATTTGTCTGTTTTATCGGAAATATAGTCATGTTTTCCTCTTAGAACGTTAAACCGTGTCGCAATACCCATCGCAGGTATCAAATGATAAGTAGACAAGACACCAGGACCTGTCTGCTGGACAACTGGACCAATCACGTGCCGATATGTGAACGTAAGTTTTGGTGATGGACAGAACTGCTGCCTTGTTTCAATCTGATTTTAAAGCTGGTGATTTAAATTCGTATTTGATTTATTTATCCAGCATCAAGCTGCAGCCCCCCACCTGTAGATGGACAAGTCACAATAACAGGCTTACCGGAAAACGACAATCCCATACTGCCCAACCGTTTCATCACATTCTCTTGCGATCATCCTGGAAAATACCTGAATGGCAGCTCAAGACTGATCTGTCGTCGAGATGGACAGTGGGATAAACCGTTTCCCACCTGTGAAGGTAAAGCAAAATATATTAGTGTGGCATTTTTTAATTATAAAGACAGTTATAATAAAGTATATTCTGCGTTCCAGACATCACCTGTAAAGTTGGTGAGATGCACAGTCAACTCCATGCAGCTGGACTACCAACAGGAATCACAACCGTCACCCTTGGACATAAATTACAGTTTCGATGCAGCAATCAATATGATCTGGAAGGCTCGGTACAAATTGAGTGCCTACAAACCGGGGAGTGGACCGCACCATTCCCAACCTGTGTTGGTATGTGAAATTTTACTCAAACTTTAAAAGTTCTATGTGCATTTGTAAATTTGTTTTGGCAAACTTTAATTTCCCGACAGGACGATGTACAGTGAGGGGTGTACCAAACGGTGTATGCATCACCACAAAGCCACAATACCAGAGAGTCCGAAAAGGACAGAAACTAAAGTTTGCTTGCTGCCGGCACGACCACTTTCTTCAAGGGAAGGCAGAAGTTCAATGTTTAGGCGACGAACAGTGGAGCAGTCCCTTTCCAACATGTGAAGGTAAATCAGATTAGATTAGAAGAGATTAGAACAGTTCAAATGAGGAAACTTGAGTAATCCCCAACGGAGAGACATGTTTAGTTTAGTCTGTCCCTTTTTTTCGTGTGACAGTGGGGGAGAAGTTGTCTCGTCATTCAGATGGTCTTCCAAAGTGTTTTCAGATGCAGACTCCAAACAGAGGGGTGGACGATAGTGGTAAAAAATCCCAAAATGCTTTGCAACAGAAAAAAAGCGAGAGGTGGCGGGAAGTTAGAGATAAGTTTAAAAGGCACCCATAACTACTCCCAAGGGTGCAGTTGGGGGTGCTTCTTCTGCGGCCGCTCATTCGCTGACCATTTGACATGACAATCCGGTTGACCTGAGGCAGCAGGTCCAGTTCTGACTCGTGAGATTGGAACAGATCCCCCTAAAAATTTTGAAAACCTACAGAAGGGAAATGTAAAGGTGTGGTCAAGGGGGCAGTACATCAACATTCCCATGTTTTTCACTCAGAAGTCTTGATTTTCTGTTTGCGAAATTCTGCTGGTCAGAGTCAAACATCCCTCACCCTCAATGAAAACATCATAACTGCCTCACGGTAACAACATTTGCACTATTTTTCACCTTCTTTCAGTTCCACTGGGTTGTAATCACCCGCTGACTCTCGCAAACGGAGACGTCAAGGAAACGTTCAAAGCTTTTTACAATCACAATGAAAGTGTAGAGTACATCTGTCAGAGTCTCTTCACCATGTCGGGCCAGCCTTTCAGGACCTGCATCAACGGCGAATGGATTGGAGATTTGAGATGTCTCAGTAAGTCGACTTTCCCTTTGGATACGTCGAGTTCCATTCTGTGAGGAGTTTGCAGGAAATATTCCCGGTCGTTTTACTTTTAAGAGCTGCATGCAGTCACTTCGTTACTATGGAGTGATTCAGTCCAGCTGAAAACATTAACCAGTTTGAGAGTTACAACATTTTGTCATCCAGTAACCAATATTCGTAATAATAACTATGATTTACAAGGATTACTATGATTAATACAGATCTGTTTGTTCCTGCAGGACCCTGCACTGTGGATAATGACCTCATGAGACGATATAATATTGACTTCAAGCACAGCGGCGATAAAAAGCTGTACGCACCCCATCTGGACATGATTGAGTTCAAGTGTGTTGGAGAAAGACGACCAGTCGGTACCGTGGGCATGCGTCAGCAGTGTAATGATGGTGTGATGCGTTTTCCCACTTGTGTATGAGTTGTCAACCAAATCAATAAGCAAATATTAGTTATGTTTGGTTTTTTTGAATAAAGCAAATACTTTCACATACTGCATCATCCCTGACTGACTGGAAAACTAAAAATTAAAGTTCAGAGTCTGCAGCAAAATATTGTTCACTCACAACTAAGGACAAACTGTTAGCTTAGCTGATTCAACAATAGTTCACCAGCTGATCTGTTTAGATTGATCTCAATGTTACCATGTAGGTTGGGTTTAGATTGAGGTAAATCAATCCTTCCCCAATGGAGGAAAAATTTTTTTTTTTTTAAATTTCAAACATTTCAATTTCAAACATTCATATTTCCATACAGTCTTCATGTCCACCCCGAGGCTCCACCTCTGACCCATAATCAATGAATTCAAAGGGGGACAGTGTAGGCGGGAGTAGCTCAGCGGTAGAGCGGGTCCTCCAATGATCCAAGATCGACGGTTCAATTCCCGTTCTCGCACAGTCACTTCGGAGCGTGAGGTGTCAGTTCATGCTCCAAAGCAATCACTTCCGAGGCGCCTTTGAGCAAGGCGCCGTCCCCTTTACAAGTTGCTCATTAAGGGCGAACCACAACGGAGCTGCCCGACACTCTACCTCTTCCTCACTCTTCCCTGTGTGTGTGTGTTTCAGGGCCTGAAACAAGCTATATATGCATGTGTGTGATTTCTAACCGTGTTGCTAGAGTGAGTTTCTAATTTACCTTCGGGGATTATTACAGTATACTAAATTAAAAATAAATAAATAAATAAAAATAGGCTGCATGTAGATTATGTGTCACAACCGCAATCTTATGGTGAGTATGAGGTACTGAAGGACTTATCTCCATGGCAATATTCAGATCCATGGTCATTTATTTCTAACTGAATAGTTAGGAATATTTACTTCTTTTATAGAATTTTACTTAACTCCATGTTTATAACCAGAGGTTGTTTCTTTTCTGCTCCAGCTGAGACTGAATTAATTATTTCTGTTTGGACTGCAAAGACTGTGGCTGTAGAGAAAACGGAGACACCGTTCCATCCCCGGTTGGTCGTAACTGACATTTACTCTTTACATTTAGAATGAAGATATTCTATTTGTAATGAACAAATCCTGAGAAAACACATTTTTGCAATAACAACCCCCAAATGACAGACAACCCAACAAGGAACCTCTTCTCTGGCGGGACTGTCATCCTTCCTTAAGTTAAATTCAGGAGCGGTGCAAGGTTAAGGTTAGGGTTAGAGTTTCACTTCAATACATGAGCAGATGTGATATTTAGATTTTCTAACCACATGTATCATTAAAGTCCCTGGAGACGGCCAGGATCAGGTCTTTACTTATACTGACACTAACCCGATCCCCTAACCCTAACCCCTAACCCTAACCCCGAAACCCTAACCTGAAAACCCCAAAATCCTAACCCCTAACCCCTAAACCCTAACACTGACACCTAAACATAACCCCTAACCCCTAAACCCTAATCCCTAACCCTCACCCCTAACCCTAATCCTAACCCCTAAACCCTAAACTAACCTTTTTCAGTCTAATGATTATCTGGACTTGGCTTTGCCTTTTTTAACTTTATATTTATTCCTATTGATAAGAGTCTGACTCAGTCTTACTGGAATCCAACATATTTGAGTTTGCATTTTTACAAATGCACGTTACCAAAAAAGGACAGTAAAAAAATTTTAGCCACTGAATGGTGGACAAAGTCCGTGTGGACAATTACAGTATTGCATTTGATGAAATAAATCCTCCTTCAACAATAAACTGGTTGCTAGTCTGTTGTCATGTTATTCATTGTACTTCTTCTACAATATAAAATCAATCTTACATAAAATTGTGTGGCATTTTTGGGTTTCTTTAGTCATATCAGGCATGTTGATTATGTGTTAAACCATAACCCCTAACCCTTACCCCTAGAGCCCTTACCCCCAATCCCTAAACCCTAACCCTAAATTAACCTAAAACCATTTTCAGTCTATTATCTGGACTTGGCTTTTTTTTTTTTAACTTTATATTTACTCCTCTTGATAAGAGTCTGACTCAGCCTTACTGGAATCCAACATATTTTTGTTTGTGTAATTGATTTTTGCAAATGCACGTTACCAAAAAAGGAGAGAAAAAAATTCATAGGATTGTTTTAGCCACTGAATGGTGGACAAAGTCTGTGTGGACAATTATTGCATTTGATGAAATAAATCCTCCTTCAACAATAAACTGGTTTCTAGTCTGTTGTCATGTTATTCGTTGGACTTCTTCTACAATATAAAATCAATCTTACATACAGTGATGTAGCATTTTTGGGTTTCTTTAGTCATATCAGGCATGTCCCTTTTTTATTTGGTCTCTGAGAGTC
Organism: Antennarius maculatus; assembly: GCA_013358685.1. NCBI lineage: Eukaryota > Metazoa > Chordata > Actinopteri > Lophiiformes > Antennariidae > Antennarius > Antennarius maculatus. Next base: position 23,413,192 of record CM023610.1, on the reverse strand, counting down.
TGAGATTTTAATTGGAGGTTCGACTTGCATAAATCATTGAGCAATCTTTTTTTGCCTATGAAATCCACAGCTCTCTCTCTGCATGACAGTGTTTCAGTCCGCAGTGTTTCAGTCTGCTTGGTGCGTGAAAGTATTGACGATAAAATGAACGCTATAACCCAAACCTTGGTCCTATTTCTGTGGATCCATTCCTTGACCTCTGTGACAAGTCAAGGTAAGTCTTCAAGTGCTGTGGGGCTCAACATGACAGTTGTGTTTTGTGTTTCGTTGTCACACACACACACACACACACACACACACACACACACACACACACACACACACACAGACACACACTGCCCAGACTGTACACTTCAAAACACGCACTTGTATGATAGCTATGTCACGTTTAACCCATTCATTCTCTTCATTCTTACATTATTAGCTAAATCTTTTGGTCATCCCAGAGATACTCAAGTTGCCGATTTCCATCCGGGAAAGGAAACCGAGTTTGATGTTAAAAATTTGAAAATGCTTCTCGACATCTTGTTGTCATCAGAATTATGCTTTAACCATTCCTTCCAGCTGCCAAGTGCCCACCTGTTGATGTGGAAGACAACATCCAGGTGCATGGGGATCTACTTTTTGCATCCCCTGGCAATGTGATTCAGTTCAGCTGCAAATCCAGGGGAGAAATGCTTTCTGGGTTATCGGAAATTTCTTGTGACGAAAATGGGACGTGGACTGGCTCACCTCCGACATGCCGAGGTAAAGACAGGGTGAAACAGGAAGGCTTTAACCCCAACAAATCAAAGCAATGGACCGCCTCCCTTGTGTCTGAGATGTGCTTGAGACTTTTCTCCAACTACTTACTGCAAATTGTTGAATCTCTAGTCTTGATCTTTTGAAATACCGTAATATAACTTATGATGTGATTTCAATGCAACATTTTTACGTCTTTGACTTTTTTTCAGGAATTTTAGTGGGTGCATTATGACCAAAAACATTATCAGCATTATCAGTTATACGTCGTAAGATTTTCAAAGAAAATCAAAAAAATTTAATTAAAAGTTACTTAACAATTAGAAAAAAAACCCATCCGAGTAAGAAAGAATTTGTTGTCTAGAAATGCATTGAAAAGGACTAAACCTCCAGGACCAATGATTATTCTGTGACATCAGCATACTTGTCTGTAGTTGAAGCATCATCATCTATTCAATACAAACAACTCTTCATTCTTCAGCAATTAAATGCTCCGTACCCAATATTGAAAATGGATTTGTTCCGGGAGGAGATCGAGAGTACAACGAACTTGACATCCTTCAGTTCATGTGCAATCGTGGATTCTTGCGGCCGGACAACAGACCTTCAAAATGTGTGAAAGTAGGAATAAGAGCAGAGTGGAGACCCACACCCACCTGTGAAGGTAGGTTTAAAGTACACCACATGTTCTGGGAAGAACTGGTGATGTCTGAATGGCTGGCTGGATGGATGGATGGATAACTGGATGGATTCCAGAAGACTCATAACTAATATGTTTGATTTCCCATAAAATGCAGGAGTAAAATGCGGGCTGATTCTTCCACCTGTGCCAGGAACCCACTACGAACCTGCTTTTAGGAGTTTGTTTCTACCTGGTGAGACAGTTCGCATCATTTGTGGGGAGAGGTACTGGATTGGTAACCACCAGCAGACCACGGCAGAAGCTACATGCAACGTTGGAGGAGTATGGTCAGTCAGGCCCGTGTGCCAAGGTATCGGCGACACCGGCTTTGCGCCACAGATGGATTACACCATTATCGTAACTTAAGGCCTTCTCAGCCTTTTTTGGCCATTTTTCGGTACCTTTGAATTTTTGTCTTTATATACTACATAAAAAATGTTTAACACATCCATGCTTCTAATCTTTTTCTTCAGCACTTCATCTATATGAAGAGATATATGAAGAGTTATTATTTGACTATAACCTACTTATTTTAATTGAGATGTTGAATTAATTTAATTTAATTGACATATTATACTAAAATATACACAAACAACCAATATGCAAAAATTGTATGTATTGCAATACAAACTACAAACATGCTCACCGAACTGTTTTGGAACTTGGAAAACCAAATATATTTTGCCAACATGAATATATAAAAATGAAATTATAGTAAAAGTATTTTCAAATATTTGAGCTTCGTGTAAAGGGGATAGCCTCAGAGCTCCCTCCATCAATGCTGCCACCCCCCCTAGATGTTTTCAAATGCCACGTTTGGTCTGGGATCGAGACCAAACGTGGCTGTTCATGTCAGGGTTTGGGTTTAAGTTAGGGTTTGGGTTAGGGTTCAGGTTAAGTTTGAGTTTGGGTTTAGGTTTAGAGTTCGGGTTAGGGTTCAGGTTCGGGTTTGGGTTCGGGTTAGGGTTAGAGACCTAGATTTCTTTATAGCTGCATCACAGTTACAATTACATTGATGTAGATGATGGACACAGAACAAGCATTAATCAAATATTAAATTCTGACAAAAACAACAAAAATATGTGAAAAATCATTGCGGCCAGGGAACACAACAGCCTCTTGTGTCCACAACGTCAATAATTTCCCCAATTTCCCCATAATAAAACGATGTTTCTTTTTCTTCTTGGTACATTCTCTTAGTGCTAGCAGGGTGTGGGACTCCACCAGCTCTTGCAAACGGAGACTTCAAACAAATCATGAAAATTCAGTACAACTATAACGAAAGAGTTGAATACATATGTCAGATGTTGTACGTCATGGACGGAGAACCCTACAGAACCTGCATCAACGGCGAATGGGTCGGACAGCAGAGGTGCCTCCGTAAGTCGCTGCCATTGTGTTATTTATCAACCGAATTAATCGAAAAATGTAATGATGAGCATATACATTTTTACTGGCTGAATGTGACATATGGATTGTTTTATAAGATGAACAATGTTTTTTAAAGTTTTTTAAAGCTTTTTTCGTTATTACAAGTGCAAACAAATGTTAATCCATTTCTATTTATACAAAGATGTAGAGCTACAGGTGGCTCATAAGACTAACAAAATGCTTTTATTCATTATATTTTGCAGGACCCTGCACAGTGAATGACACCGACATGACACAATATAACATTGCACTGAAGTATATGTATAGTAGAAAGCTGTACGTTCCTCATAATGAACAAGTTGAATTCAGGTGCACCAAAGGACAACCGGCTGGTTTGATGCCAATGCGTCGAAGATGCAACGACGGCGTGATACTTCTGCCCTCTTGCCAATAATGGATTTCTTCTGAGTGGCTGTGATGTCACTCCAGGTTAATCTTAGATTATGTTGAGCAATAAACTCAGTTGCTCAATATAATCTAGGATTATATTGAGCAATTGAGGGGTAGCCTGAACGAAGAAGCTCCCATTGATCGACACTTTTTAACGCTTTTCTGTTGGAGAGAACCGAGACTAGAAGATTGTCTGACCTATAATTTTATGTATTATAATGATGAGTTAAATGGTTTTCATTAAAATCCATTAGTAGTGATGTAGATAATTAATGTTGATTTTTATATGCTTGGTTCACCAACATTAGTGAACACGAGTACTCGGTGTAATGTTGGACCCTGGCAACTTTGAGGCAACATGCCACTGATGCTGCCTTTATAGTCTAGTCACTTGGGACACCAAACACAAGCCATTTTTCAGAGTCTTCGCTTTTGTTGTCTTCGTCTTTATCAAGTCTTCCACCCCTCAAAGCCTCCGACTGCGTTTGGGCAGCGAGTCTCAGCTTGAAGTCTGAAGCCCTGGTTATTTATAATCTAGGTATTGTTCAACTGTTACTCTTCTGTTACTACAGATGTTGCTACAAAATTCAAAATCATGCTTCGAATCTTGATAAAGGAGTTATTGAACACTTTTACATTAATTTGACGCGCTGACGCACATTGAACAATGATATAACAACAATCAATGGAAACCAAAATCATCAACCCAACAAATACTGGATTGGATTTTTGCTTCCATTTCATGTTTTGTTTGGTATAATTCGTGAAACCCAGGAAGAAATGTCGTTACCTTGGAGACGGCTAAGAAAGCAACCACAGCTGTTCCCTTTAAAAGGCTTGATGTTAACACGAACGAGACAACATGAATGCAGCGGTGGTTGAAGAAACACATTCATTTTTAATGTGAAACATGAAAAATGGAAATGCATTATTGGGGAAAAAAAAAAAACTTTTTTAATACATAAAATGTTTTCTCAACAGAAGAAAAAGGTAACAGGAAATCAGGTTCTAAAAGCGTATTTACAGAACGATGGACAGCGTGTTTGCCACCATCTGAATGGCCCTCAGGGGGTCGACGACGTCCTTCAGCTTGTCCTTTCTGAGAACCCAATCAGGTGCAAACCTGGAAAACAAAAACAGAACGTCAATTACCGCCAACACACACACACACACATACACTAAATGTGACACACTCCGTGTTGCACATGTGTCTGTTTACGCATACTTGGGTGGGGGGCGGGATTTACGAGGCGTGGCCTGAATGAAGAAGCTCCCGTTGACTGACGCGTTCATCTTCTGTTTGATGACCGTCCTCTCGGCGTCCATCTTGTGTTTGCGAGCGGTGAGGCGATAAATGCTGCTTATCCTATCCAAGACCCTGGGTAGCTTCATCACCTCCTAAAAACATTTAAAAACCTTGAATCACTTTTTGCAGGACTTCATTGGATCTCACAGATCCTGTACGTAGGACTTTGTACCGACCACGGCTCGGTGCTTGTCTTGCAGGAGGAGAGCGAGGAGGAAGCAGGTCTTGGTGAAGATACTGCCGCCCTTATCCGCCACTTTATCCCCCGCCTTCTCCCGGTAACGCTGCAGCAGGTCCAGCAGCGTCTCCACAGAGTTCTCCACCGAGTACACAGCCGCGGTAGTTTTGTGGTACTGAGGAAACAAAGAGAAACTACAATGAACTTTTTAATGAAGTAATTTTTGTATCGATGTGAGAAAGCTTAAAGAGAGGAATGATTTTGTACATTTTAGCCATGCTAGCAACTGCTACTTGCTCGATTCGCTACCAAAGTCCACAAAGCAAAGTGAAAAATCTATAGAGATAAACATTGAATGACAAATGGATGAAACTTCTAAACGAATGAAATGAAAGGTAAGAATAATGTCAAACATCTGCTCCTCCTGACAGAAACATTTGAGAATCCCTTAGAACGCAATAAATTTGCCATCTAGTGGTGAGGATGAGGTACTGAAGGACTTGTGTCCATGTTAGTATTCAGATCAACGGTTGTTTATTTCTAACTGAACAGTTTCACCTGGATTACATACTAGGTGGTCTCTCTTTTTTTGCTCTAATGAATACGTTTGATGCATTGATGCTCCATCTTGATTTTCATAGTCTGGTAACCATATCAACACAGCAGAAGAGGAACTGAACCTGGACCATGAACCTTCACGGTCACTATTGTAATTCTTGAACTAGACGTGCTATCAGAAAAATCTCACGGTTCCTGAAAGTACAGAAGTTGAGCTTCTCTAGCAGTTGTAGATTCCGAGTGGTTTTTCTGTCATTTTAATTTCAATTTTTTATTTTTTTTTACTTTATACACTGCTATAATCCCCGAAGGGAAATTAAGAACGCACACTCTAGTTTTTTTTGTTAGTCTCAATCACACGCATGCATATTAGTGTGTACAGGCCCCTGTAAAACACACAACCACACACAAGGGGGCCTGTAGGCATGCAAGGAAGGTAGAGTGGCAGGCAGCTCCTTCTTGGTGCGCCTCAAATGAGCAATTTGTAAAGGGGACGGCACCTTGCTCAAGGGTGCCTCGGCAGTGCTCCAGAGGTGAGCTGACACCTCCCACTGTCAGCTCACCTCCTGGTATTTTTTGGGCGGGAGTAGGAATCAAACTGCCGATCTTGAATCATAGGACAACCCGCTCTACCGCCCGCTTTACCACTGAGCCACTTGTAATTTTAAATTAATTTTGCCAAACTAGGGAGATCAAAACACCCAGAAGATTCATTTGTGACGATGTTGATGGTTCTTCTGAAATTTTTACAGTCCAAGGAACAAAGCAAATCCAGGTGGGATTTTGATGCATATATTTAAAAATGGTTAAAAGGGTTTTAAAAATCTGAGTACAAAGCAGGTGAATAAACGCCAATCTCAGCTGATCAGCTAATCTCACTGGTATTAAAACATGAAGTTTAATCTTTTGTCAGACTATTAAAGTGATCATCAGCAACGGTAGTCACACAAACTTGTAAAGCAACACGGTTGTAAAGGGAAGAGCTTGACATTTCCATTCAAACCAGTCTTGAGTTCGTACCTTGGAGAGGTTCAGGAGGATCTGGATGGAAAACGTGATGACGTCCATGCAGGGGACGCTCCTGTTGCAACAGCGGATGAGTGTGAAGATGACGTTGGTGGCGCCGCTCTCCACCAGACGCTCGCAGCACTCCGGGGACAGCCTGGTGGCAGTTTCTGAGGAACCAAAACCAACACGTCATTGAGGTTCTTGGTAGTTTTCCTTCCCTTCATGGCTTTAAACATGGTGGTGTCGGTCGATGCAACCACTTTTAAAATGGCTCGCCTTGCATACTCCCTGCAACACACCCAACCTGACCCCCATTGTATGCAAACAAAGAAGTCTTACCCAGGTTCTTCAGGGCCTCGAGGATGTAGGAAAAGTGTTTGTATCGTAGGAGGAACTCCAGGGCAGAGGAGGTTTTGTTGCGCAGCTTGTCCTCCTCTCGGACGGCGGCCGAGACTTTGAGGAGGCGATGCCTCAACTTCACCACTTTAGGGTTGTCATTTAACTGACGGGAGCGGTATCCTCTCCACAAGGCCTGGATGGAGAGCAGCATTAGCATTAGCTGGTGATCATCTGAGATTGCCCTTTACGACTGAAGGTAAATCATTTTTCCAGCTTGTTAATCAATGCGTGAACGAAACAGTCACGTCCGCGAAGACTTCTGATTCCTGACTTAAACTCAAAACATCGGAGTAAATTCACCACCAATCATCCCACCTGGGCTTTGAGGATGCCTCGTTCAACTCTCCTCTGGCGCCTCAGGAGAAGGAATTTCCGGACGGTCATCTGGATGACGGATGCGGCTTTGTGGCGACAGGCCAACCAGTGCCTCACCGCTCTCTGGACGACGACTACCTTCCGTCTGTCCTCCAGGTAACGTTTCCTCTGCTGCATCGCTCTCACCCAACGCTACAAAAAAAAAATAAAGGGGGAATCCTTTTAAGAAATGTACTTGAATCTTCACTGATAAATATATCAGAAAAATGACACTCGACTGAACCTGTATAGTGATGACACTATGGATTTGTCTTCTGGCTGCCTCCAGAGCCCAGTGGGCTCTCAGAGCTCTTTGGATCTTTATGGCGCTGACATGGTGGAAGACCGCCGACGCAAACCGGAGCCTTCGCTCTGCATTGGCTGCCTCTAGAGCCTGAAAACAAAGAAGTGCAGACTTGGTTTGTTTAGCCTACAATAATTATTGCATTTCTTGTTACAAATTGCCCGACTTAACTAATTGCTAAAGATCTGTAAGAAAATAAATGCAATTCTGAAGTCTAACAGAGACAGGAAGAACACTTTACCTTTCGCCTTGCAATCCAAGCTCGGTAGTGTGTCTGGAGTGTGATCGCTGCTCCTCTCATTCGGATGTAGTTTCTCCTCTCCAACCGACGACGCTGCACTGCCCGAACCCACCGCTGAAGTTTCATAGCCGCCTCCCTCTTCCTTTGGAAGATCTGCCTCTGCACTGAGCACTTCCAGTATGACTGGATCGCAACAGCTGCTTGATTCTGACATCTGATGTCCCTCCTGACCAACCAGCCTCTAAGTGCTGCCTGAAGAATGACGGCCGAACGTCTGATTTCACGGAACTTCTCTCTTTCTTGCCTCTGAAGCAGACACGAGCGATAACGTCTCTGGATCATGATGGCGGACAGACGCATGGCCTGGAACTTCACCTCCTCTCTGTGTCTCCTGAATGCAGACTGGATGATGGTAGCAGCTTGATTCCAGACACCGACCTCCTTCCTCGCCTGTTGGCCTCGGTACGCTGCCTGGAGGAGGACTGCTGCCCTGCAGAGTTTTTGGTATTCTCGCATTTGTTCCTTTGCTGCTACCGTAGCCCGATACCTCCTCTGGACGGTGAGGACGGACAACTTCAAGGTGAGGAACTCCTTGTGTAGGCAATGAGTCCTGTAAGCTCTCTGGACAACACTAGCTGCCTGATGCTTTTGCCTGATGATTCGTCTGGATTTCATTCCACGGAAAGCAGCCTGCAGGTTGATGACAGCCTTCCTCACATCTTGGTAATGTTTCACCTCAACGTTTCTTTGCCTGTTGGCTCTAAACCTCTGCTGCAAGACACAGACTGCCCAGCGTTGCCTCCTGAAGACTGTCTTCTGTTGGTACCTCTTGAAATTTGCTTGAATGACGGTAGCTGCTTTGTGCATCTTGGCGATGTTGCGACGCACACAAAGACCTCTGAAAGCCGCCTGAAGAACGACAGCCGAACGCCTGATTTCCAGGAACTTCTTCCTCTCTTGCCTCTGAAGCAGACACGAGCGATAACGTCTCTGGATCATGATGGCGGACAGACACATGGCCTGGAACTTCACCTCCTCTCTGTGTCTCCTGAATGCAGACTGGATGATGGTAGCAGCTTGATTCCAGACATGGACTTCCTTCCTGGCCTGCTGGCCTCGGTACGCTGCCTGGAGGAGGACTGCTACCTTACGAAGTTTTTGGTATTCTCGCATTTGTTCCGTTGCTGCCACCGTAGCCCGATACCTCCTCTGGACGGTGAGGACCGACAACTTCAAGGTGAGGAAATCCTTGTGTAGGCAATGAGTCCTGTAAGCTCTCTGGACAACACTAGCTGCCCAATGCCTTTGTTTAATCAATCTTCTGGATTTCATTCCACGGAAAGCAGCCTGCAGGTTGATGACAGCCTTCCTCACATCTTGGTAATGTTTCACCTCAACGTTTCTTTGCCTGTTGGCTCTAAACCTCTGCTGCAAGACGCAGACTGCCCAGCGTTGCCTCCTGAAGACTGTCTGCTGTTGGTACCTCTTGAAATTTGCTTGAATGACGGTAGCTGCTTTGTGCATCTTGGCGATGTTGCGACGCACACAAAGACCTCTGAAAGCCGCCTGAAGAACGACAGCCGAACGCCTGATTTCCAGGAACTTCTTCCTCTCTTGCCTCTGAAGCAGACACGAGCGATAACGTCTCTGGATCATGATGGCGGACAGACGCATGGCCTGGAACTTCACCTCCTCTCTGTGTCTCCTGAATGCAGACTGGATGATGGTAGCAGCTTGATTCCAGACATGGACTTCCTTCCTGGCCTGCTGGCCTCGGTACGCTGCCTGGAGGAGGACTGCTGCCTTACGAAGTTTTTGGTATTCTCGCATTTGTTCCGTTGCTGCCACCGTAGCCCGATACCTCCTCTGGACGGTGAGGACCGACAACTTCAAGGTGAGGAACTCCTTGTGTAGGCAATGAGTCCTGTAAGCTCTCTGGAGAACACTAGCTGCCCAATGCCTTTGTTTAATCAATCTTCTGGATTTCATTCCACGGAAAGCAGCCTGCAGGTTGATGACAGCCTTCCTCACATCTTGGTAATGTTTCACCTCAACGTTTCTTTGCCTGTTGGCTCTAAACCTCTGCTGCAAGACGCAGACTGCCCAGCGTTGCCTCCTGAAGACTGTCTGCTGTTGGTACCTCTTGAAATTTGCTTGAATGACGGTAGCTGCTTTGTGCATCTTGGCGATGTTGCGACGCACACAAAGACCTCTGAAAGCCGCCTGAAGAACGACAGCCGAACGCCTGATTTCCAGGAACTTCTTCCTCTCTTGCCTCTGAAGCAGACACGAGCGGTAGCGTCTCTGGATCATGATGGCGGACAGACACATGGCCTGGAACTTCACCTCCTCTCTGTGTCTCCTGAATGCAGACTGGATGATGGTAGCAGCTTGATTCCAGACACGGACTTCCTTCCTGGCTTGCTGGCCTCGGTACGCTGCCTGGAGGAGGACTGCTGCCCTGCAGAGTTTTTGGTATTCTCGCATTTGTCCCGTTGCTGCCACCGTAGCCCGATACCTCCTCTGGATGGTAAGGACCGACAACTTCAAGGTGAGGAACTCCTTACGTAGGCAATGAGTCCTGTAAGCTCTCTGGAGAACACTAGCTGCCTGATGCTTTTGCCTGATGATTCGTCTGGATTTCATTCCACGGAAAGCAGCCTGTAAGACGACAGCAGCGTTTCTTTTGACAGTCAGACTTTGCATCTCCTCTCTCATTTTCTTCGTAGCCCTGTAACGGGCTTGCAATACTCTTGCAGCCCAGTGGTGCTTCTTGTAGTTCTTTCTATCGCGGTATTTTCGGAAGTGAGACTGTATTCTAACAGCTGCTGCGTGCTGGGTATGCAACTGCTTCCTGACTTTATAACCCCTGTAGGCCGCCTGCAGGCGAATGACGGCCCTACGCTTTGACAGGTAGTCTGAGCGGTCCTTTCTTGCCAGTATCACTCGTCGGTACATTTGCTGACAAACCAAAGCTGCAGCCTTGATAGTGAGGAACCTTTTCCTATCCTGAATGGCAAGGAATTTTCTCTGAATGATTGCAGCTGCTCGGTGCATATCTCCCATCATCCTCCTGGCCCTGTGGCCACGATATGCCGCCTGGATGACAACAGCAGCGGATTTCATCGCCCGGTACCGCTGCCAGTCTTTATGCCGGAGCATTTTGGCCCTGTAGCGTTCCTGAATTATGATGGCAGCACACTTGGTGGCCAGGTAAGCTACTTGAATTCTGTGCATCCTAAATTGTGCTTGGATTGCTCGGGCGGCTCTGTGCCTCCTCTGTAGCTCTCTCCTCACTCTGAAGCCCCGGTAGGCAGCTTGTAACATCATGGCGGCCTGCTTTACCCTCCTGTATTCATTTTGTCCTGCCCTACAAGCCACCAGAGCTCGGTATCTGCTTTGGACGATAACGGCTGCGCTTTGGAAGAGAACGTATTTATTCTTACATAAAAACATTCGAACTGAAGCCTGAATGATCGTTGCTGCCCGGTGCTTTTTCTTGAGCTCTGTCCGAACCCTCATGCCTCTGAATCCAGCCTGGACGGTAACGCAGGCCGCTCTGACGCGCAGGTAGGCCTTCCTCGTGTCTTTTCCGACCACGTGAGCCCTGAAGCGGCGCTGAATGACTTCAGCGGCCGCTTTTTTCGACCTGTACTCTGATTGCGCTTTGTGCCGACGGTAGTTAGCCTGTATTAGCATAGCACAGCGATGCCACGTTCCCATTCTCCTCCTGACAGCTCTGCCTCGCCAGTTAGCTTGCACGGTGAGCGCAGCATACCGAAGAGCATCGTAATCCTTCTTGGTCGAGCGTGCCAAAATCGTTGCTTTGTATTTTCGCTGTATAACAACAGCGGCTTCTCGCAGCAGCCGGTAGCGCTTTTGGGCGGCGCGCTTCCTAAAAGCTGCCTGAATCGCCGTCGCTGCTTTGTGCTGCATTTTCACGGATTCCCGAGAAACTTTTCCGCGATAAGCCGCCTGTATGGTGATGGCGGCGCACCGCATCCTAACAAACGCTTGCCTTTCCACAGAAGCCCTGAACCAACGCTGGATGATGACGGCGGCGCGCCTGATCTCGGCCACCTGTTTTCTGACAGCGTGGCCTCTGAAGGCGCTCTGGATGACGACCGCCGAGCGGTGCTGCAGCTTCAGCGCCTGAAAGCGCCGTCTCTGCGCGTGACCTCTGCATCGAGCTTGAATGAGCACCGCGCTTCGTTTCAGCTTCCTGTATTTGTTACAACACCTCTGCCTTCTGTACCAGGACTGAATCCTGACGGCAGCAGCGCATCTTTTTGCCAGTTTTGCCTCACACCATTTCTTAAATGCAGCTTGTATGACTCTGGCGGCGCCGTTTTCTGTCTCCATTTTCTGGGTTTTCCATCTCCTGTATCTTCTTTGTGTTTGAACCGCTGCATTTCTAAGGCAGAGATAATGTTTCCTCTCTTCTCTTGCAAGAACCGACGCTCGCCAGTATTTCTGAATGACCGTTGTCGCCCAGCAGATTCTTCCATAAGCAGAAGCTGCCCTCCTCATTCGCCATTGTGCTTGGACAACTATGACGTAGTGATTGAGGCGTTTATAAGCCTTCACGGCTGAAAACATCCTCCATTGAGCCTGCAGGGACAAAATGAAGAGCTTCAAACACAAGTTTTAAGGCATTCAGTCAGGAACCCTGGTCCTGTATGTTTGGTTCTCATACACTCCTCCGGCACTGACCTGGATGACAGCGGCCGCTTTGTGCTGCAGAGCTAGAAGTTGAGCTCGTTTCTCCAGCCTCAGCTGGTTCCGGGTCGCGAACCCCCTCCAGACCGACTGGATGAGGACGGCAGCTCGATTCTGCCTCTCAGCTCGGCGCCTCTGGAGGAAAGTCCTCACAAGTAACTGGATTTTCACAGCAGCTGAGCTTCTTTCCTGTAGCCAAAGAAAAAGGAACATCATTTATGTTTTATTGTTAATTTTAGATTTTGGTTTGATTCATCTAGAATAATATGGAACCATTCCATGTCTAACCACTTTCTTGAGCTCCAGAACAGCGGTTAGTGTAAAAACTTTAAATGAAATGGAGCGTCTTTCTTTTTCAATGTGTAAACATGTAATTTCAACAGAATTTATACATTACACAAATTTTTTTCCGACTTAAAATGTAATTAAATATAAAAAAAACATTGTTGAGGAAATTACCAGACATCTTTTTTTCAGTTTATATAAACTTAATGCACTTAGACCTCATCTATAACTAAAACGTTTGTGACATATGCATTGCAAGCATTATTTATTCAAAGGATTAAGTTCATGTGTTAGAATGCTAATGCTAATTAAATAAATCATTTAGGAACATTTACAAAAAAACTGTTTAAAATCTTACAAACCACCAAATCGAATTATTGGTGCAGGTTTTGCACCTGAGGACAGGTATAGGAGCAAATGAAAATGCTTTAAAAATACCAGGGTTAAACGAAGACTTAAGAATGAAGCAATCGGGATCTAGATTTTATTTTCTCCAACAGGTGAAGTCGCGTTCTTGTTACTGCAGATTTTTTCCATCATTTTGAAAAAGTTGTTGAAAATCAAAGATCAAATATCTTCAAAATAAGAACAACTTATGCTGATTAGACCAGAGCACAGAACACACTGGTGGATTCTTCAATCTACTATGATGCAAACTTTAGTCCAATCCTGATCGAATGAACTAACCTGAACCAACAGGAACCACAGGGGTTCCATTAATAGAACCCCCCCCACTCTGAAGTCCAGCCAACATGTAACCCACCTGGTATGTTTGCAGATCCTTCTTCAACTTGTATTTCCTCCAGGCGTCCTGGATGACCCGAGCTGCTCTGGTTTCATTCCGGAGGTCGAGAAGACGAGCGCACAGGAAGGACAGGTACGACATGACGACCTGGGAAGGAAGTGGTGTGAATGGGGGGGGGGCATGTTTCAGACGTCTAGAGGTCGTTCTGGAATGTCTGGACGTCCCATTTTGAAATCTGAATTCCATAACAATGGATGTGCATTTGATTCTGATGCGGTCGCACCTTCTCATTGGGGATGGTGTTGGACATGTCAGCTGGGTTGATCATGGCTGGGACGCCGCCCAGGAAGGACACGGCGGTGTTAACCAGCCTGAAGTTGTTCTTCTCGTTCTCCAGCAGCTCTTTAAATTCCACTGATGGAGAAAACGGGCCTGAAAACAACCATCAACATATGAATACGATCCCTTCATGCCTCAGACTTTCCAAATTCCAACTTTTCCAAACTTCATAAACGTCTACTTGAACCCGGCTGACAGGTACCGTTCACGCCCGTCGGACCGGAGTCGAAGGAGCTGTCGGAGTCGCTGGCAGAGCAGCTGAGCTCCAGGCGGCCCCTCGGCGAGCACTCCACCGTCTGGGTGGTGCTGTGGCTGACGGCCCCCTCCGGCAGGAGGCTGGGGTGGTAGCGGTGGATGAGGCAGCAGAGGACGCGGCCGTCCGAGAACGCCACGGTGAAGTTCTCCACCTGCACAGGCGGACCAGATCATTTGTGACGTCCTGATGAAGTTGAGAACCATACGTGATCCGTTCGTGAGCTGAAAAATAAAAAATAAACCCCACCTTCAGGCTGTAGAAGTCGCTGACGGCTCGGACCCACTCCATCAGCAGCGCCACTTTGGCGCTGCTGTGTTCATACGGCGTCCTTCTCCCCACGGCGCCACCGGACTGCCATCCCTGATCGGCCTTCAGCGCCGCCAGCCGCCGTTTGGTCCTCAGGGTGGTCTGCAGGAAGCCGATCTCCTCTCTCAGCTGGTGCTCGTCCAGAATCACCTCCACCTGCAGAGATGAAAACGCATCAAACCTCCAGGCCACGGCGTCGATGAGAGGAAACGTCTGAACTCTCGTGAGCGAGCGGGTCCATCCGTACGTACGTGGAACGCAAAGATGATTTTCCACAAGAGGCTCAGCGTTTTCTCTCTGTGTCCGTCCACCACGTCTCTGGAATCAATGGCGGAGCCTGAAATTAGAAAAAACGTCTCTGAAACCATTCCAGAGTTGTGTGTGTGTGTGTGTGTGTGGGGGGGGGGGGGTCTGCAACTGTTCGATCCGATCTGAATTACCGTGCTCATCCTTCAGGTCGACCCCTTTGCTCCTGAGCACCTGCAGAGCGATGTCGACGTTGTGAACCTTCTGCAGGCGGCTGATGGCCGGGAGGCGGAGCTTAGACGACAGACTCCAGTCCTGGACGAGGAGCTCCATCACACGTCTGGAAACGAACGTTAATCACTTCCTTTACGTGTTGTTCACTGAAGATAATCTGATTCATTTCACATCCCTGTCCCAACATCGAACCGTATTATTTTATTAAAAGATGTGTCGCTTTTTAATCTGTCAACATTATGCTGTTAAATTATCGTCAAATCAAGGCCATAAAGAAGGTTTAATATTCTATATTGTTAATATTAATATTCTATATTGTATAATATTCTGTATTGTTATCATTTTCAAGCACATATATATACATAGTATATAAAACAAACAAGAGTTGCTGTAGAACTTTTTACGGCGTGTCAACCCAACCTTAATGATTCCACAAAGACGCATCTCTGCAAGATCCCCGATATGTAACCAGAAAAGCGTTAGCGTCTCTTCTGGAGTATATTTGACCCCAAAATTCACATTTTTCCTAATCATCAAATTTCTGCGACAACTTTTATACAAAATCCTCTCAAAAACAAGAGAGACCCGTGACGACTTAAGGTCAAAAAGGAGTCAAAGAACGGAGGACGAAACGTCCGATCTGCTGTTACGTTTCTGAACCGGTGAAACACTGAAAATAAATGAGATCTAAACAAAACATTCAAGAAGTACAAAACACACAAAACACTTTTCCCTTTGCAGATCATCCTTCACGTCCTCGACACTAAACCCCTCCCATTGTAGGGATGTTAACCCTAACCTCTCAGAGACGAGAATATACCAGCAGGGACATAAAACGGCACGGCGTTAAATCTCACGACGTCTCACTCACACTAGACGTATGCCGCATTTTAAATCCACTGCCAGATTCTTCACGGCGAAGTTGAACTCATCCAGGGGCGTCTGGACGTGAGAGACGGGGAACCCCAGGTAGCCGAGGTGCCGGGAGAGGATTCCCTCCCCGCTGAGGAAGTCCCTGGAGAAGGCCAGGAGCAGGTCTTTACTTGTCTGAGGGGGCAAAACGACAAGAGATGCACAGCGGCGTTAACGCGACACAAGTGTTCATAGATTAAAAAGGAACCCAACGTTCTTTATTACAAGAACCTCCAGTGTTTGACCTTTGACCTCTGGCTGTTCCCTTCATAAACAGTGAGAAACATTCGTGTCGCTGGCGTCGGACGATGGCGACCGACCTTAAACTCGGCGTCCGGGCAGAACAAACAGGGGTTGTGTTCGATCAGCCGCGACTCTTTGGCTTTGTCCAGGAAACACACCAGCAGGAGCAGCTTCTTCAGCGTGAAGCGCGACAGCGCCTCCTCGTGGCCTGACCGGGAAAAGACAAGGAGCTGTTAAAACATTTCAGAATCAGAAATATATTGATCCCTGATGCAGAAATTGGTTAAAAATTCTTATTGGTGAAGGAAATCCTGACAAATTTCAAAATATTTGTTCCTTTAAAAAGGAGACAAACAGAAAGCCTGAAATCACCTTAAGGATTATGGGATTGTTTTCGGAGAAGACATTTGTTCTAAAATTAAAATTTAGCTTCAAACCTTGCCTGACTGTGACTCCTGCAGAGCTGCCGATTAATCAGTAAGAATGTAAAATTAATCGTCAACCACTTCCCTAATCAATCAACTGGTAAATATTTGGGGCAAAACCGCCCCCACGGATTGTTTTGTGTGACGACTTGCTCTTTCATTTTCGATAAATTTCGAACGTTGATCAGGTGCAGCTCGGAATTCCAGGTCATGCTGAATTATTCTGATCAATATTATCATTGTTAGATCAGTAATTCCATCCAGACACCCACCAGGTGCTTCCTGCTGCGTTGGTGGATCTTTAACCATCTGGACTTACCGTCTTTGTAGAGGTGAGGCACTTTGGCGTGTCTGAACTCGGCGGCGATGTCCGGGTTCCAGAGGAGCCGCTGGAGGATGAACATGGCCAAACCCAAAGCGTCGCTGTTGCTCTCCAGCGAGATCAACTCCCCGTAGATCGTCTGAGAGGCGAGCGGCGCGGCGTTAGGAAGGAGAGGAAACCGACACAGATTGGAAAAGAAAGAAAAAAAAAAAAAGAGTCCGACCGGGTCTGAATACCTCCAGGCCGATGCGCAGCCACAGCGGGTTGTAAGAAAGAAGCCAGTTGAGGACTTTGGTGCGTTCGCCTAAAAGACGGAGAAAAAAAAACAGGAACTAAGTTAATTTTCGGCTGAACCAGTCAGAGAGGAGCGAAGGGCCGACCCGTACGTACCGATGTCGCGCCACAGATGGCGGTCTTTCCGGATCAGCAGCCTCCTGGCCTCCACCTCCAGCTCCAGCCTCTGGATGGCCTTCACCATGGCTTCGGACGTGAACAGCTGGCAGGCGGCGCGGCGCAGGCGGTTCAGCTTGCGTCGGGCCGTGTAGGTGCTGAACGACATCTCCTCTCTGGTGGGGGCTTTGGGCACGCAGAACTTGTCGTCATCGCCGCCACCGCCCATCGCGATGGACACGGCGTTGACTACACCAAACAAGAGAAGCGTGTTCAGGCTGTTTGAACGATCTCCCGCCTCATCATCCCCCCCACCACCACCCCCACCCGACGGGTCTCACCTTTAGCGACCTCCGTGTTGACCTTGAAGTCGTCCGGCGTGAGGACGTAGTTGATCCACCAGGTGAAACCGCGCTCCTGCTTCTCCACCCACCTCTCGTCGTAGAACATGTTCTTGGCGGCGAACGGCATCGGGTGTCGCGGTATCGCTGGAGGAAAACGAGATGAAAAAAAGAGAAATGAAAACCAAAACTCCTCTTTGGTGAAGCTTCTCTGGCAGTAGCCCACCTGTTTGGACCGGTTTGATGAAGGTCAGCTTCGTCTGCGCCACGGCGACGACTCTCTTAGTCTTCCCAGAGGAAACGCCGGTCGACTTCACCGGACGAACGCCTGAGAGTCAAGAAAACGTGTTGAGTGTCTGGTAAAGATAATTTAGGGATTGGGGGGCTTTTTCAAAAGGCAAAAACGGATTTAATTGAATTTAGTCATTTTAAATGGAGCTCAGTGACGGAACGGATTCGACCCGTGTCTGGAGGTTCTGCTGCGTATCGATGGAATACCTCTGGCGGCGGGTTTGGAGCGTGGCTGGATCGCCTGAGCAGGAATCACAGACGCTTCTTTCTTCTTCAGTAACGGCGTGGGGCGCACCGATCCTACAGGTGGGGGAGGGTTTTAAGGTAAATACAGAGACAGAGCCGAGATTGCACACACAGGTAAACGTGTCACATGACGCATCACCTGCTCTCGTCTGGAGCCTCCTCTCCTGAACGGTCTTTGCGGCCGACGCTCTGCTCCTTTTGGCGCAGGCGGTTTTCCCAGCATCCTCCACCTTCCCCCCGTCCCTCTTCAGGTACTCCTCACTCTTCCTCTTCTTGCTGTTCACCGCTAAGTGGATGGGAAACGACTCTTCCTGGACGTACGGGGGGGCGGATGAAGGCGGCTCGTGGGCGCTCGGGTCCGACGTCGGGGGGAGAGGGGAAGACGAGCCCAGGGGGAAGGGGGTGGGGGAGGTGATGGCGATGGCGGCGGGTGATGGAGAGATGGGTGAGAACGAGAAGCGAGACTGAGCCACAGGTAAGGGGAAGGTGACGGGCGCGGCCATGTCGTCACATGGGGGGTCTTGGCGACCCACAATGCCTGGTTCTATAACAGGAAGCCTTGGCGTTTCTGGTCCAGACTCACTCTGACTGCTGCCCTCCGACAGCTCCAGCGTTCTTTCCAACAGCCTCCGCCTCGACTTCTTGATTTTCCTCCCACTGGAGCCGGCAGCCCCATCGGGCGCTTTACCTTTCGTGACCGTAGCCGAGGTAAAAGACGCCTTTTTGACCTTTCCTGCCTCGTCGGCGTTGGAAACAAAAGCATCAGCCACAACATTTTTACTGACGAAGAACGTCAGTCTGGGCTCGCCGGGCTCAGACCCCCGCAGGCTGACGGACGACGCCTCGAAGGCCCGATTCCCACTCTTGGATTCCAGGGAATCGGAGAAGCCGCAGCTGGAGCTGGAGTCTCCAGGGCTGGCGTTGAGATCCGAGTCGATGAGAGCCAGAGCATCTTTCAAAGACGGAACCTCCGCTCCGGGCGAGACGCTGTCGGCGTGATCAGAAGGCGGACTCTCTGAGTAAATGTGAGGCATGAGCTTCTTGAACCGCTCCGGCGTTCCGATCGGTGACAGCGTGGAGTTCAGAACCGAGACCAGATCTTTGCTAACGGGTTTTCCCATCAGGTTGTCGGGGCTGGCGGACACGTTGCCACTGTCCATCAGCTTCCCTGATGGGATCAGGAGGTCATCAGGAGAGATCCTCCGAGTGTAATGAACGCCATCCAGGTCTGATGACATCACAGACCGATGGGTGGGTTTCAACACCTTCATCTGTTCTGGTTTCATGGGGTAAAGGTCAAGGGGACCGGTCCTGGAGACGTACCTCTTCCTAACAGCTCCGTCCTCATTGACGGAGGAGAGCGGGCTGCGAGGTTTGTCACGTCCGTATTGAGACTTGCGGATCACTTGGAACGTCTTATTGCTCGCCATCTTCAGAGGCTGGTCCGTTTTCTTCTTCCTGGGCGGCGCAGCCGCCTTTCCGTCCTCTCTTTTGTTTTTGATCGTGTCCCATAAGCTTTTCTGCAACACAAGGAAGACATTAATCCAAAATGATTTCCCTCTCCATCAGAGAACAGAAATCAAAGCACAACAAGATCGATCAATCCGACTATAGCAATATCAATTAATCTTTTTTTTTTTCTTCCTCTGCATCCCTTTGAGATTATTTACCTTCTTCTTCTTTGGTGCTTCTGCTCTCCCAAGCATGACAGCCTGATGCTTAACGACCCCATTGGCGCTGATGATGAGGAGCTCCCTGATGCCCCCCTCCTCAGCAGGTGTCCAGGTTACTGTCAAACCGAACGAGCCTTCAGGCTGCCACACACAAATCACCAAATCAAAAAAAAAAATAAAAATAAAAAATTAAAACAAATCAGAATCAAAATTTTTTCTATTGTTAGTAAAAAACAATTCGTTAGCATAGCAGTTAATGGTTGATGCGCTGCACAGAGGAGGCTGTTAGCTAGCTAGCTGTTTGCATTAGCCCGGTTCGTACCTCGATCGTAAACGTCCTGTGGTCCACTGAAAAGCCTTTACTCGACGGGATCTTTTCCACGGTGACCTCCGCTTCCGCGTCCTCCGTGGGGTTCTCGATTCGTAAAACTGCCGCCTTGGATGTTCCCAGTTTCACGGCTCCGAACGTCAGGAAAGGAGCCCTGGAGAACTGGATCAGACTCAGCACCGGTACGTCGTTCTCCTTGTTGTTCTCCTTGTCTCTCCGTACCGGACTGAAGTCCAGAAATCCTCTCTGCGTCACCGCTGACGGTTCCGACATGATTAAATACTAAATAAAGATTAAAAACAGCCGTTAAAAGACAGCTACATGTTTCGATATTAGCAAACGTTAAGACACGCGACGTTCATCAACACCGAATTACATTCTGGTTTGAAATTCGGGCAGTATGCGTGGCTAGCCAATCATAAGCGAGGACTGAATGACACTTGAGCAGCAACCAACCAATCACGTCTCGGCGAGGTTTTTTAAATCCTCGTAAGTCACGCCTATCATAACAAGTCACAGCAGCGACAGCACTAAAGAAAATAATTAATTTATCCTCCCAGGAATTTTCAAACTATGTCACTTGAGGTGAAAATAACACAAAAATTCGAACAACATTTAATAATTAAATATTCCTGAAGATTGGCTTCCGTGAGTCAGTTCAACATCTCGTCTAAAACAAAGTTGTCCCGATATTTTGATATTGATTGATGACGTAAATGTGTACACGATCTTTGCGTCACCACGTCGTAAGTGTTAGATATACGAATATATCATCGTCCAAATATGATGTCGTCACCAGATGGTGACGTCTATAAAGAGTTGTGGAAGTCAGTGCGATCACCGCTCGGATAGCTCGCCGTGATCGTATAGTGGTTAGTACTCTGCGTTGTGGCCGCAGCAACCCCGGTTCGAATCCGGGTCACGGCAGTTTTTGTTAAGTTAGTTTTTAGAGGTGAAATTTATGACATTTTACACATAATTAATTAATGATTACCACTAAAATACTGTACTTAGTCTATAAATCAATCCGTCATCCGAAATGATACCGTCGAAAGTATAAATTCTACAGTGTCAGTATTTTCTGCTGTTTTAGGAGTAATGTACTGTATCTAATGTCAAATCTTCAATAAATTGTACATTTTATTGAACCTTCATTACGTCAAAGAAGTATATCGATAATATAGTAAGTAAATTGTAGAGTAAACTGCATCTCATCAGCTAATGAGTAAAAATGTGATTGAGCTTCAGGTGGGAAATTTACACTAACTAGTTTTGACACCAGTTGTGATATTAAAATTGTGTAATTTCAATAAATTTAAATATAAAATAAAATTACGAATAATCGAAAATAAAAACATAATTATAATAAAAATAAACTTCAGATGAAAAATATATTTGAAAATTAAAAATAAAAATATATACAAAATGTTCGACTACAGTGAAAAACCTGATCTATTGTTCCACTAGTTAAAACATTGTTGCACATGACTCTTAAGAGGTAAAATTAATATAAATCACGTTAACAAAAAGCCTCAAAGGTCAAAGGTCTGTGTTATCTGTCAGGAAAGATTTACAGCATTGTGTCTTGTTAGCAGGCATTAGCATTTCTATAGCTGTGACATGAATTACCCATCCTCCTCAGCACATCTTTGTCTTTGCTGCATTTAGCCGCCCTCACTGAGCATTTATACAGAAGGAGACCGAGAAGCTGTGTTAAAGATCTCGTTCTGCGTGAGGACACAACAATAACCTCTATCACCACCACAGAGCCTCAGAAACACTGTATCTCCTGTATTTTGTTTTGATTCCCGAGCGCCTGCGCGTCCGGCTTGGTCACGTGACCCAGGCCTCGTCCAATCCCGTGCCAGAAGCGCGCGGCTCGTAATTTTGAACAGACGGAGTTCCGTCGGGCAGAAGCGACTCCTCCGCTGCTGCCATTGAAAAAAACCCGACAAACATACGAACCGGCATTTTCCCAGTAATGGATCCTTTTGTTCGTTCTGTTTGACGCGGCTTCGGTTCAGGTGGTCATGAGTTCGCATGTCATCACGCCCGGACCGTACCGAGCCACCAAACTGGTGAGTTAGCCCGGGTATTGAGCTGGAATGCTAGCTAGAGGCTAACAGCTAGCTCAAAGGATCCTCACTGGCGGCGCTGTAAATAAATATCTGACGTTATAAAATAATATTTATCAGAGCGATTTCAGACATTATGGAATGTGTTAAACTAAAACAACAGTTGTTTGATTCAATTACACAAATATTTTTGAGTTAGGAAACTTTTAGCATCTGTAGCATCTACCTAGCAATAATCCGCTAGTGGTTTTGTTTCCTTTGCATGTCGTTTCCTCAATATTTGTAATGTTTTTAAAATCTGTGCCTTTAGCTCCTATTTCAATGTGTTATTAATGAATTTATTAGTAGTTTTTTAGTGCATAATATTAAAATATTTTGTGCTGCAGTCTCAGCAAAGCTGAGATAAACAGTGGAGGTATTTAATTAGGATTTGATCTTTATTTGTCACAAAGACATGGTGCCACAAAAAGGTCTTTTTTCAGCCACTCACAGTAATAATTAGACCATTCTGTCATTGAATTTTCAAATTTTTGTGTTGCCGTTTATCCAGATTTAAGGTGAAAAATTCTTTACACTTGATGTTTTTTTGTTATTTGTGTGGATGTGAGATAGAATCTTAAAGCGGATGATTCAGAGAAACGCCCCAAGCTAAAACAGTTTTTTTTACAATAATATAACTCAGTCTCAATACAATAAGTTTTGACATATTGAAATCAGCCATGAGTGACCTGACTTATGAGTTCAGCGCTGCTTTGTTCCGTCTGTTGTTTGCATTCATTGTGGAAATTTTCCCTCTGGCAGCGCAAGAAAAATAAAGATATACCAACAGAACCAGTTCATCCTTTTTGTCTTTATGTCCTTTGGTGATTACAGTCAGCAACATCCATCAGTACACATAATCTGAGCGTGAAATGAAGTCACCTTAGAACTTGGTTTGTGTTGAACCTTTTGTCTTCTTGTAGTGGAATGAAGTCACTCGTCTGTTCAGGGCTGGTATGCCCGTCAGGAAACATCGCCAGAACTTTCGCCACTATTCCTCCTGCTTCACCGCTTCTGCCGCCGTGGATTGGCTTCACCAGCTGCTCTGTAGCAACAGCAACTTCGGCCCTGATGTCACCCGGCAGCAGACGGTGCAGCTCCTCAAGAAGTTCCTGAAGAACCACGTGATCGAAGATGTGAAGAGTCGATGGGGCTCCGAAGATTTTGAGGACAACAGCATGTTGTACAGGTGGGCAGATTTTGGAGAAATATACCTTTTCTGGAATCATCTGTAAAATATCATGAGGTTAATTATTCAATTGCATCTCCATGTTTTCCCTTTCTGCTCAGATTTCCTTCCACCTCTCCTTTGAAGCCCATTCCCTGTCCAGCTCCAGTCTCAGCGCTGAACTCCATCAAGAAAAGGCCTTCATTCAGGGACAAAGAAGGTTTCTTCAGGTTTAAGGCAACAAAGAAGCATGACAGGGAGACACAGGTGAGTTAGACTGGATTTAAAAGTTGTGTATCCAGAAATAAATTAACAAATCGTGTGATGGTTCATCCACTGGTTGTACCTTTCAGGAGAATGTGGCTCCCACCCTTGAATCAGGAGGAGATAATCAGCCAATAGGAGAGCGGATGGAGCGACGGGAGCTGACGGCGGAGGATGAACGGGAGATCTGGAGAGACATGACCCTGACCCAGTATTCACATCCACATTGAACTGAATAATCATGTTTTAAGTCCAGCGTGACTTATTTTATCAGAACGGAATCACAAATATGTCACAAACCCTGGTTGTATTGATCTGATTGTTTAACCGTTTGTGTTTCAGTCTGCAGAAAATTCTGCATGTGGCATCTCTCGACGAGGTTCTAGACCCACGTTGTGTAAACCCGCAGAACATCATCCATAATATGACCAAAGTCAACAAGCACGGCGTGGTCACGCTGGACGACAAGACCAGTAGGTTGATTTCTTTACATAGGAAAAAGCATCATGATTGAATTTGATCTCCTGCCTTCAGCCTGCCCGAGGGCGTTCTTCCTTCTCAGTTTAACGTCTGCTCTGTCTCTTCAAATATCGTTAGCGTTAAAATCATCCAACCAGTATAACTTGTCGATCGTCTTTCTAGATGACCTTCCGCACTGGGTTCTGTCTGCCATGAAGAGTCTGGCCAACTGTGAGTACTGAGGCTGGAACGTCGCAGCGTTTTCTGCGTACAGCTCGTGAACTTTCTTACAAATGCTTAATGAGCTCCGTGTCCTCAGGAATCAGCACTCTTTGTACATAACGTTAAATCTGTGCACATGTCGGAGCTTCTAATCCACCTTTTTCCATCCTTGGGGGGGCCGGTACTAACCCGTCGTTTTATTTCTAGGGCCCAAGTACGACACGGCGCAGCCGTCCTACCCCGGCTTTGAGCGAGACGTCTTCAAAACGGTGTCGGACTACTTCTACGGCCTCCCACAGCCACTGCTCACCTACGAACTGTATGAACTCTTTATCAACGTCCTGGGTAGGTGTCCTCTTGTTTCTCGTGTCTGTGGTGACCAGCTGTGACCTCTAACGGCGCCCTCTGACCTCTAATAGAGGGTTTTGTTGTCGTCCTTTGTGTTTGTGGAGTCCTAAAAGCGATGCGTATGCCTGTTCTGTGTCGTCTCTGACCGGCGCAAGTTTAAACTAACTCTACCCTCTCCCCCCCTCCCCCTCCTCCGTTGTCTGCTTGCACTGACACCCTGCCTGCACTTCCTGCCTCTGTCTCTGCTTCTGCTCTCAGTGTTCAGTGGGTACGTCGCGGCGCCCACCGCTCACCAGCGTGGTAAACGCAAGAAGGCCGACCTCCCCTCAGCCCCGCCTCCAGCCAAGGCGTTTTTCCGCTCCACCGAGTGTCTCCTCCTGTCGCTGCTCAGACAGGGGGCGTGCGACGAGACGGAGTCCCCGATGAGGGAGGTGCTTGGCGGGAAGCTGCAGTCGCGAGGTGGCGGCGGCGGCAACTCGAGCGCCGTCGCTCCTCTTACGCATCAGACCCGGAGCTGCTCGCTGGAAACCTTCCTGGACGACTCGGCTCCCCTCACCCGACAGCAGCTGTTCCTGTCCAATGACAGCCTGGCATCCTGTGTCCATAGCAACAGGAGCCAGAGTGACATCCCGGCGCTCCTCAACCCGGCTGACCTGGAATCGGGGTCCGAACGGATCCCCGTTGTTTCTGAAAAACCTCCAGGAGGTAAAACCTGGAAGAGACTGTCCGTAGGTTCTGGAACGGGACTGTCCCTCAAACACAGGCCACGCCCCTTGAGGCCACGCAGCGTGGGAAGCTGTCTGGACATCGTCATGGAAACCAGGGAGGAAGATGTCATGGGTCGAGCCACCAGCTGCCTGAATGTGAACGCTTCTGCAACGCAGCAGCGTTCCCCCCCAGCTTCTCATCCTCCATCGCTGACTTCCTGTGACCCGTCGTCGTCTTCTTCTGCTGTGACCAAAGCACGAAGGTCTGGCGTGACGAGGGGCCCCGGGGGGCCCCGACCCGCCTCCAGTATCTCTAATCTTTGGATCCACACTGCGCCCTCCGTCGTGCGGCGCTGCCTCAGCTCTCTGGACGTGTCAAAGCGCCGTCGACCCGCTTCGTTGTTCCGACCGCCGGTCCGCACGCCGCCGGGCGACTCTGAGCCCCCACAACCCAAATCTGAGCACAGTAAGAGCCTCCCCCTCCCCCGTCTGTGTGTCTGCATGTCGATCCCGTCTCACTAACTCCATCTAACATCTAACATCTGCTGCTGAGGAGCGTAGAAACGGGGGTGGGGGTGATTTCTCTGTGTCCACGCCTCAGATGTTCCACATTTCCAAGAGTTCAAGTAAGTTTTAACGGAGCGAGAAAACGAAGGATATTGTCTGTTGTTAGCTTGAGGTTGTGTAGCACATTATAAGTCTGGTTCGTCTTAATGTGTCAGATTTACCTCCAGTGATCAATCACTCCAGATCAACCACTGTAAAGATCTGACCCGTGGGATGCTGGGTAAAATTTGACTGTGATTGTTAGCTGATGGCTTTAGTTGAGCTGACAGCAGCACAGAGACGGTTTATTCACATCCACTTTAACCTCATTCATAGCTGTAGTTGATTAATCCGATCGTCTGATCTACGGCGGCGATGGACGAGTCACGCTAACGCTTTTAGACGCCATCGTCACCGCCGTTTCCCCCGTGTGTGTGAATGTGTGTGTGTGTGTGTGTGTGTGTGTGTGTGTGTGTGTGTGTGTGTGTGTGTGTGTGTGTGTGTGTGTGTGTGTAGGCCTCCTGCAGCCTCAGTCCGAGTGTGTGGCCATCGAGGCCCTGCAGCTCTGCACCCTCCTCCTCCCCCCGGCGTCCCGCAGGAAGCTGCAGCTCCTCATGAGGATGATGTCGCGCATCAGTCAGAACGTGGACATGCCCCGCCTCCACCCCGCCATCGGCACTCGAACGCTGGTGAGAGCTCGTCCTCGTCTTCTTCGTCTTCTTCGTCTTCTTCTTCATCACATTGGCGTGCTGTCGTCTGGTCTTCATGGTTGCGCCCCCCCCCCCCACCTCCAGATGATTCACACCTTCTCCGCCTGCGTCCTGGGCAGCGCCGTGGAGTGCGACCTGGACGAGTTGTTAGCCACCAGGCTGGTGTCCTTCCTGATGGACCACCAGCAGAGCATCCTCTCAGTCCCAGAGTACCTGCTGGGCGCGATCAACGACCACATACAGTACCTCCGCTCAGTACAGGTACACCCCCCCCCCCCCCCCCCCCCCCTCATGTCAACCGTTACAGCGTCGAATCGGATTCAGGGAATCCACACAGACGCGTCTTCTGCTCTCTCTCGTCCCACCCAGGTCCCGATCGATGGCGTTTCAAACGACAACGCGGATCCAGCTCGCGTTCCGGTGCCGATTCACACCTTCTGCCAGCAGATCAGCGGCGCCGAGTTCGAAAACCAAAGGATGGCATCCACCCAGAAGGCCATGGAGGAGCTGCTGGACGTGCTGCTGACAGACCAGAATATGAGCGAGAAGAACCGACGCAAGAAGCTGAAGCAGGTAAAAGCGTCGGGCGTTGGTGTTCCATAAAGTCTCGTTTAGAGGGAGGTGGGTGGGATTTTATTTTCCGTCGCTCGGTGGTGACGTCATCGATGTTCCGCTTTAGTTTCAGAAGGAGTACCCAGAAATCTACAGGAGTCGCTTCCCCTCCTCCGACCGGGAGAGCAACAAACCAAAGATTAAACCCGCCCTCCTCAGCATCAGGAAGACCAAAGCGTTCGGCATCAGGAACTAGACCGACCCGAGTGACGTCACCGTTGTGGAAGTAACAGTCATTATGTCTGCAGTGATTGACGTGTGGGGGGTGTTTGTGCTTGTTTACAACCTCAGAGTGCATTTTGGGAGAATTTTTAAGCAGTTCTGACATCTGTGGTCCAGAAGGGAGAAATTAGATGATAGATTTCTTAATTTATATGATTGACGGCTTTAGGAGCAACGGTACGTCTTTGACACGTTGTCATGTCAAGTTTTTATAGGTTGTGTAATTTTATATCGTAGATCGTCGTGTGTTGCTTTCAGTTGTGTGGTTTTTTTTTTTTCTTTTTCAATGATGTTTTAGATGCTTCTTTTTACGCACACAATTAATTTATTCATCGCCTCATCTTACGAAAAAACATCTCATTGTTTTTGGGCCAGAAAAATAAAAGTCAAATTTGCATCGGAGGTAGACTTTGTTTATAGCAAGCAAACATTCCACTCATCAAAAAGTTGGTTTATTAATATTAAAACTGAACACAAATTCCTTTCAAGTTTCATTAATACTTGTCATAATTTGGGTAAATGTTTGCTACCGCTTTAAATAAATTCTCCTCCAGTAGTGAAGTGGTCATTGGCTGCTGCTTGATGTGGAGTTCTTGTCATTCATCTGTTCTCAGTGACGCTAACCAGTAATTGGTCGTCTTAGGTGCAAAACAGAACCCATAAATATCGTCCCAAAAGAACCGTCTACCTGTCCTGTCTTTTATTTATATGAAGTATTAGTTCTGTCCTGATGTGTTTGTCCTTCCTGTAAACCAGATGGTGTTTAAATGTCTCTTACAGAGAGGTGAATATCGTTCATCCCTCAGTTGTTCCCTTCCTTTACACTGTTTACTATGCAAAATCCTGGGAATAAAACTATTCAGCTATTAATGTGTGTTTGTGCTGATGTGTGCTTCTTATAGCTCAGGAGCTAGCTGTGTTCCACCTAAACAGATCAAACGTTAGCTAGCATCGCTAAAAGCGCAACGACTGCAGTCCAAAACAAATGATAATAACCACAGAGGATGAACTATCAACATCTCTGCATTAAATCTGACGAAGGAAAGTCGAAAATGTTCAGATTCACTCATTTTTAAATGGGTTTTGCCAATCCATCAGCCACACTCAATTCAGTCTTATCTGTGAGCCACAGGTGGAAACATAACCTCCTAAAAAAGGGTAAAATATCAGCCGTATTGAAGTTAATCTTTACATGGGAGCAGTTTTTTTACTCACTGCCCTTCATTCTTGTAATCTCAATGCAAGAATGAATTTATGGAAGTTAAAGAAATAACTTGAGAGCTCATTAACTTCCTGCTCCTCCTCCCCCAGTCTACGCCAATTGAATCAGTTTCTAGTTTTAAAAAGTTTGTTGAGGATGTCTGGAACTAATTATACAGGATTCTTCCTTCACATCCATGTGCAAACCACACGTCGTTTTTTTTTTTAAAAAAAGAGCTTTATGAGTTTGACCCAAATCACTGGTGGGTGGTGGACGAGTTCCCAGGTTGTCAAAGACTTTGTTCCGGCTTGGAGGACTGAAAAGAGAGGAGACAAAGCTAGCTTGTTCAGACCAGAAGAGGAGGAGGGGGAGGAAAGAAAGGGGGGAGAGGGAGGTGGGGAGATGCGGGAAGCAAGAAAGGATGGAAAGGGGGAGGAGAAAAGGGGGCCTGGCGTCCCTCCCTCGCTGCTGGAAATCAGTGTTGTTGAAATGAAAGTTTGTTTTTTGAGCTCTGGTGTACGTCTGGGTGGGCAGTATGGTCAGCCGGTGAGTCAGGCCTCCCTTCTCCTCTCTTTTCTTTTCATTTGCATGTTTTGTGTTTTTGGTTTTTTTTTCTTGTTTTTTCACAATTAAAGTTCAAACTTGTCGGTTTCCGGGAATGAAAGAAAGAAGAGAAAGCAGTTTTTGTTTTTTCCCTTTGAGAGAGAAAGATCTGATGGTTAGACGGTGGAGTTTCGTAACTCATGAGGGTGTCTTGAACTGATTATGTCTCCTCTGTGGTCAATGGATTCCTTTCCTCTCTTCGGTTTGACCTTTTGAATCAAAGAGATCAGTCACGATGGAGGTAGCAAGAAAATATATGCATTTATAGACAGCAATAAAGAAGAAAAACAGAGCAAGATGGAGAGGTAGAAAAGAAAAGAAGAAGCGTGGAAACTTCTCAACGATAAAAAAACAGAACAGGATGGTTTTCTGATTTTGTTCACGCTCTGGAATCGTGCCTTAAACTTGGGTTTCCAATTTTCCTGTCCAGTGTGGAGCATCCTGCCGGGGGCTACAAGAAGATCTTTGAGACTGTGGAGGAGCTGAATGAACCTTTACCTGCAAAGATCGACGGTATGACGGAGGGAGGGGCGAAGGTTTCAGAGTCAACCTGCATTTTTATGGCCAGTTTGGTTCCAGATTACTTCTGATTAATAAAGCAGAAACACATTCAGCTTTTCTCTTCTTTGATTGTGAATGTCTGGACACAGGTGTCCTCCCTTCCTGGCTGGGGGGCAGTCTTCTCAGGATGGGTCCTGGTCTTTTTGAGGTGGGAGGTGAAGCCTTCAAGCACCTGTTTGACGGACAGGCCGTCATCCACAAGTTTGACCTGAAGGACGGTCGGGTGAGCTACTGCAGACGGTGAGAGGAGTGTTCATTGATGGTTTCATCTGGACCAGCACCTTCAGCGTGGTGACACCAGGATGGATCTCTGCAGGTTCCTCAGGTCAGACACGTACGTCCGCGCCCTGACGGAGAACAGGGTGGTCATCACTGAGTTCGGCACGGCGGCATACCCAGACCCCTGCAAGAACATCTTCTCCAGGTCACCGCCGAGACGTTTTGATTGGTCAGGAGATTTAGCTTAGCTTATCTTATCTGGAGTTATGGAAGTTGTTCTTGATGCAGTTGTGCCAACGTTAAGAAAAGATGATGTAGCCGTTCCCTTCTGTTTGCGTTTTTTTTTTATTTTTTTTATGCTAAGCTAAGCTAATCAGCTCCTCGTTCTGGTACCAATCTATGCAGATGATGAACTTCTATTCCCAGATGTTTCAAACCTTTCTTTACTTGTATGACATATTCGTTGTTGACGTTCTGGTTTCCGTGTAGATTCTTTACGTACTTCAGAGGCGTCGAGGTGACCGATAACTGCGTCGTGAACATTTATCCAATCGGAGAGGACTTCTATGCAGTAACGGAGAGCAATTACATCACAAAGGTTGATCCTGATTCGCTGGAGACTTTAAAGAAGGTGACTCGCTTACGTCACGTATGTGACCTCCTCACCTCCAGAAGTTTTTGGATTTTTTTTTTTTTTTTTTTAATAGTAATTTTTCTTTTTTATAGTTAATTTTTAAAACTTGAAAGCTTATTATCTCTTTCCTGCATTGATTTCCTGCCTGTGTGTGGATGCATTTATTTCAGGTGGACCTGTGTAAGTACCTGTCGGTGAATGGGGTGACCGCTCACCCCCACACTGACGCAGATGGTACGGTCTATAACATAGGTAACTGCTTTGGTAAAAACATGAGTCTGGCTTACAATATCGTCAAGATTCCACCTCAAGAAGGTGAGTTCAGACTGAGTGATTCATCATGTGAATAAGTGAACCACAGGTTCTACTTTAATGTCTGTTTTAATGTCTGTGTTCCCAGATGGATCAGATCCTCTGGAGAAATCCCAGGTTGTGGTTCAGTTACCCAGCAGCGAGAGGTTAAAGCCCTCCTACGTCCACAGGTGCCTCCATTCCTCGTGGTTATCGTGTCATGTGACCAGTTCAAAGCAGGATATGAATCTGTGCTTTCAGAAAAAAAAAAAAAAAAAAAAAAAAAAAAGCCACAATCTGTCGATTTCTCTGCTTGTAGTTTCGGGATGACAGACAAATATTTTGTGTTCGTGGAGCAGCCGGTGAAGATCAACCTCCTCAAGTTCCTGTCGTCCTGGGCCATCAGAGGAACAACCTATATGGACTGCTTCGAGTCCAACGAGAGCATGGGGGTAGGCGAAGAGTACAATGCAATCGTAACATATAGAAAAATAAAAAAAAACCCAAAATGACCAAAGGGCCCAGAGGGATCAAAAAGACGACTGTAAAATGACACAAGATTAACACAAACCACACAAAATGACCACAAAAACACACAAAATGAAATAAGAAATCAGAAACACAAGACGATACATATGTGAAATCATATAAGAGACAAAATGACCAGAAAAAGACACACAATAAAAACCAGAGAGGCAGAATGACCTTAAAGAAATGCAAGAAAACGAGAAAAGGTGTGACTGTACACGTATGTTCTCAGTGTGTGTGTGTGTGTGTGTGTGTTGCAGACATGGTTCCACCTGGCCACTAAAGACCCCCCAGATTATTTGAGCAGCCACAAATTCCGAACGTCAGCCTTCAACATCTTCCATCACATCAACACCTACGAGGACCGGGGCTTCGTCGTGGTCGACCTCTGCACCTGGAAAGGGTGAGCGTCCATCAGGTGTTGATGAAGGGGGGGGACAAACCCTGGTGCTTACAGCTCCCTCTGCCCCCCACCCTCCTACCACACCTCCACAGTCATGACTTTGTCTACAAGTACCTGTACATGGCCAATCTGACGCAGGAGTGGGAGGAGGTGAAGAAACGAGCGACCAGCGCCCCCCAGCCAGAGGTCAGACGTTACGTACTGCCTCTAGACACACACAGGGTGAGTCCACACACACACACACACACACACACACACACACACACACACATTGGTGTACATTAACATGTAATCATGTATGTTCTTGTGGGCGTGGTCAGGAGGAACAAGGGAAGAACCTGGTGTCTCTGTCCTACACCACAGCAACCGCTGTTCTCCACAGCGACGGCACCGTGTGGCTGGAACCGGAGGTTCTCTTCTCTGGACCAAGACAGGGTGAACACACACACACACACACACACACACACACACACACACACACACACACACACACGTACACACCTCTATAGAGGTTTAACGTCTCATAATTTGGCACACTGATACATTTTATCAGGTGTCGTCTGCATATCAAGATTTGAATAAATGAATGAATTAATGAATGAATGAATAAATGAATGAATGAATGAATGAATGAATGAATGAATGAATGAATGAATGAATGAATGAATGAATGAAATTTATTTTGGCTGTTCATATTTCACATCTAAAAAAACTAAACATATTTAAATTGTATTAATAGTAACCAAAAAAAAGGACTGGGCTGAAGCAAATAGCTTATATAAGCCCACCCTGATTAACACGACTTAATCACAAAAACAAAATCAACATTCTTTTTGGTTTTTAACCACTTAGGAGACGGTAAGATGTAGGTGTTTGTCATGTTTAGAGAATGTTTGTAAAAGGATTCTCTCTCTCTCAGCCTTTGAGTTTCCCCAGATTAACTACTCTCTGTGTCGTGGGAAGAAATACTCCTTCGCTTACGGTTTGGGACTCAACCACTTCATCCCCGATAGGGTATGAATTTTTTATTTTTTTTATTTTTTAAACATTTTTAAGCTTTTCAAGTGGAAGAAATCTTAAAATTCTTGGACTTGAACTGTTTTTTTCTTTTTTAATTGTTATGTTTCTGTAGATAGTCAAGCTAAACGTTCAGACCAAAGAGACCCGGGTGTGGCAGGAGGAGGAGTCTTACCCTTCGGAGCCGCTGTTCGTCCCGACCCCTGGGGCCACGCAGGAGGACGACGGTAGGACTCCTGTACTTACACTCTCATGCCCTGTTGGGTTCAGTTCCAACTGTAATGTTAACACACACACACACACACACACACACACACACACACACACACACTTTTGCCCAGGCGTGCTGCTGAGCGTGGTGGTGAAGCCCGGCGCCGAGCGACCCAGCTTCCTGCTGGTCCTGGACGCGGCGACGCTGGAGGAGGTCGCCAGAGCGGAGGTCAACGTCATCATCCCCGTCACCCTGCACGGCACGTACAAGCCATGACGCCGAGGTCACACGTGATGTCACGCACCGGGGCCACGCCCCCCTTGTTGGGCGACTGGCCCTTTAAATCAAACCAACTACCAATCATCTGCTACCGATAAGCTGCTGTTTGAGACGATTCAAACCTCTTTAACTCGTTATAAGTTGTATGAAAATGATATAAAAACATAAAAATGTACAACTGGTATGTTAAAATGTTTGGTTCTTTAGCTTTTTATGGCGTTCAGTGTATCCACGGCAGCTTTAGAGTAAAATATACGTAGTTAAGTGTTTTTTTTAAACTTGTAATACATCAGCAATGTAGATTATAGAAATAGTTTTACTGTATTTCACCTTTCTTTTCTTGGTGTATATTCAATACAATCGTACATTCATTGTGTGGCTCAGTAATATGTTATCAGTGTGAGTTCATAGCATTAAGTTTATTTGTCTTTCACAGTTTAGCACCAACGTGTTTGTGAACTTATTCCTGAAAAATGCAAGTGAAATTCCATCTCCAAACGATATTTTAAACATTATTTACATTATTTTCCTTAGTACAAATAAAACAATGAAAACAATGACAACTTGATATTCTGTACTTATACTTGTTAGACAGGAAATGTTCTACAGAGGCATCATGAATGCCGTCGTTAGAGACAATCTTTATCCTTTATCTCCTCACCAGAAAGAAAAAGTATTAATTCACCGACATCACAAGACGACCTGCAAAAAAAAAACCATCTCACCACTGCAATAACGTTCATCTTTAACAATTTATAGCCGTCAAAAAGTAATTAAGGCAAGTTAAAGGTCGTAATGAAGACGTTCTGTCAACTAAAATATACTTTTACTGATTTCAACACATATATTAATATAAAACCTGCATAATAAAGTTTTTAGCTTTAAATAACCAGGAGTTCAGAGAAATGGATTAAAGGTAAAATTCAAGATATACCAATTATTATTACTAATTATTACTAAAATATTTGTGTATCTGTAATAATCCAATTAAATAAGTGAACCGCTGGTTTATTAATTAATTAATTTCTAACACAAGTTATTCCTGTTCAAAAGAAAACTGAGCTATTTATAGTTATTTAAGATAAATTGATCTTTCTGCTGTAGATCAGATTATAAAAGTACAGACCAGATCAATTGGCCTGTCTATTCAGCCACTTGGTGGCTTTTAATTTAGGTTTATTAATAATAATAATAATAATAATAAGACACTAAAACTGGCAATGGGGCAATATAAAAACAATAATGTGGAGAATCCGATTTGATTTCTGTCCCTGATGATGAACACTAAGGTGTTTTCCTGCTCCTTTGATGGGCGTCGCCAGCTTTCCGATCGTAGGGATGTTGTTGCTTTCCGGGGTGGAGTCCTTCACACACGTAGAAGCGTCGACCGCTCTTTCTCTGTGGAGAGCTGATACCGCTGCTGTTTGATGATGTCCAGGCATTTCCCCACAACCTGCGAACAACCAGGAGGTTTGAGCATCAGGGACGACATGACTGGACTTTTGGTTTCAGAATGGGACGGTGTCAATCTGAAACCTAGCTGTGTTTTTTATACCTTCCTGGTGTCCTGAGGCAGAATGACGCCATCGTCCCAGAGCCGGCCGGAGGAGAAGAAAGCTGAGCTCTCCTCGTTTAAAGCGTCGTTCAAGTCGTCCTGCTCAGGGTCAGACGGAAGCAGGGAGTCGGAGTGACCCGGAGCCACCATCGACACTCTGGCGTTGGGCCACAGGAACAGGAAATTAGGGTCAAAGGCCCTCCCACACTAAGGACAACCAGGACACAGGGTTAGAATAACAGTGAGGGTTGGATTTTAGCTTCTGTTCACATCTCACGTAAGAAAACGCAGCGTAACAAACTGTGTAAGCATCAATCACATGTCGTTTTCATTCCTATCCTGCTTTATATTAATGAAGATAAGAATGATGGACAGGAGAAAGATGCTGATCAGACCACTGGAGGGCTTCTCTGTATATTTCTGTCCCTATTTTTCCATAAGAGGAGAAGCTTTTTCCAGGCTGGTTGCTCGGAGATCATTAAGAACGATCCTGAACCTGCAGTAGAATCCTGGAGCAGCTGCAGCTTTACAGATGAACTCATGTCGTCGCTAACTAGTCATCAGAAACATCTGTTCTTCTTCATGCTTTTATTCTGTCTGTGATCTTTTAGGATCACAGACAGACAGAAGAACTTTTGTTCTTTTTGTTCTGACGCCGTCGTTCCTTCACGTCGTCACCCTGCTGCGTAAACCGTGACTCAAATTCAAGTTTCATCTCTCACCATGGCGTAGCTGTCGGCACCATGGCAACCACCGATCACCACGGTGATTTTGGGGACGGAGGCGCAAGCCACCGCCGACATCATCGAACCGTTAGCTTTCAGACGGTTGCTGTTCGTCTCTGCCTAGAAAAGAGAAAGAAAATACGAACGTGAAAATAGAAAATGGCTACATGTGGTGTGTGTGTGTGTGTGTGTGTGTGTGTGTGTGTGTGCGTGTGTCACACCTGTGTCGTGGAGAGTGTTGGCGCCGCTGCCGGCGCCGTGTTCTGGAGGAAGAGGAGGGGGACGTCTCTCTGGTCACACAGCTGGACGAAGTGGCTTCCTTTCAGCGCCGCCTGGTACAGCAGCTCGCCGTTGTTGGCTACCACGCCCACCAGGTGGCTAACGAGACACAGGCGCACAGGTGAGGAAACACACACACACACACACACGTACCGACACGCCAACGCCGGGGTTCTCATCGGTTAAAATTACTTACCTGTTTACTTAAAATCCACCAGCGGTGACAAACAGGAACAGGAAACGACACGCCTGATTCTGTTTTGACTGGAATCGATTGGACGGCTTTTCTTACCCACGTATCCGAGCGAAGCCGGTGATGAGCGTTTGTCCAAAGCGAGCTTTGAACTCCTGGAAGCGACTCCCGTCCGCCAGTCGACTGATGACCTGGACGAGAAGAGAAACAACCTGATTCTAGATTCACGGACGCGGAAACGCTTCCCGATTCCTCGTCCGTGTTACCATTCTAGCGTCCAGACTGTAGTTGTAACATCTGGGAGCGAGAGCCAGGAGCTCCTCCGAGCTGTACAGCGGCTCCTCCTCCTCCTCCGCTCTCCTCTCCTCCTCTTCTTCGTCAGGAAGTTGGAAGTTGAGAGTGGATATGATGTTTCTGGTGTAATCGTACGCCTCCTTCTCCTCCCGGGCGAAATGATCCACGCAGCCGCTCACCCTGAAACGGGGACAAACGGTCCTGATGCGAGAAGTTTGCTCATGTGAAGAACCGCTTCGATTGGAGGAACCTACTCAGCGTGAAGCCTGGCCCCGCCCAGTTCCTCCGGCGTCACTTCCTCTCCCGTCGCCGCCTTGACGAGCGGCGGTCCGCCCAGGAATATGGTCCCTATCCGATGCACCATCACCGTCTCCTCAGCCATGGTGGGGATGTAAGCTCCGCCCGCCGTGCACGACCCGCAAACCACCGACACCTGTAGAGCGATCGGATGTTTTTACGTCGAAATAATCGATCAAAAGACGCTTCACGAGCTGGTTTGTCTCCTTTCTGATTGAACACCTACTCGCTGACGCTCAGGCTCGACGTTTCTTTACCTGTGGGATCTTCATGGACGACATGATGGCTTCGTTGTAGAACGTCCTCCCTCCTTGGTTCTTATCCGGAAAGATTTCCGACTGGGTCGTTCCGAAGGCAAAGAGAAATGGAGTTGACTAGAGCGGACAGAAGGCTTCAGCAAACGTTCCCATCGGTGAAGTTGTGTTTCACCTGCAGAGGCAGAAACGCTCCCCCAGAGTCCACCAGGTAAACGCAAGGGAGGCGATTCTGGATGGCTATTTCCTGCGCCCTCAGCTGCTTCTTCACTGTGATTGGATACGCTGTGCCGCCTTTCACGGTGGCGTCGTTGGCGATGAATACGCACCACAAGCCATTGATCCTGCCGATACCTGGATGGATACACACAGACAAACACACCGGATATCAGCTTCAGTCGAGCTATGAGTTCCGGATGTTGGTACTGAACGGTTTTCTGACCCGTCAGGCAGCCGGCTGAGGGAATGTCACCGTACGGCAGACCCAAACCGGCGAACGGCGACAGCTCCAGGAAGTCCTCATCGTCCAACAGGAGGCGCAATCGATCCCTGACCAGCAGCTTCCTGTTCCTCTGGGTGTGTCTGGCGACGGCATTCTCCCCGCCCCCTTTCCTCACCTTTTCCTTCAACTCTAAAAACCTTCCAGAAGTGGAAAGAGTTTGTAAACGACCTGTAGCAGGGAGGTAACTTCACACGCCGGTCAGAGCGGGACCTACGTCTGATGGCAGGCGCTGCTGTTTCGGAGGTTTCCGTCGTGGACGTGTTGGTGGACGGGCTGGAGGGGCTGATCCAGCACAGGGAAGGCACAGCGGGGGGCTCTCCTCCTCCGGGATGTGGAGCTCATACCTCGGACCGAGCAGCTCCAGCGCCGCTCAGCCAGCCTGCAACAACATCACCAGATGACAGATTTCTCTTTCATAATGACTAGAAAGGACAAACAAGCTCTTAATAGCAATAATAAAATAAAAAACCCAGAGACATTTTGTGTTTTTGCTGGTTTTTTGTTCAGAGGGAAGTGTCACGGCCTCACCTGCCATCATGAAAGAAAAAAATGGAAAATGGAAGAAAAAAAAAAAGGTTATATTTATCCAGTGATGTGTATTATAAAGTTATTTTCCATTTAACGTCACCAATATTAGATTATTTTGACTCAAAATCGCCGAATTTTCACATTGACTGCTGTAATACTGAGACCATCATGCTATCTTGCTATATGTCACTATTAAAATGTTCAAACACATTTGCTCTATGAAGTAAATTTCCATCGTTGCAGAAGAGATGCGCTTGTTGCCAAAATTCAATGATATTGAATTGTTTGGATAAGTAGTGTTGGTTGGTTGTTTAGTTAGTTAAATAGTTCTCAACAAGACAAATTGCTTCCTGACACTTACAGGTAGAGGTTTAGAAGCTGGAAGAGGAGAACAGCAAAACTATGTTGACTTTATTTAGGATGTTTCAACTGATTTCAGTCGGTGGTTTTCAGCACCCGATGCAGGTCCTGTGAGGATTTGTGTGACCTGATTATGGGGAACAATTCAAAGGTTCACTGCTGGTGCCCAGTGTGAGAGAGATGGATGACGGACTGGTATCTCATGGGGGGGGGGCTTATCTTGATGCTGTCCAGGGACGGATGAGAAGTTTGATCTAGGCAGAACTGGAAGGTTCAGAAATGTTGGGATAAGATCTGAAACTTCTGGTTATTTTATTGATGTTGAGAAACTTGGCCCGTGTCCCACTTGCGGCCCCACCTGCTCGGGCATAACCTGAATGTCTGGTCCCTCCAGACCCCACCCCCCCCCCCCAGCAGAGTTCTGTTTGGTTTGCTTGAGTTTTTATTGTTAGATAATTCTCTTGAAATAAACTGACAGTTTATTAATTGTTGATCTCTCTCTCCTTGGTTGTGCTTTTTAAACAACAATGTCACCAAATTCACTCAGCTGTTGCTATTTCAGTCATTCTCTGTGTTCAATTATTTTTTTTAGCCACTAGAATAATTACCATAAATCTATTTTAAAGGTAAAACTTTAAATCATCTTGTTTTATTTTACAATTTGAGATAATCCCTTCGCCTGGATTGTAATCCTGAGTAATTCAATAACCCATGAAGATATTAATGAATGTTTTACACCGTTTTACACATTTTACATACTAATAATAATTATTGATAAATCCAAACGTGATTGTTTTGGCAGTCAGCGCCAGACAAATCTATGTCAAAGGTCGTCTGAGTGTTTCCAATGAATAAATATGAATTAAGAAAAGTTATATATCGAACACTTCTTACCTTCTCACGCACAGAAACATTTCTGCCAGCTTCAGTTATGGAAATGATAAAATATTCAAATGCAAAAGCGATTGTAAACACAAAACCCTCCTGCCTGCTGGTAAATACAGGAAAGGCTTCTTCTTCGCTGCTCTA
Organism: Antennarius maculatus; assembly: GCA_013358685.1. NCBI lineage: Eukaryota > Metazoa > Chordata > Actinopteri > Lophiiformes > Antennariidae > Antennarius > Antennarius maculatus. The sequence continues at coordinate 23,373,964 of CM023610.1, read as the reverse complement.
TTGGCTGTAGCTTCCAGGCAGCGGTGATCTCTAGCGCCACCTCTGCTGCTGGAGGGGAAGTACAGCACTCCGGACAGTCATAAAGTGGACATCGCAGAAATGTATTTTTTTTATTCAACATTTTCTGCTTCTATTAACACATTCTCAGGTTATATTCTTTATGAATAAGATGCCATCTTATGTAGAGTACCTAAAGTGGTCGTCTGTCAAATGCAGACATCTACATTCATTTTAGAACGAAAATCGTTACCAATAAGAAATGATGGAAATAATTAGAATAAAAAACCCAATTCAAGTGACTGCGCTGATGAGTTTTATTTTGGAATACAGATACTTACAATCAGTGCATCCAACATAGGAGAAATAGGAGTATTTCTTTATAAAAATCAATTAACTAATACTAACAAAATTAGTGTACAATTAGAAGCTTAGGGCAAATGTCCCCAGCATCAATTCTTCACCAACAGTTCAGGGTTTCTTCACCTTAGTGATACGATTAGCAGCCAAGTCTGACCTTCTCAGTTCGCTGGCATGTGTTGATGTGGTGGTCATCATCAGTAATGGCTTCTGCCCTTCATGTTCACGTTTTTTTCTTTCAAAAAAGACTTTAAAGCTGTGTCTTGTAATCCTTTGGTGCTTTGATCTCCAGGTAACTGAAGCAGCTTTGAAAGTTTCATTGACTCATTTGTTAGCTTGTTGCCACATGTCACGCATATGAATCTCAGGGCAGGAGATTCACCTGTAGGAATAAACCCGGACTGTAAGTAGGACTCCTCCTGTTATCTTTAAAATGCAGATTTGGTGTTCTAGGAAGTAGGCTCTTCTTCTATCTCCTCATTGGGCCTTTTCTCCTCCCAAAGATGTTTTCTTTACTCATTTTTTCTTGTGAGCTTGATTTTGGGGGTAACAGCTAGTAACCGGTCCTTGGGGACCGCTGCTTTAAACAATCTATCAGACTGTAGGAAAAGGTAATACAGACAGAAGGAGGTTTCATATCAGTATGGGGAGGGTTCATAAACGTTTAAATTACCGCACATAGAGAGACGTTTGAGAGACGTTATAAACGCCTTTTATTATTCATTAGAGAATACTTCTGCCTTTGTTTCATATTGGGCTGTTTGGGTGCTAACTAATATTCAAAAATTATCGTTAAACTAAATTCTCCATAAACAATAAGAACAGGACTATTTAAGATTTGCATTATCTTATATTACAGACATTTTTTGAGTAAATTGTCGGCCATGTATCGCTGATCTGCGTTCCTGTAGTGATACATATTTCTCGCTAGAGGGAACTGTTTACTTACATTTAATAACTCGTCCAAAGTTCGCAGCGAAAGTTTAATATCTCTAACCAATTAACACGAAAAGTCACATTTTTATCTAAATAAAACATAGACGTTTTGAAATGGTCTGACGTCACCGATGCCTTTCTCTGAATTGAACGATTCAACACTAATTTATTAACTTTAAACTGCATTAAAAGTTGGACAAACGGACTTAAAATAAGCATTAAAACAACTAATATTGAGGCAAACGTCAGAAAAATTGTGTCGTAATCATAAATATCATACATGCGTCAATTTCTAGTTCTTCTGATGTCATTTATTTATATTTAATGATCATTACGACTTAATGAACAATTAAATATTAATTTAGTTATGTGAACAAAAACACACGGATGTGACTCGTTTTATTTGCATAAATATTTTAATACTTATTTTATCCACGTTAATTTTACATAAGTTTGCTTAAAAAATCCCTCCCTCTTTTACTTTCTAAAATTTATTTTATGTCTTTACTAATTAGCACTTGTGTGTTCTGAACAGTGACGGTACTCTAGGGCCACTGGGCTCCCGGGCTGGGCGGCCCCTGTTCGCTGAGGAGGAGGAGGTGTTTATCGGCGGACACTCATCCAGAAGGACCAGAGCCTCCGCGGCGGGTAGGAGTGTCTGAGCTGGGAGAACCGCATCCAGTACGGCAGAAGACCGACGGCAGCCGCCGCCATGAGTTGGGGAACGGAGCTGTGGGTAGGTCTCAACTCTCCAAACTGCTTTTAAGCTAATGTTTGAATTGTTAGCGGCTCGACGCGGACAGTAATCCGACTTTTCTGTCATCCTGTGCGGGGGAAAAAAGGTGCCGAGTTACCTTTTAGCTTGGTGCTAAACGGTGATGCTAGCGGTCAGGTTAGCCGGCGAGGCTAAAAGCTAACGCTAATCCGCGGAGCACCTTAGCGGCCGTGACAGCAGCGGAACAAAAGGCAGGTTTGGAGGCGCGCGAACGACGACAGCCCGGGAAGCGCGAGGGGGTGGGGGTGGGGGGGTCATCCACAAAGATGACCCCCCACGGTTTAAATTACGTCCGTCCGGTTTAACGGACGCGTCGGTTCCACAGGGAACTTAGGAAGTTGTGTGTTGACGGGTTTTTGTGTGTCACACCCAGTTTGAAGGAGAAGCGGGCAGGAGAGCAGCCGCCGGAGGAGCGCTACCGTCCGGGCACAGTGCTCCGGGATTGTCGGGAAAATTAGCTTGAATTTAAAAATAAATCAGTAAATTTGTGATTTTCTTTTTTTTTTTTTTTTTTTTTTTTACCTTTTATAGTTTAGTCCTTTTAACTTTAATGTAATTGCACCGGATATCAGATAAAAGCACGCACAACGTCCGTTGTCTTTCTCCCCATTGAAGCTACAAAATAAATCATTCAGCTCAACCACATCTTTTAAAATTGTGTCTCATGCTGTGGTTTCAATAATTATGAATACTTATTTTTTTAATGTGTGTGTTGGTTAATCAATAATTATCAACAGGAACAATTCAAATAGCGCAAGACCTGCCCTCTTAGCCAGAACCGGGACAGCATTCCCGGGTCATCCCAGCCCATTCCTGATTGGAATATTATTTATTTCCATGCTTGCGTCCGATCCCACCGTTCATTTTCTATGGGATTCGAGCCAATTTCAGGAATTCTGAATCAACTTCTTTCTGGTCTTCCTTTGGATCTCTGTCCTTTTTGGAACATCCAAAGCAACCCGAACCGTCTGTGGCTGATGAAGAATAATATTAATGTTATTGCGGAACAATCATTTTGAGGTGGAATCTGTAAAATCAGCATTTTCTATGAGGGGGAAACGTTGAACGTGTAAAACTGTTGCTGTTTGACTTGGTTATTGCATCCAATTAATCATTTATTTGTTCCAACAACCCTAATAAACCATCGGGGGTTGAATAATTCAGTGTTTGTTGAAGAGCGCTTTTATTTATTAGAACAAGAAACATCAGCGACGCTCTGCTGATGTGTGTTTGTGCTCCTCCAGCTGACTTCACTGCTTATTAGAATATGTAAGATTCAGATTAGTAATCTAAGACAATTTGATGTGAGCTCAGCTCTGAGATGAAACATGACTGTTCACAGGGATTGTGAACCGGTGCATGAATGCAGATGTGCGTCGTCAGGATATCAGTGTTGTTTTTGGAGCTCCCGTTGGTGTTTTCCTTTTGGATTCTCTCCCCCTGACTAGTCCAAAGTATGGCTGGGATATAATCAGCTGTGACAGATGATAGAGAGACGAGCGAACGTCAGCTCCGAGCTGGAAAAGAAATGGAGATTGCAGCTTGTTTTTAAAGGAGCGCATGTGGTTTCACTTTGTTTTTACATCCATAAAAGATTAGAAAATGCGTTTTGTTTCCACGTGCTGCTGCATTCCATTCAGATCCAGCAAGATTTTTCCAAGAAGTTAGTTTAATTATAGAATTATGTTGATAAAAATATCAACATGATGTTTTCCGTTACACATAAAAACTAGTAGGTTTTTATTCCCCTTTATTTCAGATGTATTCTCAATATCATAATTTTTTAAAAGCTGTACGACGCAAGAAACCGAAGGAGCGAAAATACAAGATATCAGAAAATGAAACAAAGATTCAATACCTCCAGTTTATTTCGTAAACCCACCATCGATAATCCAATGAATTAAATCCAAAGGATGATATCAATAATTCAATATTTGGAGCTCAAACTCACAGGTTGTTCCTTTATTATTATTAAACCAGTTAAATCTGCTGCAAAGTGCTCTGTATCGTCTGTTGAGTGGAGGCGCTGGCCGACCTAATCCCCTCATGAGATTAATATGCTGGCCGTCTGATGTCGGATTACACCTGATTGGCTGTCTGATGTCGGATTGCAGATTATTGTTAGCGGCATGTAAAGGCTGTTGTGTTCTGTGGATGACTGTGTGTGATTTGTTATTCCAGACTGAGAGTGAGTCAGAAGGTGATTGGCCTGTGGTTTCTCAAATTGAATGTGATTGGCTGGCCAATAGATGGCCAAATACCATTCTTATGATTGTTTATGACCATCACATGGAGTTGTATCACATTCAATAGCTGTGTGTCTCTGTTTATGTCTCATTTTCTGTGGTCGACAGTCCAAATATGAGAGAATAGCAGCTGATCTGAGTCAATTTGAGACTAAATTAGGTTATTTTACCCAAGATTTGTTCATTATCAAAGTAATTTCCAATTTTTTTAATGACCTATTGATGATAGTAAGCGCTGAGCAGTTTTCAATGAGTCGTTTTCCTCGGAATGCCCTTCCCATGAGAGAATAAGCATGCTCTTTTGTTGGAGGAGTCTTCAATTTTCTACATTCCTGTCAGATTTTCCATGCAATTGTCTTAACCCTAGTTTTTAAACCAATGAACTTCTAATTTAATCTGAACGCTATCATATGTAAATCCCGTTCAATAGAATCTAGCAGTGGTTTTTGTCATCGTTTTATTTCGCGTATATCCTGCGTTTTGGCTCCAGCTCAGATCTTGGAGACATCACAAAAGCGATGAGGGATATCCGATTACCTCGCCGGCTTCCTGCTCTCTGAGGCGCACACACACACAGGCTGTGTGCGTGCGTGCGTGCGTGTGTGTGTGTGTTTAGTGCCAGGATGCTGCCATGCTGTGCGCTCTGGTCTGTCTGGTGGAGCTGATCTGGAATCAGCAGAGAGGAACCAGAAGCCGTTCTCTCTGCTGAGCGCCCAAACTCAAAAGACGGGAATGAAGGAGGCAGCTGTAGGTGAAGACGGTCGGACTTGACACGCCCGATTGGCTCCTGAGCTCTCCTTGAAGTCTGCCTTCTGTTTGCGTTAATTGGACACTTAAACTCCGATTCAGAGCTGTGAGCACAGTTTTACCCTCTCTGCAGAAAAAGGGCACAACAAATTACGCGTTGAGGCGTTTGTCCGGAATCTTTTCATTCCTGGAGCACAACGGTGGCATCGTGTGGTCGTCATTCTCTGATGAGGTTCCACGATGTCTCCTCTCCTACTGGGGTTTTTTAAGTGCTGGATAAACGGCAGAAAGAAGGAATCGGTGGTCCTTGTCGTTCCCCCTCTGAGCTGTGAAAAATTTTGACTTCTCGGCACCAGAAGTGATCTTTGTGGAAATGTTTTGGACAGGCCTCAGCGAGTGAGTCGGCGTCAGGTCATCATGGAGGTGTGAGGTGTAGACACATCATGTCGTTTATGTCCTGCCCGCGAGGGACGACGTCTGACTTCATTAACAAAACGGCGTAAACACACGTCTGCGGGAGATGGGGGAGGAAAGAGGTGTGAGAAAAGACGAGAGGAGGAGGAGGTGGTGACGGCCGATGGATCCGGACTTAATGGATTAGATGAAACATTCATGATCCCAGTGGGGAAATTGGAAAACATTAATAGCAACAGGACACATGTCAGAGTTAAGACGAATGAGTTTGTTCAAAGAGGTCATTTAATGAGCGATGCTTCTGATTGGCTGACGGTGATGTTCATTTGGTTCAAGGATAGTTTTTTTTACATTCATCGTTTGAATTAATCCAGATTGTCCTCCTGGTTCGGTGTTTCCTGAGTTAATCTGCTGACCTTCCTGTTTCCTTTCACTCCTCTCACATTACACCTCTGGTATCACTCTGCTCACACCTCCCTCCTCCTCCTCTCCCTCCTCATCTATTCTGTTTATCGCTACTGCTCCTGCTAAAGCTACTGCTTTGATCACTAGCTTTGATCTATGACAATAGGAAGGAGCACTAGCCTTGATCTTTGACCTATTCAAGTAGGTCAGGATAAAATTTTGAAATCAGGGGTGTCGCGGGATGTTCCAGTCTGTGACTGCATTGGTTCTTGCTTAAACTGATTTTGACACATTTTTTGACCAATCAGGTGTAACCGGTATCTAAAATGATCTCAAACGCCTGCGCCGTTCCCAATAGCCCTGTTGTGATTTTTGATAAATGTCTGAAATGAGAATCTGGATCAAGCTGACAGATGTGACCCTTATCTACCAAAATGAAGATGTGCATTATTTAATAACCAATCTGGGGTCTTTTGAACCTCATCCAGGACCAGGAACGCTTCTAACAGATAATGAATGATTCTGATGTATAAATGTTCGACACATCGGGCCTCCCTCCCTCTCCTCTTTCCTCCCTTCCTCCCATCGCTCCCTGTCCTCCCTATGGAGGCTGCGTCCATCCGTCCGTCCGTCCAGCTGTTTGGCAGCCCGTAATCTCTTGGAATCGGGCCGTTGCACCTGTATCCCTGACGCGTTCACCTCGGACGAACCCGCGATCCGCCGATCTAAACGGTTCCACGAGTGTTTGGGAGTGTCCTCCGACTCGGGGCCCCGTGTGGGTGTGGTGCTGCTTTCTGTCGGGACAGAAACAACGGCTCGGATTACGTTCGGTTCCTGCAGGGTTGATTTGTAAATTCCCCGTGAAAGCATCCGGTGGAGACGCTGCTTCCTCCTCGGAAGATGTGCTCCGAGGTTCTGCATGTAGACCCTCCGGTCCACCGTGTTTCCTGGTACCTCAGTGCGTCAGGAATTAGTCCCCATCCTTGGCTGCTGCATCAGTTTGACTCCTAATTTTCCAGGAAGTAAAACGTGAATCACCAGAGACAGAATCAGTTCCAGACGGATCCGATTTGTGACTCGTCGGCGTTCACGGGTTGGGTCGGAGTTCTGCCGTCGTCCGAGGAGACGGTCTGTCTGTCAGCTGTTTGTTAGTCAGTCGCTTCATTAGGCAGCGGATTAAAACATTGTTTGGGAACACATGGAAATTTGGAAAATGCTGGAGATTTTTTTTCTGGTGAATTTTCTTTCCCCAAACCTTCAACCCGGTCATTACGCTAAACCTCAGCGGGTGTCTGTCGATCTGAGGCGCTCCAGTCGCTGTTTTAGCTTGTTTGAGACCGCGTTTATCCTTTCTGTTACCGAAAAACATCGACAACATCTCCTGTCGGCATGGCAACAGGTTTATTCAGGTCAGTTTATTCCAAGTGTTGCATTTCTAAAAAAAAAAAAAAAAAAAAAAAAATCACCAAATCTACATTTGAGGTTTTGTCAATCGATGTATTTTCAAATGTTTGGGGCAAAATGTGACAGAACTCTACCGTTGTCATGGAAACAGCCTATAACACACAATTAGATTGAAGGTTTGGGTGTTTGTTGGTCCAGTTGCGGACTAACAACAATCCTCATGCTGGCGATGCAGGACGGACGTCCGCTGTGACCTGCTGCTATCTGCTCTGTGGACACACACAGTGCCAAAGTACAAACACACACACACACACACACAGGGGTAGCCTAACACTCTCATTGCGTCCGGTGATCTGGTTTCCACGGTAGCGTTTCTTCCTAGCGACCAATGCTAGCACACGCTGAGTAAATCAAGCATGAATGAATCGAGCACCTTCTTGTTCCCCGTGTGTGTGTGTGTGTGTGTGTGTGTGTGTGTGTGTGTGTGTGTGTGTGTGTGTGTGTGTGTGTGTGTGTGTGTGTGTGTGTGTGTGCGGTGACCGACGGGAGTGTGTCTGTCATGTGACGGTAAATCGGCAGCCTCTTAGGAGCCCATGATCATCATCATCATCATCATCATCATCAACTCTTGGTCTTCTGCTGGTCTCCTCCCCCAGGAGTGGAGCGTCGTTCTCCAGCACAGACGCTTCTTTATCAGCGTTTCCTAGAGGGAGAGGAAAAAATGTTCGGCGTTTTTAAAATAGCTTCATGTGTGGAGCCGTTTCCTCCGAGGGGAAGATTCTAATCTGGACCCAAACGAACTTCATGCTTCACGTTTGAAGTTTCTCCTTAGGTTAGGTCAGGTCTCTTTTTGCATCCGTTAAAATAATCTGTTATATATTTCACTGTTTCAGGCTTGTTTTTATCTCGATTTGGTTCAGTTTGGTAGCAGAATTACGCCAAAAAAATGAAGAATAAAATGTCACCAGAGGTGGATCTAGAACACATGTATCAAACTCAAGGCTCCGGGGCCAAATGTGGCCCTCCACTTCTTTTTAATGTGGCCTCCCAGAGCATAGAAGGTCAGAGTGTGTAAAAAATAAAAAGGTTAAAAATGTGCTTTTACCAAAAAACTACATTTCCCACAATGCAGTAATTCAGCCCATTTTAAAATTGACAGACATTTTTGAACAAAGTCAGTTTTCTAGCTCGTGTTTGATATTATTTTTCTTTTGTTCACTTGAATAGTTTGATTCTTGATTGATGGAGTCCTGTGGAGTTTAAGAACCTGACAAATTCAAAGGATTTAATTTGTAAGAAAGAAACAAACATATTTTCTGTGTAACTGAATGTTTGTAACTTGAATAAGTTGAATAAAGTTGAGTTATTCAACATTAAGGAGTAGTTACATTTATGTTACATTTAGTTACATTTATGTTACATTTATGTTATATTTAGTTACATTTATGTTACATTTATGTTACATTTAGTTACATTTATGTTACATTTATGTTATATTTAGTTACATTTATGTTACATTTATGTTACATTTATGTTACATTTAGTTACATTTATGTTACATTTATGTTACATTTATGTTACATTTAGTTACATTTATGTTACATTTATGTTACATTTATGTTACATTTAGTTACATTTATGTTACATTTATGTTACATTTAGTTACATTTATGTTACATTTAGTTACATTTATGTTACATTTAGTTACATTTATGTTACATTTATGTTACATTTATGTTACATTTAGTTACATTTATGTTACATTTATGTTACATTTAGTTACATTTATGTTACATTTAGTTACATTTATGTTACATTTAGTTACATTTATGTTACATTTAGTTACATTTATGTTACATTTATGTTACATTTATGTTACATTTATGTTACATTTAGTTACATTTATGTTACATTTAGTTACATTTATGTTACATTTATGTTATATTTACATTTATGTTACATTTATGTTACATTTAGTTACATTTATGTTACATTTATGTTATATTTAGTTACATTTATGTTACATTTATGTTACATTTAGTTACATTTATGTTACATTTATGTTACATTTAGTTACATTTATGTTACATTTATGTTACATTTAGTTACATTTATGTTACATTTAGTTACATTTATGTTATATTTAGTTACATTTATAAGTTACATCTTTTAGCTACAAGTTCAGATTTTTTTTGCTGATGACGTTTTGCTGCGTCTAAACTGCCGGACAGGTTTTGGTGAAACCTGGAGGAAGGGCGCGGCGCGGCGTGAAGGAGAACCCAATAAATGTCAGAGCGAGCGGGTCGGAATAAATCGGGGTGGGGACAGGAATGCGGTTCCTCTTTCTCGTACACGAGGGTCAGATCAGACTTCTGCTTCCACGTAACAGGAGCCCAGTTTCCTTCTTCAAACTTGGATCGTAACTTCCTTTCCAGACGGTATGTTGAGTGAATACATGAGCGTGACCTCGAGGTTACGTCAGCTTGAGTGGATTTCCAGGGAACCATCTCAAGGGGTCCCTGTACCCCTCCACCCCCACACCCCCCTCCCCTCGAGAAATCCACCTTATCAGCCTGCAGCATCTATTTGTGGAGCATTTTTCTGCTGCTCCCACGAATTAGTTCATGTATGGGAAACTCAAGTGTGTGTGCACACACACACACATACACTTGAGTTTCCCATACATGAACTAATGGGATAACAGTAACTAGGACAGCCACCCCCCACACACCCCCCCCACCTTCAGCGCAGAGCCTGTTTACATACGAGACAATGCTAATCGTAGCAACGGAGCCGTTTTCCCAGGCTGTTTATTTGACCACCGAAGTTTCAGAGGCCAATAAAAGCTCACACACACACACACACACACACACACACACACACACACACACTAGCTGCTCAGAATGGAGGGTTTGTGGTTACCGTGGTAACCTGTCCTTGTAGAATGCGGCGTCCCCCCTCCCCGCCCCCTCGGATACGGCGGCGCCCCTCACTGTAACATGTCAGGTAGTCCGACAGAAGAAACGGAGCTTCAGAATAAATTAGTTTGAAGAATCGGTTTATTTTATTCATGTGACTAGTTGTTGTCTCTTGTTTGTTTGTTTACAAGCGCTTGTTTGTTTGTTTTTCTCAGTCTTTAACGAGTTCGTTACTCGTGAACGTACAGTCGGACCGCAACGGCCCACGACCTCCTGAATGTCTGTCGTACGAGTAGCCCCGCCCTCTCGCAGGGTGAAAGCATGTGACCCAGGTAACCCCTGACAACGATCAACTCATTTAAATAAATAGGTAGTGACATCTGATATTTCCCATGAGCCTCAGGACTCGTCGCTCCTGTTAGCTCGTTTAGTGGTCTCACTGCACCGCCTCTGTCGTGTTTGTCACATGATGTTAAAGGTTAAAGGTTAATCCGTACGGTACACATTCACAGGGTCATCTGACAGCAGGAGAGAGAAAACACACTTCCTGAACGCGTCACATGACAGCCGTCCTCAGTCGCCGCCGCAGGAAGTGAACGGCCGTTTGTTCACGCGTTTATTTTTTGTCCTGAGACGTTTGTCGTGCAGATACACAACCAATGCAAACACACACACACACACACACACACACACACACACACACACACACACACACACACACACACACACACACACACACACCTCCCAGATGACCTAAAGCTCACAGGTTGTCATGCTAAGTCTGTTTAATCCTGCACAACCTGTTGTTCTGAACTCTCTCCTGTTAGCATTCCTCCTGTCTCAGCGCTAAGCTAACCTCACTGCAGGGCTCCGGCTGCAGCTACACACACACACACACACACACACAGCTGGGAGATCTTCTGTCATTTTTCTGCAATGAATGAAGTGTTTGTCTGCGTGCGTGTGTATGTGTGTGTGTGTGTGCGCGCGCACGCGCATATGGTTTGATGACACAATACAACGGATTGTCAGGCAGGCGCAGCGATCATCCCGGCCTGCTGTTTCATATTGACACACAGGAAACTTTGTGGTTAAGACTACAGAAACTGACTAATTTTAGCCATCCGTGTGTGTGTGTGTGTGTGTGTGTGTGTATCAGTGTTTGACTCTATCATTCCCAACCCAACCCTAGTCACACAGCGTTGCAGGGATCGACTGTGTGTGTTTTGGATCCGAAACACCTGCATTTGCTAAGGTACACCGTTTTTCTGCGTGTTTGCCTTCCAGGACGAACTACGTCACACCGCCGGAAGAATTCGGCTTCGGTTCAGGTTTGAAATGTGGCGTGGAGTCGGTTTGTCACGGCGGACGGAGAAGAATCGTTAAAAAAAGAAAAAAAAAAGAAAAGAAAGAAAGGAGCCCTCCCCTTGGAGGAGGGGGGGGGGGGACGCGTCTCCATAGCGCTCACGGCTCTCAGGTTTCAGGCGTTAGCAAAATAAAGACGGAGCTCAGAGATCGTTTCCCATCATGCACGGAGAGAGCGAGACGTCGTCGTGTGACGTCAACACGGTACATGTCAGCTCACACACACGAGGCGATAACGTTACCGGAGTAAACGTGTGTGTGTGTGTGTGTGTGTGTGTGTGTAACACGGTTAAACGTGTCCCCACCCGATCGTGTCCCGACACGATTAAACTGGATGTTTACTTCGATCCCGATGCAACCTGTCGCCTGTCTGTCTGTCTCTCTGTCTGTCTCACTCTCACCAAACCAGTCTGTTGGGTGTGTGTGTGTGTGTGTGTGTGTGTGTGTGTGTGTTGGGGGGGGGGGTGCATGCATGCAGCTGCAGGAGAGCGAGACAATAGAGGAGATCGGGTTGCTATGAAACCAGACGAGCTGGTCGCACACAGGACGGTCCGGCGCTGGTGGATTCTCCACAGCGTTAGCCGGTCCAGTGTGAACGACCCGGAGTGAATGTGGATCCACCAGTGGATCCGGATCAGAGCGAAACCAATCAGGACCGTCAGGGTTCCAGCGATTAACCGGTGGGGAATCAGGGTCGGGTTTCGGATGAACCTTTATTGTCTCGCTTTATTTAATCAAAGGGACCCGTTCAGACCTGTTGTTTCTTTCTGAATCCAGGTGAAGGGTTATTATGGGATGGATTATCGTCCAATCAGAAGTAACAGTCTTCAGCAGGTGTTTCCCGTTCGAACATTTAGGTTAATATCCAGAACCGTTGGTCTTTTCCTTCATGAAAGTTTTCCGTGGTGTGTTTGTGGTGGAGATGGGAGTAGAGGTTGTGTTTATTGTTAACACATGACACACGCGTGTTGTTTCTTTCTCACCCCTCCCCTCCCCACCCGCTTGTGTCTCATCTTCTTGTGTCAGCGCTCATAAAGCTTCGTAAAGTTCCATAAAGCTTCATAAAGCTTCATAAAGCTTGTGTCTTTGGTTTCACCAAACCAAACAGGAAGCTGCACAAACTATTTTTGACCATCTCAACCACATCTGTTCCCGTTTCGGTCAGTTTCAGTGGAGAGTCGTGTGTTTGAAGGATTTATTACCAGATTAAATGTTTTTCTTTGTGTGTGTGTGTGTGTGTGTGTGTGTGTGTGTGTGTCGGGTCATTCGTGAAGCTTTTCTTTGAACTGTATTCTGCAAACACCGGCGGATGTTCAGTCGCCCCCTCCCTGGAGAACGGAGAGAGATTGATGGGTTTTTACAAACTGAAATAGTTTTGGAAGGAAAATTCAACAAAATTAATTTCTCTATATGAAGACTCTTCCTTGAAATTAAGATTCTGATTATTCTAACAGATCTTCCCTAAAATAACTGTATAGTATATATTTAATTATGACAGTATGTCCAAATAATTATTGGATTTCATGTAGCATAGAAATATGTGCATGAATACCTCAAAATGTTAAAAAAAAAAAAATTCATAGTAATTAAATGAATCCAAGAAAATGCTAATTTTTAAAAATAATTACTACATTTTACATTCTAACGTTAATAAATTTGTGTCTTTAAAATACTTTGTGTTCAATAATTGAAGGAACTTGTTCACTGCAGTCTCTTAAAAGATCTGAATAAATAAATAAATAAATAAATAAAATAAATAAAAAATAAATCTCTTAAAGGATCTTAATATAAATATTTCTATTGTTGAATTTAACCGACCTCCGTTAAATCGGTTTGAACCTAAACGCTCTCAGTTCATCCTGATCTGAACTGGAGTCACACCAGGAACATTTTTCACACTCGCAAAATAGGTTATTAGGCTTTTTTTTAAAGCATTTAACAAAGCCACAAAGAAATTATGTGCTTTTGCCCAAAAGTGAAAGCAAAGCACACATAAAACTGCAACGTCATGGAAACAGCGGTCACAGTACCATGACTCGGCATTAAAGAAACACTAGCTCAACGCTTCTGGAGACGCCGTCGCTAAACCGACTTCCTGTGACGTGTCGCTGCGTTTAGACCAAAACAACAACCTCTAAACCATACCACACAGGTCAAAGGTCAAAAGAAGGAAAACACAGAGTGTGTGTGTGTGTGTGCCAGTTATCGATCTATTGGATTATTGATTTACCTTCAGATTGTTATTCAACCCAAAATGTGTTCACCTGCATCCAAGTCTGTTTTGTTGTTTCCCTTGCGTCCCCCCCCCCCCCCCCAAATGCCTGAATAGCACTCTCCCCCTCCCTCCCTCACCTTCTAACTTACGCACACACACACACACACACACACACACACACACACACACACACACACACACACACACACACACACCTTTCTCTGCTTGTTTTCGAGGAAGATGAAGATGAGCACAGACAGAAATACACAGTGGGGTCAGGGTTGAGATGGGGGGGGGGGTGGGGGTCCTCAGACTGATGCCAGAGTTTCAGACAGGTTGACATTTCCCAACAATGTGTGTGTGTGTGTGTGTGTGTGTGTCTGGAATGCCTCAGTCATTACAGTCTTTTGTCGAAGCAGCGTTTTCTATGCTAATGAACCCTCCTCCTTTGGAACACACGGGGGGACGTCCTGCCCTCTGATTGGCTCAGCAGGAGCTGTCTGGCGTCTGATTGGTTATCAGGTTGCATCCTTAGTCTGGAAGCTAAATAACTAATTCATTTAAGGTGGTTAAAGGCGGGGGTGTTCACACACACACACACACACACACACACACACACACACACACACACACACACACGGTGACGCGCTCAGCTCGCCACACACTCCAGAGGATGAGCTCATCCTCCATTACTTATTCATAGACGCCGTCACAAAGGATGACTGGGGGGCTGTGGGGGCCATTTTTATGACTTCATCATAATAAAATACCAGGTGATGTCACGTTTTTGACCACATTACCCGTCTGTTTTTTGATTGGTT
>CM023610.1:23344361-23356861 GCA_013358685.1 Antennarius maculatus | reverse complement strand
AGGAAGTGAAGCGTCTTCCTCGTCCGTCCGTCCGTCTCATTGTCTTTTGTTCCTCTCCTTCTCGTTTTGTTTCGTTTCTTTTTTTTTTGTTTGTTTAGATGTTAAACTTGTTGTTTTCTGCTCTTTCAGAGTAAAAGGAAGTTCGAGAGGGAATGCAAAGAAGCGGAGAAATCCCAAATCAACTTCGATCGGCTCGACAACGACATCAACGCCACCAAATCGGAGGTGGAGAAGGTGGGAGGAGCTTGCTCGCGTGCTCGTGTCGTCATGTTTACCCTCGGGATGACTCGACAGTAAATTAGTGCATGAGTCAGCGCGGTGGCAAATAAACACGTGACATCAGAGCCCATTTTAAAAACACACAACTTCATCATTCTGTCTATTTTTTTGTTTTGCTTTGCTTTAAAGAAACGGTGTTAGCGATGTCTATGAAATTATTCAACAGCTCCACACACACACACACACACACACACACACACGATTATCCTGAAGGAAAATAAAATAAAAGTGTTTTCTTTTTAGTTGTGTTCGAGGCTCCGATTGCATCCCAGAGGTGTTTCTGGAACATGTGTGTGTTGTTGTTTGTGACGTTGTTGTTTTGTGTGTGTGTCTGTGTGTGTGTGTGTGTGTGTGTGTGTGTGTGTGTGTGTGTGTGTGTTATTCAGGCCAAAGCCCAGTTCTACCTGCGGACTCACATGGCCGACGAGAGCAAGAACGAATACGCCGCGCAGCTGCAGAACTTCAACGCCGAGCAGTGGAAGCATTTCAACAACACCGTGCCGCACATCTTCAAGGTGATTGGACGCCGTCGTGCCACGCCTCCGCCGTCGCCGCCGCCGTCGTTCCACCCAATCTAAAACCGTTTCTTCTCTCAGAACCTGCAGGACATGGATCAGCGCCGGACGGTGAAGCTCGGAGAGACGTACCGGAGTTTCGCGGAAGCGGAGCGGAGGGTCGTCCCCATCATTTCTAAATGTCTGGAAGGGATGGTTTCTGCCGCCAAAGCGGTGGACGAGCGACGGGTGAGAGGAGGAGGAGGAGAGGAACTCCTTTTCTTCTCCTCCCGCTGCTCACCTGTCGTCCTCCCTTCTCCTCAGGATTCCTCCATCGTCGTCGAATCGTTCAAATCCGGCTTCGAGCCCCCGGGCGACTTCCCCTTCGAGGACTTCAGTCAGAATCTGAGCAGGACGGGTTCGGACGGCGCCATCAGCGCCACGCCCAAAGGAGACCGAGAGCGAGACGGGGCCCCGGGGCCGCGGTCCGACCCCAAACATCCCATGAGCAGAACTAGGAACAAGCTGTGGCTGTTTGGGAAGAAACCAAAGGTACGCAGAGAGAAGGGGAGGGGGTGGTTCTCCGTTCTGATTGGTTCCTGGGTTGACGCAGAGCGCCGTGTCGGTTCGCTGGACGTTGGCCCCGCCGGTTAATGTTTAACGCCGTTGAGCAACAGGATGAGGAGGTGATGGAAACGGGCGTGTTTGTTGACACGAGTCGCTTTAATGGATTATTATTTCTGTCCCGGATGAACCAGGTTTCTTCCTCCCCTTCAACGCATTTAAATAACATGATTTAAATATTTTTTTCCTCATTTAATTTGAAGATAAAGATTTTATTTAAATTATTATTTACCTCATTTTATTTAAGTATAAAGATTTTATTCCCATTTTTAATCTCCTTCATCCCGACTTTGTCGGATTTGCTCCGTCAGATGATGCTTGAAATTTTCCTCCATCCTGATTGGAGGCTTGTGACATCACTTTTTTTCCCCCCTCCAAAGCCCCGCCCACTAGAGAGCCAGCTCTAACGCGTGATGTCATCGTCCTTTTGATGAATGAATTGATCATCTCAATATTTATGAAGGATTTTGTGATAAATTTTGCTTCATTTGCATATTTAAATAAGACAAACAGGAAAATTTGGGTCGTTTTCTGTTTTCATCCTGACCTCCTTTGTCCCGCCCCCCAACCCCTGCTCTCCACCAGTCCCCTTCCTCCTCTCCTCCTCCTCCTCCACCCTCCTCCCGCCCCCGGCCCACCTCCCACATTTTCCCCAACCCCTCCCGGTTTAGCTCCGATCGAGTGAGCCACTATCTGTCTGAGATAAAGACTACAGTACCCAGAATCCCCCAGAATTTGAGGGGCCTGACAAGAGGGGTGAGACAGGAAGCGTTTGATGAGGACAAATTGACGTGATTTAGATTTTTGGTTTCTTCTTCAAGGTGTCTGCAGCTGTTCATTCAAATTTAAAATATAACATTATAATTAAAATTATAAATTAAATATCATTAACTTTATTGCTATGAATGGCGCAGACACCCTGCTGTCTTCTCCTTTTTCTCTTTATTATTTTATTTCTCTTTCTCTTCTGGAGCAGATTTCTGCACCAATCACAACATGAAGGATCCTTGGTGATGGTGTGTGTGTGTGTGCGTGCGTGCGTGTGTGTGTGTGTGTGTGCATGAGGGATTTAAAAGGCTTTTGGCTTCCTGGTTGCAGTGTTGTGTGAGGAAATTTTGACCTAACAACATGTTACCAACGTCTTGTGTGTTGTTTCTGGCACGAGCTTGCAGTGTTAATGCAGTGTTATAGTGTGTGTGTGTGTGTGTGTGTGTGTGTGTGTGTGTGTGTGTGTGTGTGTGTGTGTGCGCTATTAATGCTGAAGCGTAACACACTCTTGCACCTAACATCCGCCTCAGCGACAGCCCAGCATTGTGTTTGACTTGTGCTCCCGTCTGTTTTGTCTGGACCATTTCTGATTGAATGATTTAATTTTTTAAATAAATAAAACATAGAATTTAATGTTTTGTTTTTTTTTTTATTTTAGCTTTGAAAAGCAAAACATCTTCATTTCAAATTTAAGAGAAGAATCAAGTCAGAATTAGTTTCTTAAAGCTGCAGGAGGCGCCTGTTTGCTCATCGCCGCCACCTACTGGCAACGAGTAGAACAGCGCTCCTCAGGCAGGAAGGCTGGTGATTCTTAAAGCTCCAGACCTCCTGAAAAAAAAAAACCCCAAACAAACCAGACAGCGATGACTCACTGATGATGTCATCACGGTGGTTAAACTGGGAGCACACATCAATCTGTCTGACGCTCTGACGACTAACCAGCCTCTCGTGTTTGTGTCTTTTTACTGTAACCATTAATCCATCAGTGGTCAGTCAAGATGGTAAGTGTGTGTGTGTGTGTGTGTGTGTGTGTGTGTGTGTGTGTGTGTGTGTGTGTGTGTGTGTGTGTGTGTGTGTGTGTGTGTGTGTGTGTGTGTGTGTGTGTGTGTGTGTGTGTGTGTGTGTGTGTGTGTGTGTGTGTGTGTGTGTGTGTGTGTAGAGTAGTTAAGAATTGCACTGCTACCGCCCAGGACATCCTGTAGTGTTTCCTGTAAACCCAGTAGTTGTAGTTAAATCAGCTCCTGAAATCAAAGGGTCTGATGTAAATTATAAATGTAACTAAATGTAACTAAATGTAATGTAAAATAAATGTAACTACTCTTTAATGTTGAATAACTAATGTTGAATAAATTTATTACTTATTAAAAATACAAACATTAGTTACATAGAAAAAAATCATGTTTGTTTGTTTCTGTTTTAACATAAATTCTTTTAATTACTTCATAAATTTTTAATAACTTTCTTTTAATACTTTTAATGTGTCAGGTTATGAAACCCACAGGACTCCATCAATCAAGGATCAAACTATCAATGAATAAAGAAAAATAACATCAAACACAAGTTAGAACATTAACGTTGTTAGAAACGTTTTTGTCAGAGTTAAAATAGGCTGAATTACTGCATTGTGGGAAATGTAGTTTTGCTCAAAGCACACTTTTGACCTATTTATTTTTAGACTCTGACCTTTTATGCTCCTGAGGGCCACATAAAATGATGAGTTTGACACATGTGGTGTAGATTCTCAGGATTTACATGAAAGGATCAGTTGGTAAAATAATATTTTAAGAAGCAGCAAACAGGAAGAGCAGAGCTTTTGGATCTATTTTTTAATTTTTTTAGCCCTAATTATCAGTTGGAAGTTGGACGTTTCTTGGAATTGTCTCCAGATTTCACCAAAGCTGCAGGTTTTAGGGTTTAAACTGAGTTTTATCTCTGTGTTAGTTTGGAGTTGGAGTTTACCTGTTTGTGTTTTTACCATCAGGCTCCAACCCTGGAGGATTTCAGCCACCTACCGCCGGAGCAGAGGAGGAAGAGGCTGCAGCAGAGGATCGACGAGCTCGGCAAAGAGCTGCAGAAGGAGATGGATCAGAGGTGGGTGGGGGTGGGGGCGTTAGTCCGTTTTTAATCCATCATCATCCCCCCTCCGTCGGACGCCTGTCGCATTCCCGTCGTGTCGTTTGTTGGTTCCAGAGACGCCCTGAACAAGATGAAGGACGTTTACGAGAAGAACCCCCAGATGGGCGACCCCAGCAGCCTCCAGCCCAAGATCTCAGAGACCATGTGCAACGTGGAGAAGCTGCGCTCGGAGATCCACAAGAACGAGGTGCGTGAGGGGGGGGGGGGCGTGGTCTGAACGGGTGAGGCATGATGGGAGGAGAGGCTGACGGTGGGCGGGGGGGTTTCCGCCTTGTGTTGACAGACCTGGCTGTCGGAGGCGGGGAAGCAGAGCTCCAGAGGAGACCGTCGCCAAAGCAACGACAACCATCACCACGCTCCGCCGGGACGGGAGAGGTGAGGGGTGGGGAGGTGGGGTGGGGGGCACCGACCTCCCGACGACTGTCGGGCTGCCATGCGACAATAACGCGCTTCCTGTTTCCCATCAGCCCCGAGGGCAGTTACACGGACGACACCAATCAGGAGCATCACACCCCCCGCCACCGCGCCGGACCCCCCCAGCCGGGGATCCCCAACCCCGACCCGCACGAGTTCGACGACGAGTTTGACGACGACGACCCGCTACCCGTCATCGGACACTGCAAAGCGCTCTACTCCTTCGACGGTGAGCAGGCTCCTCCCACTTTTACGGTCCCGTGTTGACCTTTTAAGGGCGTGACCGAAGTGTGTGTGTGTGTGTGTGTGTGTGTGTGTGTGTCTGAAGTAACCGTGTGTGTGTTTTTGGTTCGCAGGTCAGAACGACGGGACGCTGGTGATAGCGGAAGACGAGGTAACGCCCACAATGCACCTGGCATTGTGGTTCAGGGGGCCTTAGCTTAGCTTAGCGCTAACGTTTCAGGTGCTGTACGTTCATTAGCTTAGCGTGGCGCTATGGTTTCAGGTGCTGTACGTTCATTAGCTTAGCTTAGCGTGGCGCTATGGTTTCAGGTGCTGCACGTTCATTAGCTTAGCTTAGCGTGGCGCTATGGTTTCAGGTGCTGTACGTTCATTAGCTTAGCTTAGCGTGGCGCTATGGTTTCAGGTGCTGTACGTCATCGAGGAGGATAAGGGCGACGGCTGGACGAGGGCGAGGAAGCAGAGCGGCGAGGAAGGCTACGTCCCCACGTCCTACGTGGACATCACCCTGGAGAAGAACAGCAAAGGTGCCGTCACCTACATCTGAGGCTCCGCCTCCTTCCACACCCCCACACACACCCCCCGCAAACGGAAACACCAGACACCTCCGAACTCCTCCATGGACTGTCCTCCGTTTGTCTTCTTCTGCTTTTTACTTCCTGTTTGTTTGTTCCTCCATCTGTGCCCCCCTACCCCACCCCCTCCCCTCACCCAACCCCCCCACTTCATGTCTGCTGGTTCGGAGGTGAGAAACCCACTCCACTGTGTGTGAATGAGGTGTGTTTTTGTACAGGTGTGTGTGTGTGTGTGTATCGTCTGCTGCTGATGTGAGCCCGGTGTGAGGGCGGGGCCACGTATCGATCAAAGTGTTTGTAAAATATTAGAAACCGTTTGTTTTTATTTTTACTGCTTCTTTTGATTATAATGTTGTTTTTATTTTTTAAAGTGGAGACTAAAATCTCTGGTTTTAAAGTTGGTTGGAGTGTGTGTGTGTGTGTGTGTGTGTGTGTGTGTGTGTGTGTGTGTGTGTGTGTGTGTGTGTGTGTGAGTAACATGAATTTTCTGTGTTCGTTGAATCCCACACCGGGCGCTTCGTCTGCTTTCAGCCTCGTGGAGATCGTTTCCACTCCAGCCTGGAGTTTTGTCGTTTTAAGAAAATTAAATTAAAAATTTTAAAGCACAAATTTGGAAAAACCAAAACCAACTTTTGTCTTCGTACCTCAAATAAAAATCTAAACTCCAACAGGAAGTCACCGATCGTATTTATTTGAACCTAAACGAACCAGGAAGTGAAGACGGTTTTCACCGCAGGCTGAAAGAATTCTTCTGATTCGGAGGTAAATCCTGTGTTTCCTGTTATTTTTCATAAACTCCATGTTCTTGTCAGTCATTTGAGTCGTTCATTAAACCTCAGAGCTCGATCTGATTGGTTGACTGATGCTCGCCGCTGTGTTGTTACTGGTTAGGAACCTGCTGCTGTTTGAAAACTGATGAATTCTGGGTAAAAGTTTTTTTTCCGAATTAGGAGATAAAAAACAATTTTTTATTTTTTATTTTTTGGACGTATGTTGATGCACACGCTACTCGGTCAAACAGCGTGTCAGTAATCGACTCTCTCCTCCGTGTGACTGCAGGTTCCTGAGGGCTGCAGGGTGGCCAGGCGATTTGATTGGCTGGTGGAGGGCTCACGCTGATTGCTGATGATTGGTGGAGGGAGATTAATGAGGGTAAAGAGAGGTAGAGAAGGAATGAGAGAGAGAAAGAGAGAGAGACAGGTTTGCATGTCTGCATGCTCGCACGTTTCTGATCAGCAAAGCATTCTGGGATAGTAGAGGAGGAAAAAAAGGAGGAGAAGGAGCCAGACGGAGGCTGCCAGGCGCTGCTTCCTGGTCTGTAAGGTCCCACCTCCTCTCCCCTCCTCTATGATCATAGCACCTCCCACATCAGTGATGTCACAGGAAGTGTTTGAACACCTGCTGTGACATCACAGTCGCTAAATGTCGTTCATTGTTAAAATGCCAGGGCCACTCGTGCTAAAAGTTCTCACCGCTACTAACATAACCCATCCTGCTGCCTTGATCATCATCATCTGTGCTCTGTTGGTGATGTCTGCCTGCCTGCCTGCCTGAGCCACTCTGCTGCTCATGCCTGCCTTCACCCTCATTCCGTCGCATGATTTTTTAAAAAAATTGTTTTGTTTTTTAACGTGTCCCAAACGTGACTTTTTATTTGCCTCCCCTGCTCGTATTCTGAAAGGCTTCACAGGAAGTCCGGCATGAGCACGATTTTAACGATCGATTCGATTGATCAGGCAGGACTCCTCAGGTGAACACACGAACTCTCTACCTCCTTCATTTCCCACCGTCCCTCTCTTCCTGCCTCCCGTGGTTGTAATTCCACCAGCAGACCTGCAGGGGGCAGCCTCCCCTCACCAGACCGTGGACGAACTTCTTCCACTCCGCCTTAATTAAATCGGAACGTCGGGATTATTCCACTACATCTCCCATCAGCCACCTGGGTCCAGCCCCGCCTCCTCCAGGACTCTCATCTGCATCTTAACGAAACGTTTTCCATTTTAACTGTGTTTGTGAATGTGCCGACGCTGTTTGTTTGTTTCACCTTTTGAAGGATTTGTACATGGTTTATGAATGTGTTTCCATGGTGACCGTTTCAGAACCTCCACACGAGAGACAACAAGGTTCCTATTGAACCGATGCACTTTGCCCCCACGTACTACAGCAGTTAAAACGAACGAACGAATGAACCAATGACCACTGCACAGCGAAAAGGAATCCAACCCCAAAAACGGGTTTTATACACTTTTTTTATTTTAAATGTCTGCCAACTTTTTATTTCTTGCATGATTTTCTAGATTTTTTCTGTTGATAGTTTTTTTTTTTTTTTTAAATTGCTCTTTGTCTCTAACATAACCACACATATGAAGGACACTAGATGCTATTTAAGACTTTAACGCCACTAACGATTCGGCTCCTGTCGGGCTGTTTGTGTGTTTGTTTCCTCCATGAAGCTGTGAAATGTACAGAACGATGCTGTAGGTGTTTTTACTTGAACCCACCCACCCACCCCCTCAAAGAAACCTCCACACCATTTAAAAATCCACTTCAATAATTAAATTCTTTTTTTTTTTTCTTTTTTTTTAAACTAAACCACGATATTTAAGCGTTACAGGTTTGATCTCTTTCAGGTACGGTTCCATTATTTAATCTAAAGCGCTCGAGCTTTAATCTAAATATGATGTCAGAGGAAGTAGAAGCTTTGAAATTTCCCAAAAGTTCCGTTTATCCACATGTAGAAACTACAGGCTGTGTTTTTAGCCGCTGTGCTCTAATTGTTCATATTAATGCAAATCTAACCGCCACATTCTCAGCAGCGTTTGACGATGCAATCAGCTTCCTCAACCAATCAGGAAACGGAAGCATCTTCTCCATGTTTTTACCGTGTTGTATGTGTTAGTACCTCTCTATCAACCCCCCCCCCCCCCCATGTTGACGTGCACATCTTTTATATTTTGATTTATACTTTGAATGTCTTCAAATACTTTGTGAACAAAAATGTTTCCTTCTCTTCTTCTGAGAAATTGTTTGAATAAAATCTGCAGCAAAAAAAAAAAAAAAAAAAAAAAGTGAATTTTTTTTCGGTGACGTTCTGATTGGATAAAAGTTCGAATTCTGCATTTATTAAATCTGTAATATAAACATTAAACTCATTAACATCTTTTTTTTACAGCCAGTCTTCTACATAAAATATGTACAGTCGAATTATTAACCTGCAAATATTTCAAATATATACACTTCAGTCTCACATGATACACTTTTTTTTTTTTTTAAATCTGTTCATTCAGATTTATGCAGAATCAAAAGACCTGCAGCTACTTTTAAACGTACAGAAAAATACACAAATGTTTGTCCTCCAGTGATTCAGGGGTTAAATTAATTTACGTCTTTTAGGACTCTATATGAGCTTTTTATTTTATTTACTCCATTACGAACTGGAATGTCGATGAAAGCGATGGAAACCCAGGAGCTCCCTTTAAGCTCCGCCCGTCTGCTCCGTCCTCACGCGTCGTCCGTCGCCCCTTTCTGGCGTCCGCCGGCGGGTCTCCACAGGTGGACGTCAGATTAAGGTTTGCGTTGTGGGCGGCGGCTCCAGTTTCCTTGACAACGCTGTGAGGATGAGGTTGAACTTGTTGTAGCGATCTGATTGGTTGACCGACGCTCCGCGGCTTCCCCACAGCAGGCGCAGCTGAAAGTCCGTTTTGAACACCTCCAGCAGCTCGTCGTCGCAGCGGAAGTCTGGAAGCAGGAAGTGACAATTAAAAATTATTTAAATAAAAATAAACACGATTAAAAAAAATTTATTTTTATTTTTTTTTACCTTGTAATATCGTCTCCGCGTTAGCCGTGTAGCTCGGCGCGTTGTGCGCCACGTCCCGCGCTGCCTCCAGGTGGCGCAGCATAATGTCGCAGCCCTGGTCGCTGGTCTCCCAGAGCTCCGCCCCTTCCGGCGTGATGGACGGGCGCTCCATCAAAGTGAGGAGCGGCAGCAGGAGGGGGACGCAGACCACCAGAGGGGAGGAGGCTGCGGGGAGGAAGAGGAAGTGAGGTGGGAGGAAGTGATGTCATCGTTTGTTACGTTTCCTGATGCGGGCGGCGTCCCGGCGACCCTACCTGTGCCCTCGTAAAGACTCTTGTAGAACGGCTTGAGCGTTTTCTCGTAGCTGATGGCGGTCTGCGTGTAGCTGCGGCGAAGCGCCGTCCACGTTTCCTCCAGACGACTGATCTGTAGAGAGAAGGGGCGTCGGCTTCTTTTTGTTTTACATATGCGTGGGCGTGGAGGTGGGCGTTACCTGCGGCAGGTCCAGCGCTTTCATCAGGGCGGTGAAGGCGAACAGGTCGCCCACGGCGTCTTTCAGCTCCAGCGCCACCAGGATGATGCGGTTTAAGGTCGACGCCCGCTCCTCCAGGTTCCCCGTGCATCCCAGAATATCCACGGCGACGCCGATTGCCATGGTGTGATGCCTGGAAGACGCATGAGAGACGAGGTCGTTGTGAGCGGATGAACTTCCTGGAAACTTCCTGTGTGTGTGTGTGTGTGTGTGTGTGTGTACCTCTCCATCAGGTCCAGCCTCAGCTGTCGACCATGTGGCAGCGTCACCAGCTCCAGACCAGAGGACACGCCCATCTGACCTTTAACCTCTGGAGTCACTCCCAGTATCCTAGCGACCTGAGGAGAAACAAGACACAGAAATCTAATTGTGTGTCAGACGAACACGCCAACGGCAGCTGAATTACTGTGACCACAGGCTATGAGCACTAATGCCTCATAAACCAGTTATAACCACTTATAAACCAGTTTTGGAACTGAACAGTTTTAGAACTGGTTTACAAGTGGTTATAACTGGTTTATAAGTGGTTATAAGCTATTTATAAGTGGCTATATCTGGTTTGTAAGTGGTTATAACCATTTATGAGTGGTTATAACAGTTTAAAAGTGGTTATAACCCTTTATAAACTAGTTATAACCACTTATAAACCAGTTACAAACAACTGCAGCCCCAGGGTTGCCAGATATGTTCTTCCTCTTCCTGTTGGCATCGATTGTTTTATTGGTTGTTTTTCAAACTGAATTAATATTTTTTGTTTTACTTCTTATAAAACAAGATGTTGTACACGCTACATGTAAAAGCATGTAGCGTGTGCATGTGCACCTGGCAGTCGGCCCTCAGCAGGTGTCGGGCGATGCTGGGGGGGCTGTGACTCAGCAGCAGCTCCTTCGCCCTCTTCAGGACGACCATCTCCAGCGGTTTGTTCTCCGCCGGCAGGAGGCGGGACCCAAAGTCCGCCGGCCGGAACGATGACTCCGCCTCCACGACGGGTCGCTGGAAGCTCCTCCTCTCCTTCTCCCTCCTCCTGTCTTCCTCCTCCTCCTCTTCTTCCTCGCTGGTGTTCTCCAAGGCGGCGATGGCGTGGTGGTACGAGCTCCTGTCCAGGCCCCTCCTCCTCACTTCCTCTTCTAGCTCCTCCTCTTCCTCCTCCCTCCCTCCTTTGACCTCCCTCCTAAGTCGCTCCACGTAGCCGCAGAGCGTCGGCGGGAGTCTGAGGGCGTCGCCCGTGAGGGCGGAGTCTGACTCCCGCCACCCCAGCGGGCTGCAGGACCCCCGGTCTGCGGCGCTCGTCTGCAGCCCTTCAGTCCGTCCACACCTGGATTCCCAATCCAGATCCTGATCCGGGTCCGGCGAGCAGGAGGAGCTGAAGGCGTCCGCCGACTGGAGGTGATGCTGGACCTTCATCGGGACGCCTGGAGGAAGAGGAGCGCCTGAGAGGAGAAAACATCAGTCAAACGTGCCGTACGCAGTTCCACC
Organism: Antennarius maculatus; assembly: GCA_013358685.1. Taxonomy (NCBI): domain Eukaryota; kingdom Metazoa; phylum Chordata; class Actinopteri; order Lophiiformes; family Antennariidae; genus Antennarius; species Antennarius maculatus. Next base: position 23,345,524 of record CM023610.1, on the reverse strand, counting down.
ACTAGGGGGCTCTCTGCAGCAAAGGATAATGGGAATTGTGGTTTTTTATTTACCTCCATTCCTCCAGGAACACGTAGAGTCCAGGGGAGACGAGGCGAGCCTGGCGGAGGCGGAGCCAGACAAGGAGGAGGAGGCGGAGCCTGGCGGAGGGAGGAAGGCGGGGCAGGGCAGCCGAGCCAGCGGCGCCTTGCTGGGTTTGGGGGGCGGTTTGGGACATAGCTGGCTGTCGGAACAGCGGGTCACCTGGCCTGGAAGCAGACGTTAGCGGTGGGGGTGGGGTTTGTTTCTACAGGTGGGTGCGTTTGGTTTCACCGCCCTCACCTGCCAGGAGCTCCGTGGTTCTCCGGGGGAAGGAGGGGCTCAGCGCCGGCTCGCTGCCTGTCCGGAACACCGGCGACTTGGGGCTGGGGAGGGACTCGGGAGGCCTCTGGGGCTGGGGTCCGGGTTTGGATCCTGGGGGGAGGAGAGGAAACCATAGAGGACAAGGTGGGCGGAGCTAAGGCGGGAGATACACGAGGAGGCGGAGCACAACTCACCCAGAGGCAGGTAGCTTTCTGATTGGTGCGTCTTCAGAGGGCGTCGCCTCTCCTGGACCTGGTTGAGGCTCGCCGGTTGGCTGCCACAGCGATCCTTCATCCTACGGGGCCAACAAATAAACAAACATGTTTACATGTAAATAGCGAATCCAAGCTCCGCCCACAATGGCGTCCATCGCAGTGCGCTTCGCAGGTCCCACCTCAGCTGTCCGTTCCGGCTCACGCCGTTATCCCGGCAGCGGGGGCTGTCCTCGGAGTCGTGGGCGCCGTCGTGGTGGGCGTGTCCATTGGTGATGTTGAGGCTGAGGCGCTTCTGGCTCCGCCTCTCCTGCGCCATCAGACGGTCGCGGCGGTTGTTGGACAGGCCGTACTTCTCCTCCAGGCAGCGCAGCGGCAGCGCCCGGTTGATGGGCTGGAAGATGATGGCCCCCACCACCTGGGGGAGGAGACGCCGGTGTTACCGTCGTCAGCCAATCATAAGCAGCGACTCCACCGAGATGGTTTCCGTAGAAACCCCCACCTGGGAGACGGGCTTCCTGTTGCCGACGTAGTATCTGATGAGGGCGGGGACGTTGTCGAAGCCCTCCCGCTCCAGGCGGTACTCCACCCGGGTGTAGGCCTCGTTCA
>CM023610.1:23334361-23339361 GCA_013358685.1 Antennarius maculatus | reverse complement strand
TACCAGGAAGCTACTATGAAACTACTGGGAAACTACCAGGAAGCTACTAGGAAACTACTTGGAAACTACCAGGAAGCTACTAGGAAACTACTGGGAAACTACCAGGAAGCTACTAGGAAACTACTGGGAAACTACCAGGAAGCTACTATGAAACTACTGGGAAACTACCAGGAAGCTACTAGGAAACTACTGGGAAACTACCAGGAAGCTACTAGGAAACTACTGGGAAACTACCAGGAAGCTACTAGGAAACTACTGGGAAACTTCTAGGAAGCTACTAGGAAACTACCGGGAAACTTCTAGGAAGCTACTAGGAAACTACCAGGAAGCTACTAGGAAACTGCCTGGAAACTACCAGGTAACCACCAGGAAATGATCAGGAAATTACAGGGAAACTATCACAACATCCTCTTCCCATCTTAACAGCAGCTGTCACCATGACTCCCCCCCCCCGGAAGAGGCGGGGCTGACCACCTCCCAGGTGACCCATGGAGGAGGGGCGACCCGTATCACCTCAGCTCCATCCAATCACGTTAATGGCGCTCATGCATTTCACTGACGTCATAAAGAAGACAAACTAGCAGCAGTTACTCATTTATCAACCTCATGCCGACGATCACCACACACACACACACACACACACACACACACACACACACACACACACACACACACACACACACACACACACACACACACACACACACACACACACACACACACACACACAAACACACACACACACACACACACACACACACACACACACACACACACACACACACACACACTCAGACAGTCGGTCTTTATGGGTCCCGGTAATAACGGCCCAGTGTCCCGCGGACAGAGCAGCTCCATTCAGGCTGATTAGATTTTGCGCAGCTGGAAGCGTCACTTTTTAGACTGTTGTTCTACTTTCAGTCCGGGTCGGTTGGTGTCGGTTGGTGTCGGTTGGTGTCGGTTGGTGTCGGTTGGTGTCGGTTGGTGTCGGTTGGGCCGTTAAAATCCAGTGGAGTAAACAACAAATAAACAAACAAACAAAAAAAAGTCAGGTCCATCCGGAGTTTCATGATTTTAACACAACATGCAAGAAACAGTGGATAAATCACGCGCACCAAATTCCGCGCGCGTCATGCCGCCACGCGCATCCCCCCGCGCGCACGCGCGCACACACACGCACGCGCTCCCGTCGCTCTCACCTTGGCGGTGATGACGGAGTTCCGGTGGTAAAAGCAGCACAGAGCCGCCGTCAGGGTCTTCAGGTTGCATCGCTCCGACATCCTGGGGGGGTGGTGGTGGTGGGGGGGGGGTTCTCTCAACTGGACCGGACCGACGGGGCGCGCGGCCGAACACCGCCTCCGGTTGCCGTGACAACGCGCCAAAACGTCAACATCAACAAGGAGGAAAGTTCAACTTCACCGCAGATGGACGGAGAGCGGAGCGGATCCAGTTCCACCATCCTCACCCTCCGTCCGTCCTCTGGTTCTCCCCCCGCGGCGCTCCGGCTCCAGAGACGCCCCCCCCCTCCCCTCCTGCATCCACCGCCCCGCCTCCACACCCAACGCCCATATATGGGTGAGAGAGAGGCCACGTGATCCATTTGGGGCCAATAACATGGGGGCTACCTGGGAGGGAGGGAGGGGGCACACGCACATCTCATGCGCGCACACGTGCGTGCGCGCCATCCGTTTATGTCACTAAATGACTCCTGTCAGTGTCACACACACACACACACACACACACACACCCTCACACACACACACCCTAGCAGCGGGGGCCAGTAATTACAGTGGGGACTCTCTGAGGATCCACAAAGGAAACACACACAGAATGTTCCCCGAGGCCCCACAAAGCAACACACACACATACACACACATAAACCACACACACGAACTTAAACACACACACTTTGTGTGTCCGCAGCCCCAAATCACCAGCTAGTGTAAAAGTCCACCTTAAAATACACCCGGCGTCCCTCCAGGAATGCTCTGGAAAAACATGAAGCTTCTCTTCTCAGCGGAGCTGAAATCATGTTTTTAAAAAAAGGTTTTGACTATTTTTAAGTTGATTTGTGATTCAGAGGGAGAACCAATCACAGACGGACTCTAAAGTCAACACAAATCTAATAAATATTGTGATTTTTGACTGATTTTCACTAAACTTCCTGATCTAATGTGTGTAAACGTTCACACCCCGTCAGTCTGGATGTGTGTTTGGCTGCCGGTCATTGATCAGGAATGGGCTGTCATCAATTTTCATATTGATTAGTGAGTCCATCCACAGAGGACGACACAGGTCAGTTCAGTCATCATTGATTCATGAGTACAAAACTGTCATGAAGCTAAATGCTAGTTAAGGACGGCCCTCAGAGGCCCTCATTGATTAGCTGTCCAGCTAACTGACTGCTATTGATTGATAGACTCGCCCTGACGTGTGATGGAGACTCGACAACTGACCTCTAGTCAGTTATCATATCTGTTCCCACACAGACCTGATAACTGACTAGAGGTCAGTGGTCAGGCCTGATTTCTCTTGTTGTAGTGACTCAGTTTGACCACTAGAGGCCAGCAGAGCGCAGATTTGAGCTGAGACGAACTGAAGCTCTGATTAAAGACACAAGAATTGATGGTGACGTGAATAAAGATGTGTTCTTGTCAATTTACAATCTCTTTAATCTATTGATCAGTGTCAAAATGATCCATTTGAACCAGTTTGACTCCATTTCCAGCCTCTTCTCACTGCAGCTACTGTTGTTAGTGAATGTTATTTTAGATTTTGAATGAGTAGTCTGACACAACCTGATAAATGAATGATAAATGTATGAAATAAAGTATGATAAATTAATTTAAATGAACATTCAGATACAGGAAATGTCTTAAAAGAATTTAAATTTAACAATAAAGACCTTTTTGTTCTATTTGCTGCTGCAGCATCGACCAGCCTCCTCCCTCTGACAGTTTCTAAACCAGCTTGGAAACAAATGGGTTCAGGTCATAAATATTACAGAAGACAAAAGATATATCACTCCACACATTGTTCAGACACACACTTCCCAACACACACACACACACACACAGACACACACACACACACACACACACTGTCAGGGTTCCGATCAGTCTGCCTGTGGAAACCACCGGTCGTCGTTCCCTGGTGGAAATGCAAACACAGCTGGAGCGCCGAGCCACCGGCGACTCTTTCACACCTATCATATAATAAACCAGCCTCCTTCCACACACACACACACACAAACACACCCTGTTGACACATCACACAATGCAACTATCACAAAAAGAAATGCACACAGAAAGTGTTTGTGCATACATCCAGCGTGTGTGTGTGTGTGTGTGTGTGTGTGTGTGTGTGTGTGTGTGTGTGTGTGTGTGTGCACGGCTGGCCGTCACATGTGCTCTCGTGGGAATAACGGAGTTTGCTTTTCAAACCGAAGTGTCAGCATCCACAAAAACGTACGAGCTGATGGAGAATGAGGAGGATGAGGAGGATGAGGAGGATGAGGAGGATGAGGAGGCTGAGGAGGATGAGGAGGATGAGGAGGATGAGGAGGATGAGGAAGACGAGGCCTGGACGGAAACAGATCCAGGAACACAATCTGTCAGCCGGAGGACGTGACGATCGCCTCCTGATCGTTTCCTCTCTTTCCGAGAACAGCTGCGACTCTCGCTTATGAGTTTATGATTTACAGCAGAGGCAGATATATGATTTGGGGGGGTGGTGGGACTTGGGGGGGAGGGGCAACAGGATTAGCGTGTCCTCTGACTGATGCTGCCTGCAGAAACAAGCGGCTAGAGTTTCACCTCCAGCTTGAGTCACATCACCTCTGAGTTTCTTTAAAGTTCATTATTTCCATCAAACCGTTGGATCTGATCACCAGTCAGGAATGTTTGAGGTTTAAAATATCATCGCCAGCGGCTCTGGAGGCTCAACCGATACCCCCCCCCCCCCCAAGTGGAGGTGGAATTCAGTCCAGGACTTGAACACAGACAGATTTGGAATAAAAAGTTGCTCCTACCTTCACGTAATCCACGGCGGCGTCTGGACCGGCAGGGGGTTCCCTGGGGAACACAGACAGAGACATGGTCCGGTTTAGTGAGCACATCTCTCAAGCTGGCCCCCCCAACCCCCGGAGTTGGTGGTGGTGGTGGTGGTGGTGTTGGGGGGGTTAAATATCTGGGTTCCTCTGGATTGGTCTTGTCTCAAATAGTCTGGAGCCGATATTTTTAAACGTCCAGACGGGGCTGGTGCTGATGCTGGGTCTCCACGGCTCCTTACGGGAGGCGTGGCGCTCATCTAACGGATTCTAACGGACGCCGGGCGATCCAGATGAGGATCCAGACGAGATTCCAGATTAGGTTCCAGAAGAGGATCCATGTCGGAAATAAAATGTCAGCGATCCGACTTCCTCTGACAGAAATGTGATGTTTGAAACCGACTGAGCCGCTGAAATAAGACTCTCTCTCTCTCTCTCTCTCCTCCCCCTCCCTCGCACACATCACATCTCTTTTTCTGAGTCTACTGACAAATTCCCAGAAGGGGTTAGAACACACAACCACATGCAAAGAGCGCCCACATCATCCCTTCACCTCCTTCCAAACTCTTCTTGACATATTCAGGCATTTTATTTTGGCGGGGCGTTTGTTTCTGATTGAACCTTTCCTTTTATATTGGCACTTCTGTGTATTAGCGTAGCTTAGCATCTCTCTCTCTCTCTCTCCATGGGGGGGCTCAGTGCAAGAGGTAATTAGCTCAAATCCAAGACTGTGTTTTCAGGGTTGGTAGTTTAAATCCTCTAAGCCGATGCTGCCGTTCCCACGGGAACAGTAACCTGGTCCGTTACGTTAACAAACGGAGTGTGTTTGAGCTCTAAGCCTCTCGGTTTAACACGGCCACAAATAATGAGTGGATTTAGTTGCATAACTAAACACACGTCTCCATTCACCCTCAGCATCTACTCCGTGTTTCACCTGGAGATCACTATGGCA
>CM023610.1:23209361-23326861 GCA_013358685.1 Antennarius maculatus | reverse complement strand
ACAGTTCAAGGAGGCCATCCAGCTGCTATGGAGCAATCAGATGAACACACACACACACACACACACACACACACACACACACACACACACACACACACACACACAGTGATATAATGCACATTAACTAAAGTTAAAAAAAAAAAACTTTTTAATTTTACTCAGAAAAATAAAAGTTAATAAATGCTAATAAATCAATAAAAACCTACATTTAAAATAATAAATTCACCTTAAAAACAAAAGATCTGTTGCCGTGGAAACGTAAAACGTAGACCATGAAACAGCGGAACAGAAGGAGGATTAGTTCTAATACAGGTTCCCTGAGGCGCTAGCTAATGTGAGCTAATCGCTAAATTTTTTTTTGTGGGGGGGGGGTGGTGTGTGTTGGAAGTGAAATAATTTTTCCCTGAGTCAGCGGTAATAAAATGTTGCAGGTATGTGTGTGTGTGTGTGTGTGTGTGTGTGTGTGTGTGTGTGTGTGTGTGTGTGTGTGTGTGTGTGGATATGTGTGTGAGGCGGTGCTTCCAGGAAGTCAGGACCGTCATCTGTTATCACCTCGTGAATCACCTGACCCCCCCCACCCACCCACCAAACAAAAAAAAAAATCATTCAGGAGGAGGGTTGTTGGTTCCCCTTTGACCAGAATGTTCACCTGCTCGTTTCCTGTTTTCCAGGTGATGTCGGTGTTAGGCCACGCCTCCATGAGTCATCGATTTCCAAACACTGACGACCAGCCGTTCCCAGATTTCTCAAGAAAACATACACAACTCCTCCGTCAGGTCGAACCTCCCCCCTCGATCCTGGATTTGAGGCGTTCCTCCCGGCCCCCGTCGGGTCGCGGGGACATCGGACCGACCTGGAATCAGAGACTTCCTCGCCTTGATGTTTGGCTTCTTCTTCAAACATGGAAACCAGGTGCTTGTTCTTAAGGCGCTTCTCCCGGCCAGACCTTCACGTTCTTCTCTTGTTTTTTCTGGATGTTCTTATCCGGGACACATGAGAGATATCGTCTGCAGACAGACAAACGGAACGCCGTGTTTTCAGAATTAATTCCCGGTCAGGCTGATAGTCTCGGATCGGTCGGAACACCAAGTATCCGACATCGATGACCCGTCTGTCCGAGGTCATCTCGAAGCTCTCCAAAGTTTTTGTTAGAACTTAAACCGACAGAAACATCAGCCAAGTCAGATACGGAATCTAAACTGGGTTAAGTGTGTTGGTACATCAGGGATGAGTCGCCATGGCGATAACAAACAAGTAAACAACACCTGCCCTCTCTCTCCGTCTTGTCTCTCAAGCTCCTACAACCTCAAAGTAGATCTGTGCAGCGTTCCAGCCTCGTAAAGTAGCCCCAAACCCCCCCAAAATTATGAAAAAAAACAACATGTTTTTATCAACCAATAGAAAAACAGACTTTACCTGTGTATAATTGATTATTTATAAGTTACGTAAACAATGATAAAGAATGAAAAGAAACGCAAAAGTCAAAAGAACACATGGTTTAACCTGAATAAAGTCCTTCTGATGACGATCATGAACTATTTTAACGCAACTTCCAACTCTCATTCACCTTTAAAGACGATGACAATGAAGGAAAAGCAAAGAAAACCAGACCAGGACGATAACTGATTTTATTTTCTCTGAATCTTGTGGTCTGTTTTTGTTTTTTTAAAGCGCTCCATCCGAGATGGATGAGCGACCAGACCGGGACGTGAGAAGGAAAAAAGAAAGGTTTTTATGTTCTGCCCGGAGAACCACAACCACACTGCAGACTGAAGTATGTTTGACGCATTGTTTTGGTTGAACTCGGCTATTTTTACAAAAAACATGGAGTTTAGTTTGTAGAAAATATGTGATTTCAATGCAGCCTAAAAAAATAAAATAAAATAAATCAAAAGTGAAACTTCTGCAAAATAATTTTGTTACTTGGTTTGAAGGGAACGCCGTCACCAAGACAACAGTTAGATTTCACAGTATAATGCATGGGAAACTCGGCAAACAAAGCAGTGTGTGACACACACACACACACACACACACACACACACACACACACACACACACACACACACACACACACACACACACACACACACACACACACACACACACATCCACACTTTAGCAGTGATTAAACCCAGCAGGACTGCAGGCTTCTCCCTCCTCACTGACAGGTTTGTGTATGTGTGTGTGTGTGTGTGTGTGTGTGTGTGTGTGTGTGTGTGTGTGTGTGTGACACAGTATTGTCCTACATCAGACAACCCCCCCCCCTTCCACCGGTGGACCCCCCAGGCGTAAGCATGTCTTCACACGACGCTAAACGCTATCTGTATCTGTCTGCGTGGGGCTTTGGAGCAGGAATCTGAGGGGACTGATAAGGATGGAGGGGAGACGGGACTACCTCTCCTCCTCTCTCGCTCCTGGAGGAGGCGCAGCGACGTGAGGAGGTGCAGGCGGTGCAGGTGGTCGTGGACTCCCAGCGCCAGCAGGTCGTATTCGGAGAGGTGGAGCAGGTCCTGGGAAAGACGACAAGAAGGTAGCGTTAATCTGAGGCCGTGCAGATTATACTCTGGGAACTGATCTGAGGTGTGGTCCTCGTATCTGGTCACATGATCTCAATGTAAAAGATGAGTCAGCACCATATCTGGTGCAAATTTGTTCTCCCAGGTGAAAAAATTTGAAAAACAACCACGACTGGTGACCTGCCGTCTGCAAGAAGCGTGTCGTCTCCTCCCCTGATCCCAGTCCTGTCATTACAGCATCGACGGAAACGCCCCGCCTCACGACCCCGAAAATAGCACAGGTTGGAGGGGGAAGGGGGATGTTTGAACCACAAGTCAACCTGGTGCCGTAATGGAGCCAGACACACACACACACACAAACGCACACAGTGTTTGTCGTCACGGGACGCTCCCGCCTCGAAGCGAAGACTCGTTGTTGTTCCTCAACAATACGACTGTTCTGTTCTGCTCATCACAAACACTGCTCTATTTAGACTACACACACGTTCAGAGGACAAAGCTGTGGACACACACACACACATGCACACGTACACACACGCAGAACACAATTCAATTAGACACAACGTGTGCATGCAAGGCTGCAGAAATGCAAAGCAGGAAGTGAAAATAACACGCAAAACGAAACTTTGTCTTAATATGCACACACACAGGCACACACACACACACACACACACACACACACACACACACACACACACACACACACACACAAACACACACACAGAGTCAACAGGCCTAGACAGGTCAGTAATAACACAGTAGTGGGTTATAGAAGACACCACATTAGTTCTGCTGATGTTAAGAGGACTAGCAAACATTCATTGACTCTGCGTGTGTGTGTGTGTGTGCGTGTGTGTGTGTGTGTGTGTGTCATCACGGCCCTCGTCTCCCTCTGTGTTCAGAGCGAGCTGACATGTTTTCTTTGCTCTTTCTGTCTTGGATTCGGATGTGAACACTGTGGACGTCGTGTTGTTGCAGCGCCTCAATGTTGGTGCAGCGATGAAGATGATGAAGACGATGGACGGAACGCCGCCATGAGAACCGGAGAGCAGAGGAAGAGGAGCGCAGGCAGCTGGAATCCATCAGCTTCAGATTCACTAACTAATCCTGCCTCCTGCAGAATTTCAGAGAATAAATTTATTCATTCATTTTATAAACTTCTTGCCCTGTTCGGGATAGTTTAGAGTGTTTCAGGGTAGTTTAGGGTAGTGAGGGTAGTTCAGGGTTGTTTATGGTAGTTCGGGGTGGTTTAGGGTAGTTTTAGGTGTTTCAGGCTTGTTTAGGGTTGTTTATGGTAGTTCAGGGTGGTTTAGGGTAGGTCAGGGTGTTTCAGGCTTGTTTAGGGTTGTTTAGGTTTGTTTATGGTAGTTTGGGGTAGGTTAGGCTGTTTCAGGGTTGTTTAGGATTGTGTATGGATAGTTTATGGTATTTTAAGGTAGTTTAGGGTTGTTTAGGATCATTTATGGTAGTTTAGGGTGGGTTAGCATGTTTCACAGTTGTTTAGGCTAGTTTAGAGTGTTGTAGGGTAGTTTCGGGTTGTTTAGGATTGTTTATGGTAGTTTAGGGCGGGTTAGGATGTTTCATGGTTGTTTAGGCTAGTTTGGGGTGGCTTAGGGTGGCTTTGGGTAGTATAGGATGTTTTAGGGTAGTTTAGGGTGCTTTGGGGGTTTTAGGGGTTGTTTAGGGATGTTGGGGGGCGGGGCTATTCCTGCAGACATTAGGTGTTTTTTCTAAAAAACGTTTCAAAATAATTGTGGAAAGGCAGATGAGGAGGACATTTGTTGTGGGTTCTGATCATCCAGAATCTCTTGGCAATGTTCCCGTAACCTTGTGCAGTGGATGTTTAGTCTACTCCTGCCTCCGGAATGAAAAACCTGTTTTCAGCCATTATTTACTCCTGAAATTAAACCAGAAGTCATTGTTTTGTGGATGTCTTTCCAGGTGTGAGAGTTGGTTTTACCTCCAGACCATCATACTCCTGCTCCAGCGCCACGCAGTACTGCGGCAGTCCGAGCTGACTCAGCCACCTGGAGATGGACTGGTGCTTCATGGTGATGCATTCAGGGTCTTGCGTAGATTCTCAGGTGGAAGCTGGAACAGAACACAAGCTGATTTCAGAGGAACTTAAAATCCAAACAGAAAAAACATTCAAATCACTTCTAAAATGTCAAGTTTTTTCTTCTTTTATCTCAAACGGTGGTGAATCCATTCTCCTCTCCTGTTGCTGCTGGTTATTGACTTTAAAATCACTCATCTCTGCTGACTTGAGACCGTGTTACTTTACCTCTAACATTCAAGACATGAATGATGCATGTTGGCTTGTAGAAGCTCCACTTTTTATGCAATAAACGAAAATTAAATACTTGAATTAAAGCAGCTGTTACAAAGTAATGAAGTGAAGATCAAACACTTACGCTACAGATTGATTTGAAATGAATGTAAATCAGCTTGTTTGGCATCAATAAGAAACTGATTTCTATTGATGAAAACAATGATTTGCTATTCTGCATTTGATGTGTGTTGTGTGTGTGTGTGTGTGTGTGTGTGTGTGTGTGTGTGTGTGTGTGTGTGTGTGTGTGTGTGTGTGTGTGTGTGTGTGTGTGTGTGTGTGCAGTGCCCTTCATCCCACCCAATCACATTAAGAGATGTCTCACAGACGTACGTGATGTCACCGTGTGTCAGCTGACCCCATCACGGTCGACCCATCTCCAGAATACACACACACACACACTTGTATCTATCTAATCCATGAAGTGTCATAATATATAGAGGCGTCATCCTCCTGGTGTCGCTACACACACACACACACGCATGCGCACACACACACACACACGCACACACACACAGAGGCGTCCTCCTGGTGTCCTAGTTGGGTCTAATGGTAGACTGGAGGTCGTTCAGGAGAACGAACGACCTCATGTAGCTGCGGGGCTGTTATAAGCACTTCATAGAGTGTTCCAGACCCCCCCCTCAGGTTATACTCAGGTTATACAAATTACACACCATGACTCACGTTGGCTCTCCTTGGAAAACTACATGATGGTGAGGATAAAACCGGTTGGTTCCTCCTTTGCTGAGTTCATCACAAGAGTGAACAAAGAACCTACACTATGCATCAACATATTCCATCCCACACACACACACACACACACACACACACACACACACTGAGCCACAAATAAATGCATGGACAGTCATTAGCATTAGGGGCTCTGTCCATTATGCTGATGATGCAAAACTGCCAACGCAGCTCAGCTCGTCTCTTCCCACCACCTGAAGCCCATCGACCGGAAAAGGCCCCTAAAACTTATAAATTATTCATTTATTTATCTATTTATCTTTCTATTTATCTTCCTATTTATTTATTTATTTAGCAGAGACCTTGCACAACAAACGTGTTACACAGACCAGAGCGTAGCGTAAAGCTAATTTTCATCTGTAAGTCCCTACATGGGCAAATGCCAAAATACAGCAAGATTATGAAAATCCAACTACCAAAACAAGATAAAACAACATAAAGCACCCCCGCCACACACACACACTCACACACACACACACACACACACTACAACACCCCCGTAAAAAAAAAAAATTACAAGCAAAGCAACTGAAAGATTATCTTCTGTGCTCCAGAGCCAAATCATTAGATTAAATCCTGACTAATGTTTCCCAAAGAAGAATTCCTGAAGCTGAGCTGTTTGCATTTGTAAACCTTCAAACCTTCATTCCTTTAGACAGAGGCTGGAGGTGGGGGGTGAGATATGGTGTGTGTGTGGGGGGGTAAACACATTCAGCCAAAGGTAAACGACTTCAACAGGATCTTTAACAGCATCTTTCCTCCAGATGATCCACGTGCCATCTCACCAGTCCACAGCTGCACGCCATTTAAAGGCGTCGAGGTGGGTTTTCTCTTTGTTGGGGGGGGGGGGGGGGCGACGTGAGCGTTTTATCTCATAAAATTCCCAAAGCGCTCCACATGGCTGTTAAATAAAAAAAATAAAAAAAACTCTTGAAAGATCACAGAAACATTCCAGACAAACCAGGAAGGGAAAGAGGGAGTGAGGAGTTAGGAAAGATGGGGCAACATGCACTTGTTGCCTCCTTAGTGGGGGGTGGAGGGGTTAGATTTCTGCTTGTGGATTGGAGACGTCTCCATCAGGAGGGAAAGAGAAGAGCAACTCCTGGATCTGCTTATTTTTTAACAGTTGTTTAAAAAAAAGGGGGGCCGTGCTCGTGCAGAGAAGGTCAAGAAGAAGCGACAGAGAACTGAATGCTCGCTCTGTCCCTCGGAGGATTCTTCTTCCTGTCCCGACCCAATCCCATCTCCTCTCCCCGTCGGCTTGACCTCGGATTTTTCCCATGACCACATTTCTCCGGAGTGTAGTCACAGCGTCCATCGAGTTACAGAATATAGATCGACCTATCCCGCCCCAGCCGGCAGCATTAGAACACTCAGTTTGTCTCCGTGATGCCACGGGCATCCGATTGGACGCCCGCATTAGGCCCCTCAGCATCCTACCGATTGAATTAAGCTGCAGAAATCACATCAGCATCAACCGTCGCCCGGACGATTTCCAACTGCTGGAGCCGAGCCAGGATGCAGGATGATGATGATGATGATGATGATGATGATGACGATGATGGTGATGATGTTCTCTTACTGCACTAATAAACCAGGAGGCAAGGATGGCTTCTCGGTTGTCATGACAACGACACATGATGGACCCCTCTCAGGTTTCCTCCCTTCTCTCATCCTCCAATCCCTCCATATTTCCCCCAACCCTCCTAGAGAAGCGCCTCATCATCACCGCCACATCATAATTATCATTTCTTTTCATGCATCCTTTCTTCCCTTTATTTATCTTTTTTGCACGACTCATTTTCTCCTCAGAGACTTTATTAAAGGGGCCGAAGTCGTTCCACGGCTGCGTGTGTGTGCATGTGTGAGCTGAGGATAAACCGCTGCCAGGGCAATTTGTGCAATCGACAGCTTCATCAAGTTAACTCTCTCTCATGCACACACACACACACACACACACACACACACTCACACACACACACACACTCTCTCACACAAAGGTCGTATAAAAACGTCTGGTAGCTGAAGTAGCTGCAGACATCATTTGTAGGACACACCAGATGGTTTTGTGTCTGCGCTGCAGCAGAATAAGAAGTTTTTCATTTGGATTTTCACTTTCAAGACGGATCCCAGACGGATTAAAACAATCCTTCCCGGTGTTGTTTTATTACGTATTTAACTCCAAGTGTCTATATTTCTTTAACAAGACCAGAGAGAGAGAGACAGGAAAATCCTTCAGCTGTAATTCAATCCCATAAAATCACACATTTCCCAGCTCGGTTGTTTCTTTGAAGGAGCCCAATCTCATATCATTAAATCACCGGGCAGGTTTTTTTGTCACTCAGCGTAAATGTAAAGATTTATTTCATCCTAAAAACTGGTTGAGAGGTTGTTGTTTTTTTTACTCACATTCAGGAGCATGTTTCTGCATTGCTGAGCTGTCAAACATGTTTTTTTTTATTTTTTTATTTGTCTTAGAAATGGGAGGCGCTTCGCAGTTGCTTATTTGCATTGCAGCTTTAATATTCTTACTATTTTTATTTAAAAACGACAAGTATGAAGATTGATTTTCCATTTTCTTCTCCCATTTTTTTTTTTAAAACTAAATTTGTTTCTGGAATATTTCTAATTATAACTGTGATGTCAATCCAGACAGCAGGATTCAGGGGAGGAAGCTCTGCTTAAAAATAACTAAATGTTTATGAAATTTCTGCTCCAGTTTGAGGTTAAATGATTGGGCTTGAAATAACAGCTTAAAGATAGGAGATTGGGAGAAAGAGAAGGGAGGTATAATTTGCATGACTCAGGTCTGAGGTAAGGGCATTCCTGCTCGTAATGTAAACCCAGAGCCCAGAGCGTTCCTCCTCATCTGAAAACCTCTCAGGTTTTACCGACAGCAGAGCTCAAACTGATCCACAAATACAAGAAGGACTGACTGCTTTATGAGCGCTTCTATTTATAAGTTCTCCAGGAAAAAAAAAAAAAATTTAGAATCTGTTCAAACTTCCAAAAAAACCCCCATAAATCCAAGAAGTCGTCTCCAAACTGATTTGTTTGCTTCTATCATCACATAAATATATCAAATAATAAATATTTCCCTAATTCTGAAATAAAATTCAACATGCATTTCAGTTTAGTTGGTATATTTTTTAATCCCACATGCACAAATGCAAAAAAATAAAGAGATGCCTCTTTAACGTCTTATAGGAGAGCATAGGTTATTTAATTTAAATCTTTTTAAATCATGTTTTCTGAAGTCTTACTTCAGGGATGCAGACAGACAGAGACTCAACACGTCCTGATGACCCGCTGCACGTTTACTGAGGAGAAAATACTGCTGGGATGAAGGGAAGGGGTACCTGAGAGAGAGAGAGGGGAGGGGGGGGCGGCGCGGGGGGGGGGGTTGCCTAACGTCCTTGAGGCTTCATGAATTTTAAACTGGGATGCAGAAAATATGATAATAAAAAGAGACAATTTTATTATTCCCAGTAAATAATATTACAACTAGTAATGCGTATTAATACAACAGCTTAAAACAGATAAAACGACAGTTATATCAGAAAAGAAAAGAAAAGAAAAGAAAAGAAAAGAAAAGAAAAGAAAAGAAAAGAAAAGAAAAGAAAAGAAAAGAAAGGAAAAAAAGAACTTTGCACCTCAGCAACCAATCAGATTCAGAAAATCTTAATGAAGGTCGAATAAAGAAAAAAACATCCTAAATCACACCATGAACGTTTGTTTGTTGTTTTGAGTCCCGTTGCTATGACAACATAAATTTAACCGTAAAGATGTTAGTTATAATGAAACCGAAACAAACTTCAGTTGCTCGAACGATTGAATCACCGTTCTCCTAATTTCAGTAAAGACTCCATTAATCTTCGCTTTTTTCCAAATCTAACAAAGAGTCTTTCAAATTAAAATCCGTCCTGACAGGAACTTTACAAAATAAAGGTCAAACAACAAACTGCATGACCCCGGGGTGAAAAAAAAAAAAAAGCTAAAATACTTGAAACAATAAAGATCAAAACTGTCACATTACACAAATATAGCTGCAAACGTGTTTACGAGCATTTCTATAAAGTATTTAAAGGATATTTCACATAAACCATCCATATGTGTGAATACATTTATTAAATCTGGTGCTATGACTCAATTCGTGTGAACTGCTGCCCCCATGCGGTATTTCTCAGTAAAACGCGAAGCTGTGCTGCAAAAACATATTTTAACAGCCATCATATAAAAACTCTTACCTGTATTTTCCTCCTTGAGTGCGTAGCAACACTCACTGGTCCCTGGGGGCAGCTTCCACTTCCAAACATGTGAAGCACACATGCATTCCGAGCATAAATGTCTGTAATTGTATGGTTTTTGCTTAGTTTTAAGAATCTAGATGGAATGTACTAAAATAAGCTGCCATAATTAAGTAATTTAAATCTGCAAACCTGACTAAATTAAAACAACATACAAAATCAAATCAAGCTAGATTTTAATTTATTGTGTTAGACAAACTAGATCAGAAACAGCATCAATCATCACAGCACTAAAAACAGCAGGGCTGACCTTGGGCCAGGTGAATACCTGAGTTAACACGAATGTTGTGAAACCACAACACCAACCCTTTGGATAATGTGGAGGGAGAGGCTGTTTGCACTGTCAACACCGGAAAGTTCTCTGGTCATGTTGTCTCTTTGCAGGTTTACGAGACAAAAGCTGTAGAGCTGAAAGTGAGTCAGATTTAACATCAGACTCATTTATCACCAATGTTAAAGTTACACTCATGAAATTTAAATATCATGAGAGGAAAGATCTGATTTGGTAGCAGTGTTTTCATTTTCGTGGTCTGTCACAAAAAGCATCCATCTACTTCTAAAGCAGTAGTAAGAGTATGAAATTTAAAATGATGAATGGAAATAGTCTAATAAATTTTAAATATATCCTGGTAGTGACATTTTCATCCTATAGAGACTGAAAAGAACAGCCTGGGCTTAAAAAAGGAAAATAAAATATTAAGAATGAAGAAAATAAATAATAAAATGCTGTAATACCTTTAATCTAATGATATTTTAATAGTGGTGAACATGTAGGACACACTCTAACACGGGTCTCATGGCCGTGAACGCACCATCTCAAAGCATGCTGGGAAACTCACAAAGCTATTTCCTACATGGGGCAATAGAGTAGATAAGGTTCCACTGGATTTGACAGCAGACTTTTTTTTTATTATTATTGTTTGATTACCTTTATTATCTTTTTAAAAACATTTTTCAAAATAGAAAAGAAAAGCAAGTTAAAAACGTTAGCTAGAACTTTATTTAAAAAGAAAAAAGTAACGGGGAAAGAGATAAAGGTCCGCAAAACCAAAGAACTCTACCTACCACCACGTGACAACTTTATAACCAATGAGAACGCGTAGCACAGCGCTAACTGGAATTTAAACCAATGAAAATCAAGAGTAGGCGGGACTTAGTTGTTTTGGTTGACAGATCACTTCCTCCTTCACAGCGTGAGATCAATAAAACTGCGGAATCTTCCGGTGGGAGGAGAAGAAACAGAATCCTTCTGTTGGTATGTCATTTTAAAAAAGAATAACTTTATTTTCTGTAACGATTCCATCAGATTTATGCTAATTTATCCGAAGTGGAAGCGAAACAAACATTAAGTCCTCCCTTCTGAACTGGAATGGGTCGGGCTGCCGCTGCTCACAAGACCTGCATGTGATATCAATTAGAGGAAAATCTGGTGGGAGATGCGGAAAAAAGATGAAGGAGGTTCAGTTTTGTTGGAAAAATGGGTCAAAATTGATTTTTGTGTAGCTTTCACCATAGTTTAACTGACATTGAGGAAGTTAATGTCAGTATTTCATGAGCATCCAGGAAGGAATGCAGCGATCGTTCCAATAAATAATCGATTCATTGTAAAACAGGGTTGTTCTTCCTGCTCATTGAACACGTCATGGAAACCAAGAGGAAATATGTCTTTTAAAAAGATGAGATGCTGTTGATTTGTAAAACATTTTAATATAATTTAAAATTTTTGATGTTTTTCCTCCTTCACTGGGGAAATATCTGAAAATCACCCGTGACCAAATCACCTGAAAACATCTCGACTAAGATGAAAACGTGGATGTTTTGAATATGACTTGCTGGAATATCTGTCGGAGCTGTGACGAACATGTCATCACACCGGACGTTCCACTAAAACTGTATCTGTTTTGCCTGCAGGATTCCTGCTGGATGAATCCAGAAGCATCCGACCGGCGGCGTGAAGATGGTGCACGTGTACAACTGCCATCCGTTCTCCTCGCAGCAGATCGTACAGGTGAGCGGAACGCGTCTGATCCCGGATTCGGATCAGATTCGGATCCCGTCCATCCTGTTTTTGTTTTTTTTGTCTCTTTTTGCTCAGGTGGAGCAGGAGCCTGGACTCGTCTGCTGCGGAGGCGGGGCGCTGTTCGTCGTGACAACCGGAGGATGCAAGGTCAGCATCGCAGCCTAGTATTTAAATGTATTATTTTGTGGCGTTGACTTGTATGTTGTGCTATGATGTGTGGATCTAATCTGCAGGTGGAGGCCTACGATGTGGAGCAGGAGAGCTGCCCCCTCATCTGCCGCTTCGCCACCATGGACGCCGTGAGGAGCATCCAGCACAGCAAGATGGGTAAAAAAAAATAAAAAAGCACAAGCGTCCTCGTGAGTAGAAAGAAATCACGTTATCGTCTTCTCCTCCTTCACCCCCCCATCCAGGAGATTACCTCGTCACCATAGAGGAGAAGAACCGCGCCACCCACCTGAGGGCGTACACTAACTGGCGCCACCAGGTACGCCCGCCCGCCCGCGTTGGTTTATCCCGTTCGCTCCACGTCATCTATCAGATTTCTGGTTTTCCGTTCAGGCGGAGGAGAAAGCCCGGGTCGGGGTGCGCTTGTTGGGCCACCTGCTACGCGGGGCGTCCATGCGGGGCGGGGCGCAGATGGAGATCATCGAGATCCCCCTGTCGGAGCGTCCCGTCGCCGTGGCGTGCTGCTCCATCACGGGGGACCTGCTGGTGGGGTGCGACAACACTCTGGTTCTGTTCACGCTGAGGAGACAGAACCAGCAGAGCCTGGTGAGAACGACACGCCCCCTCCCCCCCATCGGAGAGACTACTCCTCTCACAGCAGTGGATTCTAGAAATGATTAAAAAAAATGTTTATTCCTCATGAAAACCAGCAGATCCTTCAGGGCTCCTGGCCCAACACCCACCAGAACCCGGGTCCGGGTCCGGGTCCAGGTCCGGGTAAGGACACGTTTATCACAGGAAACATTAAAGAGATGAAGGGAGATCAGATTTATGACTTTTATTTGCTCTCATCTTTTAGTTGAAACGTCAACGTCAAACCAGAATTTATCCATCCTGGATTTTGAACGATCGGTTATCCTGCATCTGTCAGACGTCAAGCCTAAGCAGGTATTTTCTATTTGCTTTTTTTCTTTTCTTTTTAAAATTATTTTCCAACATTTTTATGACATAATTATATCAACGCGTGAGAAATATCTATTTGCTAAAATCAAATAATCCCAATGATCAGTAATTATAACATAAACAGATAAAACTTTAATAATAATATAACAAAACGAGAGATTTTAATTTACTTTCTGACGGCTGAAGTCGTGTTCATGCTGCTGACGTCCTCTGCCCACCAGGTGGCGCTGTGTGACGGATTCATAGCGGTGCAGACAGAGCTGGAAGTGCTGGTCCTCAAACTAGACGCATCATCCGAACCGGAAGTCCAGGAAGAATCGTCAGACACAAACCAAGGTTGATTTCCACAAAACAAAATCCAAAGGAAGCCGTTTTTTACTCCTGGATGATGTGAGAGCCGATCGCTTCACCGTCCGTGTGTCGTTTAGACGATCAGACGGACTTCCTGCTCCTCCAGCGACACCAGGAGCTGTTCGGGGATCGAGCCAAAGACTGCCCCATCCGCGTGAGCGTCGAGAAGACGGGGCTGGAGGACAGAGGACAGTACTCGGTGTCGTTCGTCCTCTTCAGGTGAGGCCGTGTGGTTCAGAGAACGTCCTCACAGCCACTTTTTTCACCCCAGCTGGGTTTTTTTCTTCTGTTTTCAGGAGTTTTACCCCAGAATTCGTCCAGGGCTGCGTTGCCGAGGAGATTCACCTCCACTCCCTTCAGCTTTACCCGCTGTTCACCAGTCAGTACCGCAGACAGGAATCCCATAACGCCCCAAACCAGCGCCTTAAGCTGGTTATAACCAAAGTTCTACTTTTCAGGGCTTTTTTTTCTTTTTTCTTTTTAATTCAGTCTGTTTATTAAAATCCTCCGAGATAAGAGCTGCTACACATACAAGTTTGAGATACGAGTCGTGTTTCTGGAGACCACCACGTGTTGGCGGATGGATACGACATCAGTGAGACCGGATCTCATTCTCTCTTGGTGGACTAAAGACGTAGCTCGTGTGTTGTCGTGATATTTGCGTTTCTTTTCATCCTTTATCATCGTTTACGTAACGTATACATAATTAATTACACACTGCGTGTCTATTGGTTGATAAAATATGTTTTTTTTTTAATAATTTGGGGGTTTTGGTGCTTTATTTCAAGCCTGGAACTGGACTGATTTTATCCTTCTAAATGGGACCACCCTGGTGTCTCCAGGTTCTCCATGACGGCCTGTGATTGGTTGTTTCTCCCTGTCAGGAACCCGGTCGGCGTCTCCAGAGGACCCCCCCTGTGTGTTCTGCTTCTTCTCCCTCCCCTCCTGCGGGTACCTGTACAGCCTGAAGGGGGGGGTGGAGCTCCTGTCCGTCTATCAGTACCCGGAGCGGGTGTTGGGCGCCGCGCTGAGCGACCAGCTGCTGCACGTCATCACCAGGTGCGTCTGAGGCCCCAGCCCACAAACGGGGGGGGGGGGGTCCATCCATCCACGCTGAGTCTCAGTGTGTGTGTGTGTGTGTGTGACAGGAGTGCGCTGCAGTGCTACACGGTGCGCTTCGCGGCGCTAGCGGCCCGGATCGACGACCCCTACATCGACACCACGGTGAAGGTACGAGCCGCGCCGCGTCTGAATCCGCTCCCCCCCCCCCCTTGTTCAGCGTGTGACGTAGGTCGTATTCCGGACGCAGGCCTGCCCCCCCTGCAGCATGGAGGTGTGTGCGCTCAGGATGCAGCTGTTCATCGGCCTGCGGTCGGTGTGTGTCCACGGCCGCCGCGTCGTCCTGCTGTCCGCCGCCGACACGGAGACGCCGCCGGAAACGGAACGCCCCCCACAGCGCAGGAGCCTGTGAGTAACGCGTGTGTGTGTGTGTGTGGACGCATACATACGTTTACAAACCTGTTCACTGTGTGTGTGTGTGTGTGTGTGTGTGTGTGTGTGTGTTACCTCAGTGAGCTCAGAGAGCACACGGTGCTGACTGGTATTTTCCAGGCAGTGGGAATCGAACCCTCTACCACCCCCGCTCTGGGGAGCCTTCTATCACGCCCCCTCCTGTAAGACAAACCTTAACCCCCCCCCCAAGTGTGTGTCGTCTCTAATCCTCTAACGTCTAAACGATGCAGCGTCGTCCTGCTCCTCCGTCAGTGGATTAAACACATTTACAGACGTGTTGGTGTGTGTTCACGATGCCTTGAAGGACATTATCCACTTATACCATGGGGGGGGTATGGAGAGGGGGTGAGGGGGTAACCTCTTAGCCAATCGGAGGTTGAGCAGGAAGTATCATGACATCATCAATCTGCCTCCTGGATCCATGAATATCTAAATCTCCCTCTTCGTCCTCTGGGTTACAAGCTCCCCCCCACATGAACTGATAGACGCCCCTCAGCCAATCAGAATCGAGCACCGACCCCCCCACTATGGTATAAAAATATATGTTGTCAACGCTTCTTGTGAATGTGGCAACAAGCGGCCGCGACAGTTCTGATCACTTCCTTCCTCTGATCACACTTTCTGTCTGACCTTTGACCTCAGGAGCAGGAAGTGGACGATCTCCTCCCCCAGAGAGAGCAGCACGGCGGGTCACGGGTGGAACCTCTACGTGATCGACACCGTCCCGCCCCTCACTCTCTACAGAGAGCTGGTAACACGTCCAGGAGTTTAGAAATTAAATTACAGATTAAAAAACAAAACAAAACGTGTGTGTGTGTGTGTGTGTGTGTGTGTGTGTGTGTGTGTGTGTCAGGTTGAATACAGCCAGCGGTACGCCGAGACCAGCCCGCAGGCCCAAAGCCTGCGACACCTCCTCAGCGAGGCGCACCTCCTCCTCCGCGCCGCCTTGCTCCAGGCGTCGCCACGGCAACACAACCCCGAGGGCGACCCGGCGGCGACTCAGCAGACGAACGGAGACGAATCAGAGGACGAGCTGGAGGAAGCCCTCAGGGAGAACTGTGCACAGCTGGGAGACAGCTTCAGCAGGTAACACACACACACACACACACACACACACACACACACACACACACACACACACACGGACACACGGACACACATCTACTTTCATTTGCCCCTTGGGGACAAATAAAGTTTTTGAATTTGAATTGTCCTGCTCCTGTCAGGGCCAATCAGACGGACTGCCACCTGGCTTTGCCGTATTACAGGATGTCTGGCCTGTCAGTCAAGGAGGTCATCTCCAGGAACCGCCCACTTCCCAGGATGCCTCACTCCTACGGCCCCGGCTTCCTGTTTTACCTGAAGCATCACCTGCTGGAGGAGGCGGAGCCCAGTCTGAGTCAGGTGGATACCAGGTTACCGTGGATACCGGGAATCGGAAGCGACAAGACTAACCACAAGATCGATGTGTTTCCAGGAAACAGCCGATGACATCATAGACATCTTCAGCCAATCAGAGCCCTCGCAGCTGGTCAGCGTCTGCGTCAGCCCGGTGATGGTGAACGTGAGTCCCGCCCGGACGCTGCAGGTGTTGCGACGGGCGGAGGCGGCGGCCGGCGTGTCGGTCACACGGACCATCACCATGGCAACCATGATGCTGCTTTTGGGCGACCTGCCGCAGTTCACACAGCTGCTGGAGAGACACACGGAGGTTAAAAGACGTGTGTGTGTGTGTGTGTGTGTGTGTGTGTGTGTGTGTGTGTGTGTGTGTGTGATGTTTTTGTCGACATATGTAGAAGGTGGAACTAGAAGGTTTTTTTTGTATGTGTATGTGTGTATGTGTGTGTGTGTGTGTGTGTGTGTGTCTAGATGCTGCTGGTGTACGGCGTCATCGAGGAGCCGAGGCTGTTGCTGCACGGTGGCGGCGGCGGCGGCGGCCGACACACACACGTCAGTCCCACGGCTTTGACTCGCCAGATG
The DNA here is from genome assembly GCA_013358685.1 of Antennarius maculatus. Lineage (NCBI taxonomy): Eukaryota > Metazoa > Chordata > Actinopteri > Lophiiformes > Antennariidae > Antennarius > Antennarius maculatus. The sequence continues at coordinate 23,309,965 of CM023610.1, read as the reverse complement.
GCGAAGTCCCACCCAGGCCTGCTGGTCGCCGCCCTGGTGGCGCTACACGGGAACGACAACGTCCAGCTGGAACAAGCCGATCACGTCTTTCAGGTGCGCGAGCCACAAACCTGCCGCCGCTGACGTCCCGAAACCCAGGAGGCGGCGGGGTCGTGACCTCTCCCGTTTCTGCTTCAGGAGCTGGGCTGCGAGCGCTGCCTGCAGGTGGACTTCTGGGAGGCCATCCTCATGGCGTCCTCGCAAGACGCCGTCGTTCAGGAGCTTCTGTTCCGAGTGGCGTCCGTCTACATCGACCGACTGACCGACGCAAACCCGGAACCAGAAGCTCCGCACGCCGAGCACGGGGCGCTGAAGAGCGCCGACGATCTGGTAGATGAATGTCAAATTCAAGTCAAATCCAAATTCAAAAAACTTTATTAGTCCCAAAGGGTCATTTGAAAGCACATAGATTAGGTTAGGTGTAAAAGTAAACAATGTAAACATAAATAATAATTAAATACTAACATAAATATAAATATGTTTATGTTAAATAATAATTAAAAATCTAGTCAGTTCAGAACCTAATTTGTTCAAAACCTAATGGGTTAGTTAATTAGTTAGTTCAGAATTTAGTTATTTATAAACCTAGTTAGTTATTTATAAACCTAGTTAGTTCAAAAATTATTTTAAAACATAGTTCAAAAGCCTAGTTAGCTCAAAGCCTAATTAGTTTAGAACCTAATTTGTTCAAAAGCTAATGGGTTAGTTAGTTAGTTCACAAACTAGTTAGTTTAAAACCTAATTAGTTTAGAACCTAATTTGTTCAAAAGCTAATGGGTTAGTTAGTTAGTTCACAAACTAGTTAGTTTAAAACCTAATTAGTTTAGAACATAATTTGTTCAAAACCTAATGGGTTAGTTAGTTCACAAACTAGTTAGTTTAAAACCTAGTTAGGTAGTTACAAACGTAGTTAATTAAAAAACCTAGTTATTTAGGTCAAAAACTAGTTAGTTTAAAACATAGTTCAAAATAGTTAGTTTGCCTAGTGTGTTTGTTAATTCAAAACGTAGTTGGTTACTAAATGGGTTAGTTAACTCAAAACCTAGTTAGTTGCTAAATGGGTTAGTTATTTCAAAACCTAATTAGTTACCTAGTGGGTTAGTTACCTAGTGCGTTCAGGTTCAGGCTGTTACAGTCAGACGTTTGTGTGTTTGTGTGTGTTTCCAGATAAACTGCTGCTCCCATTACGGCGCTCTCTACCCGTGGCTCACCGTTCTCAATCCCGCTTGCACTTCCTACTCTCAACACCAGGAGGCGCTACACAAACTCCAGGTCTGCGAACGTGATAGCATTCTGAAAATACGAAAGGTCATATCGATTAACGTTTAAAAAGGAGTGATCGTGAACATTCACGTTAAAGAATAAGAAATGAATGAAATAAACTTTAGTAATCCCTAGAAGGGAAATTATTTTTCTCAAATTCGTGAGGTGTCAGACCTCTCCGCACATGTGTGTTCCAGTCCCTGCTGTGCGGTCCGTCCCTGTCTGTGGGCTCCGTCTCCCCCCTGCTGGAGTGCCTGTCGGAGGAAACCCCTTGGGGGTTTGGCCTGCACCTGCTCTGCGCCACCAGGAGGGGGCAGTACGCCGAGTGCATCGAGAAGCTGCTGGACCGCTGCCCTCAGGCCATCATCGCCTACGCCAACCATCAGCTGCAGGACGCGCACACGGTGGGCGCCGGCCCCGCCCCCCACTGGGGACACGGTTGACCTCACCCGCCTGTCTCACCCCGACACACCTGTCTCACCCCTGCAGGTGCTGTGGTGGCAGAAGCTCCTCCCTGAGCTGTGCGACAGGACAAGGGTCGCCGCCGACAACGGCATCCTGTTGGCTGCTCTCAAAGGTCGCCCAACCCCCCCCCCCTCCCCCCAGTTTTAAACGCTCAAAGCTACCTCGACCCAATCACGTAACGTTTGGATATTGTTCTCGTCCCCATAGAGACGGTGGTCGTGGTTGCCATGGAGATGAGCCCAGCCGAGTTCCTGGAGCTGATACCTGACGACGGCACCGCCTCCTACTTCCTGCCTCACCTGTTGGCGTGCTGCCAGAGACACCTGCTGACCTGACGCGGATCGGTCTACATCCTGAATCCGAACTGATGTGGGGTCGACACCCCCCCCAATTGCTTCCCCCCCCCCCACCGGATCAGGAGACGGGGCATCGATCAGCTCCAAAGAACCTGAACAGATGTCAGTTAAAGTTTGTTTTCTCGTGACATTGATTTAAAAATGTAAAATAAGAGGTTCATGGTGTTCGAAGTGGAACACGATGGAGCACAGACAGCAGGGCGTCAGGTCGACGCCCATGAATGAAACGAGGTATTTGCTTGAGTTTCTACTGACAAACATTTGTCCATTATTTTTATTTTAAATCTGGATTTCGTCTGCTAGCAGGAATTTGTGAAAATCACTTCTTCTTTTTTTTTTTTTTTTTTTTTTAAATGTTTGACTTGAAAGTCGTTGCCTTAACAGTATTTCTCACTGATGGACTCAGTGGGTCTTTCATTAAACCTGATGTTGTGTCTGTTGGAACTTTAACAAAAATACACAACACAAAGCAAAACAACATTCAGTTTTAAATTAAATTTCTAAAAGGATTTCTGAGATCGTGACAGAATGCTTCACAAATACGTGTCTTTACTGCTGTTTCCTTCAAATAAATGAATTTTGCTCATGTTAAAACTTTTGAAAGAACAAATAGAAGGAAACTATATGAAGTTTCTTCTCATTAGGAGTCGAACTGATTAAAAATGGGACGCAGCTTTTCCTTGAGATGTTCTTTCATATCAGGCGACGGGAACAACAGAAACCAGGGGAACTGATATTATTATTTCATCCTAATTTGCATATTATTTGGATTTGTAGCCCGTATTAGCGTGGCACGTTCATTTTATGATTTGACATCTACACTGAGAATTTTGATCTCCAACATTAAATTCTGAGGAGTTGAGTACATCCTTACTAGTTAACTTAAACTGTTCAGGACTGGTTGTAGTTCTGACTAGTTACCAGTAGTGCCAGCAGGTGGCGCTGTTGCCTCAGAGAGGAGGTCGCGGGTTCGATTCCAGGCGGAGCCCTTTAATTCTCACACCCTCATATATATGTGGAACCCTCTTCTGAGCATCGAACCCATGTGGTTTGACTTTACGTGACGTCACTTCAGGTATCGGATCGACACCTGTGTGTCATCTAAATCTAGCATGACTCATCAACTTCAGACAAACAACTTTAAACAATAATAACACGTGATGTGATTATAAATCCCTTTACAGTGACTGAAGGAAATATTTACAGGTGAGGTGTATTTTATTTTATTTTATTTTTTTTTTAATTGATCAGCTTTATTCTGTTCATTTGAAGGTTCGACCCAGTTCTGAACTAATAACAACTTTCTTTACAGCGGATTTATTTCGCATAATAACGTCACTGGACTGACGTTACTTCTGGATTCTGACGTTACTTCTGGATTCCGCTGTTACTTCTGGATTCTGATCGTTTCATCATTCACCTTTGAGTCAACGGAGGGACGGGCGACCGGAGCGGACCCGACCCGGAGCGGAGCGCACAACCTCCCGCAGGAGTTCATCCAGTTATCGGAGTTTTCCGAACCGACAACCCTTAACGTGTTGGGTTCAAATCCGAGAAGAGGTTCTGTGGAGTTCGGTACCGGCGCAATGAACGCGGACGAGGCGGATCAGGAAGACGAACTGCTGGCGCTCCAGAGTATCCTGGGCTCGGACGAGTTCTTCCGGAAAGAGTCGAAGAATGCCGGAGAAATCCGAGTGTCCGTGGAGCTGCCTGCAGACTTCAGTGTGGCTCTGAAGGAAGGTAAAAGGTTGCCTGAAATAAATTATGTTAAATTAATTACAGTCTAGAAGATGGCATAAATAAATAAATAAATAAATAAATAAATAAAATTCGTGCACTTCTGTATTTTGCAGTAAAAATAATTAATGGTAGACAACAAATCGAGGCGGCTCCCCGTAAAGTTTTATCTTATTCTGACTCTTCCAAAAATAAATAAAAAATGAATAAACGAATGAGTGAAGTTAATATACAGAAATCCTACAAATCTAAAGGATATATGTTAATCTGCATCTGTATAATCTGGGAAAAATATACTGTACACGTGGAAGGCTATTGAGAAGACCGGAATGAAGCTAATATGAAATTAAATTAAAATAAACTAAATTAAAATTACAGCTTGTTGAAAATATTTGTTGTTTATGTACTTTTTAATTGTGATGTCATGTTTTCCTTATTAATCGTAATGTCATGTTCTTTCCTGTTGAGGTGAAACCCTGAGGCAGTATGAGATATCCTTCCTCCCTCCCTTGCAGCTGACCTTTGACCTCCCTGAGGACTACCCATCCCTTTCCCCCCCTTCCTTCACCCTCACCTGCAGCTGGCTGACACAAACACAGGTAATAATCACTATCTCATGTTTACGACCAGCCAGTGTGTGTCTCACACACACACACACACACACACACACACACACACACACACATGCACACACACACACCCAGAGAGAGGCAGAGATCAATCATGATGACATCATTCTGTTTGTCTCCCCCTCCCTGCAGCTCTCTCTCCTCGGTGCTCACCTTGCAGATCTCTTCCGGGCCAGCGGAGGCGCTGTGGTCCTCTTCACCTGGGTGATGTTTCTGAAAGAAGACGCTCTCAGGTTCCTGGACATCCTTTCTCTGCTGGAGCTCCCGTCTGATGAACCCAGAACCCCAGACCCAAATCCGGCATCACCCTCAGAACCTAACAAAGATCAACTCCCTCCAGAATCAGAACCCAAAGACGGCCTGAGCCGCGACGACTCGTTTCCAAGACAACCAGACCTCTCTGACCCGTCCTTGGAGGCCGATCCAATGGAGACCCTTTCTGAGGTCCCAAATGCTTCAGAATCAGACGCGAGGATGTCCGATCGGACACGGGACACCCCTGACCCAGGAGAACCTCGTCCGACCCACTCTGGCCTCTCCCCACCGCCGTCCGACACCCTCCTGACTCAACTCCTGGTCTACGATGCGACCCAGCAACAGAGGCGGTTCGCCTCCACGGTGTTCGACTGCGGCGTGTGTTACACGGGTCGGCTCGGGTCCGACTGCGTCCAGCTGCCCGGGTGTGGCCACGTCTTCTGCCGGGCTTGTCTGGCCCAGTTCTGTAAGCTCCAGATCACAGAGGGGAATGTCTGGGGGGTGACGTGTCCTCAGGCAGCCTGCGCCGCCGGTCCGACACCTGCACAGGTACCGCCTAGAACCCTCATGGATTTATTATTAAATAACAAATTAAGGACGAGATCCTCGATGCCACGCCCTGCATGACTCACTGTTATGATTTTAAATGTAGGTGAAGAGTCTGGTCGGGGAGGAGCTGTTCAGTCGCTACGATCGTCTGCTGTTGCAGAACACTTTGGACGCCATGCCTGGTTTGTTTCCCTCATGCGTGAAAAAGGAGGAAGTATCTGAAGCCTTTTTCGCATTTAGAAGAACCAACGTGTGTGTGCATGAATCTCCATGAAATTCTGAAATCTCCCCAACAACACAGATATTTTTTTTGCACCTCCTTAGACGTGGTGTACTGTCCACGCCTTTCCTGCGGGGCGGCGGTCATTCAGGAATCGTCAGGCGCGGCGACCGTCTGTTCCGTGTGCGGCTTCGCCTTCTGTGTGGCCTGCAGGAAGACCTACCACGGAAGAGAAGACTGCCAGGGAAAGAAGAATAGGAGAACAAAGGAAGAACATAACCAGGGAGAACGAGTCGACCTGCCCCAGACGGCAGGTAGAGACGCAAACGTGTGTCTCCAGTTGAAACGAGTGCAACAGGATGTACAGTTTACACCTGTGTTTAAATGAAAAGGAATATTTTTTATTCCATAAAAGGAGAAAACAGAGAAGACAGAGTGGAGATGTTCCAGTTTTAAACCTCACATCAACATCTTTCTTCATTTCTGCATGAATAGATTGAATTTCCCTAAATTTAAAGCAACATTGTCAAGAATCGTTGTCATAATGGAAATTTTGTGGAACATTTTCTTGGTTTTTAATTTACAAAAAAGTAACATCAGAAAGAGGCGGAGAATAAATATCTGTTCGCTTTACAAGAAAAGACGTGACACCACTTTGATGTCTTAGTTTTTATGCTGATGACACGTGTGTGTCAATCCATGTTGTGTGTTTCTGTGTGTCTCAGAGGGGATTAAGGCCCTATGGGACGACTATTCCAGCGGCAGCAAGCAGAGGAAGCGCCTTCTGGAGGCCCGATATGGTCGAGAGATATTACGGAACTCCCTGGAAGACTGTCTGAGCGAGAACTGGATGGAGACAAACAGCAAATACTGCCCATACTGCTTCTGCAGGATAGAGGTGTGTATTTACTTCCCTGTTAAAATCGCGCGTGTGTGAGACTATATATTGTTTTTCTCACTGTGTGTGTGAACGTTTCGTGTTGCAGAAGAACCAAGGTTGCAACATCATGACGTGTTCTCGGTGTGGACGGATGTTCTGCTGGGCCTGCCTGGCCAAACTGTCCAATCACAGGAGCGCACATTTTCAGGATGGTTCCTGTTCTCTCTGGGAATACGACCTGTATTCCTACAGTTAGGACGACCAAGCGGCATCCAACCGGAGGATTCTGTCGTGTTCAACCGAAAACGCACAAGATGGAAAAAACTAGGAAACTTTAGTGTTGCTGTCAGAGAAATAATATACAGTAATATATAGAATAGAGATACTTAAGTTAAGAGATCTAACATCTCAACGGCCACTTTTATTAGACACACCTGTCCAACTGCTTGTTCTAATCAGCCAATCACATAGCAGCAGCTCAATGCATTTAGGGTATGTAGATGTTGTCAAGTCAATCTGCTGTTCACACATCAGAACGGGGAATAAAGGTGCTTTAAGTGACTTTGGTTGTTGATGCCAGTGAAAGAACAGGAAACTGAGGCCACAGTTCGCACAGGATCAACGACATTAAACAAAAGAAGATCGGGAAAAAACGTCGCCTGGTCTGATGAGTCTGGATTTCTGCTGCAAAATTCAGATAATCGGTTCAGAATTTGGTGTCAACAACAAGAAAGCGTGGATCCATCCTGTCTGGAATCAACGGATCAGCAACTGTGTGAAGCAATTATGTTGATATGGACCAAAGTCTCTGAGGAACGTTTCCAGAACCCTGTCGAATCTCTGACATGAAGGATTAATGCAGTTCAACCCGGTACCAGGCTGGACCTGATGAAGAGGATGGTGAGTGAATGTTGAAGCTTCTCAGACATGTCATACTCTAAATAACCACTAGAGGGCGATAAAAAAAAACAGGACACATTTTAATTCTCAGCACCCTGGGGGAAGTTTTGCATCTCCTTATTGATTGACATGTATTCAACTGCTGCCTCCCATCCCCCACCTCCCAGGTGGGGTAAAGAATGCCTCTTTTCATTACCAGACGGGGTAAAGAATGATAAGTCCAACATTAATACCGATATGGAGTCAATAGGCTGTATTGAATAAAAGGGAAATTGGAGCGAAATCTAATTTGCAAGTAATCAAGTCCTTTCCTGTGCTATGGATTAAATCATTATCGTCCAATGGCAGAGATTTAGCGGAGCCTTGCTAACACTTAACTTGAATGAAAGCCAGCATTCAGACAATCTGTTTGTGAGGATTGTGAAATATCCTGCGGACAAATAAACAAACAAACAAACAAACGAGCAGGTCATGAGGACGGCCTTCTTGGCAGAAGTAATTTCTAGGAATCATCAGATGAGGGGGAGTGGGTTATGTAGGACATGTTCTCGCTGAGAGCCAATCACAACATCCGCTGACAGAACGCTTATTTCCCCCGGAGCGGTCGGAGGTGTGGAGGACAACGTGTGAGACACTTTTAATAACCATCAGCCCAGTGATGAGTATCATCTGCACGTTTATTCATCAGAAAGTAAACACACACACACACACACACACACACACACACACACACACACACACACACACACACACGGATCCATTCACTGGTGTATTGGCAACGTAGTTCAGAGGCACTGATTGTGTGCTGAGGTTTCTGCAGACGGTTCGTCCTGCTGGGGGCCCGAAGTTGGCGGCCCCTGCGGGTGATGGAGGAGGAGGGTCCTGAAATCTGTCAGATGGGGGGGGTAGGTGGGCTTTTAGCGGGAGGCCATCGCTTCTATGCAGCTCATGTGGACGGATAAGATATGAGGCCGTTCCCTCTGAGCCAATTAGCTTATGTTAGCTTAGCATAAAGTGGCGGGAAACAGGCGATCCAGCTCAGTTAAAGTTAAATAAATCTCATAAAGAGTCTCATGTAAAGATGATCACATGTACATAAAAATTCTTACATCAAGTTTGCTTTGTTAGCACATCTTTTTTAATTTGTGTCGTCCCTTAATCTCTAAAATTTAACAGTTAGCACCAACTTGTTTAACTCTCTTTATTTTGGTTTTAGCTAAAAGCTAAAGCTATTCAAAAGTCAACAATGAACATGTGTGCTGGGAAGCCAGATAACCTGTTTGACAGTTTAAGGAATCTTAATTAGCATACTTAAAAAGGCATGTATAGGCATAATTTTAAAGTTTTTACAAAGCATGGCAGACTTTTCACCCCCATTTTTTATGCAAAGCTAAACTAATCCCGCCAAATTGTGTTGAACTACAATTTGGTAATGAAATTCCAAATTATGCAAAAAAAAAAATCATGCAAAATTTTAAATACTAATAACAACAACATAATAATAACAAAAAGCCAAAATTCAGCATGAAAATCAAAAGCGGTGGTTTGTTGTTTTATCTGATGAATAAATTCTCTTACTATTTCTTGGCCTCAAGGCGACGCCCACCTACCCCGCTCTGATTGGGCCGACAGTTCAACACATGGATAAACACACAGAAGTACAAATATATGACACACACCCAGAACAAATTCAACCTTGTAAACATCAGGATACAAATTATTGAGAGGCAAATAATGACGATAATGTCTTCGCTCGCGCCGAACAGCATAACTCTCTCTATAAACACGTGTCATTTTATATTCAGTGCAAAATCAGGATTCTTTCCGATGCCTTTTAGTAAGTCATCACGGCGTATTGAGACGCGTCCTGGAGCGGCTTCCTCGCCGTCCACTCGTGTGACTTCACTCATGCATGAAATGAACCAGATGCAGTATTAATAAAACCTCTCTTCATCCACAGCAAACGCAGCGATTTGGTGCTCAAACAGCAGCGCTGTCTGAACTATTAATGCATTTATTAGAATGAACAACAGTAGCTTTTAACAGATGAGCGCTGAACCCAACATATTTATGTGCAAACCAATGAGGATTCATCAGAATCGTGTTTACCGGCAACAAAAAAACACCCAAAAACACTGCAGGAGAAGGAGGAGAGCGATACCGGTGATCTGGATTCACACTGGTTACCATGGGATTTTGAATTTGATTTCAAATTCAGGTTGATGTATCCTTCTCAAATTGAATGAAAACATTATTTTACAGATATTTTTTGACAGGAACTGTGATATCAAGGCTTCCTTTGGTGCCACTAATCATAAATCAGACGACCGGTGATCTTTAGAGCGTTTCCTAAAACCAAAGTATGATCTCTACGTCTCTCAAGTTTTGTGCACTTTCACATCTGACCTCGTAAAATATATTCATTAAATATACTGTTCATTAAATATACTGTTTAAGGTTGCTCACACCCTAAACAATATGCACAGCAAATGATAAGTATCGCTCAATCAGCAGACGGTGGCTTCATTAGTAAAAACCAACCTCTGATCCTTGAGCTGCATGCTAATCCAGTCTATTCTATCGTTACTATTCTATTATCTACTCTCCTCAGCATCTCAATTAATCTGGTGAAATTAAATCAGGAAAATGCAAACTCTGAGCATCATCGATCAGGTTTTCACATCGGCTTTTTCTAATCAGAAGGCTGCAGAACTTTAGCGAACGCTAAATAATCTGCCTAATTTGCTATTTCTTATCATTTCCTGTCGAACGAATCTTCAGTGCATGACAGAAGAAACTCTAATCTTCATGCAGAAACCACGTGACAATCTTTGGTTGTCCACACTGACCCCCTGATGACGGGGTCGAGAACATATCACCAACTGCAGTCCGGCCTTATCAAAGGATGCTCGATGCGCTTTGGACACCTAATTTCCTCCATTCCCTTGCAGGTTATTGTTTCGCTGCGTCGGCTGCAGGCATCGGAGTGCGACTCTCATTATGAACCCAGGAGCCTGTCAACATAATAAAAGGTTTCATGTAATACAAAGCGTGTTATTTCTAGGAACAGGAGGAGGAGTGCTATTATCAGACTGCAACCCTGTCTGCTGTGAAGACCTCCTTGACTAGCGGCGTCTCAACCCACAGCTTTGATTACAGCTCTGCTTTCATCAGCTCCTTCTTTGTTCCTGTTTGATTAAAACCACACGGAGCAACGGGCCGATAAAACACCCCCGACCGCCCCTCCATCACATGTTTAAATGCATGCAGAACGATACAGCTGACTGTATCCATTTGACTGTTCCCTTAAAGGCACAGTACGCACATTTATAGTCATTTCTAAAACGTCCAATCCAATAGCAGCTGAGCGCTAAAGCAGCTTAGCATTGGTTCAACGCCAGTTTAGCAACCAATCCAGACTAAATCCATGTTGCTGCTTTAGAAAATGATGCTGTTGGGAGGTGATGACGCAGGATGAACGCTAAGGGACTGAACTAATAACCATCCAGAGGTGATCAGACCTGTTTAAAGGACGGGTTGACATTCAGTCATCACACACGATTCCTGATAATAATATTTACAACATACGCTAGGCTAACATTAACCAAGGAATAGCATTCATGTAAGTCAGACTATATTTATATCGATGCAATTTGGGAATATTAACATAATAATTATGTGGCTTTTAATACAAGAAGAGAGAAGATAGAAAAAAAATCCAAGCAATACTGTCCCAACCGAAGCTAACTCTTTAGCCTAACGCTCACTGAAAGGCACGAGCTAGGCTAGCTAGCCTTCATCCTCACACACGTCGACGGACGTCGGCTAAAGCTAACGGATTCACATGTTGTTGGTTTGTTGTGCTTTGTTTTTTCAATTAGCGATAGCGTGTTAAATGCTATCGCCTGTATTAGTTTAAAAAGGAGTCGCTCCTTTAGTGGCCTTTGAGTAAAAAAATACCTGTAGGGTCGATTCACACACGAGAATTTAAAAAGTGCTCAAGGATGAGACTGAACCCTCGGATTTTCCCACGCCGCCTGAACACACCCTAAATTTACATGCACTTAATTTCCATTCGCACGTATCCCGTGACGGAATACACAGGAAGTGGAATTCTACGTCTCTTCCTGTTCTCTACACGTGTGCTGCACCATGCTTCACTGCACAGACTGAATTTAAAAAAACAACACCCAGACCGGCTCCATCCAACCGGCGTTCTCGCTCCGTGTCTCGGCCCCGCCCCCGCCCCCGCCCCGTCTCCTAGCTGTAGCCCAGGTTCTCCATCTCGTGCCGGTATCGGAGCTCGGACACTTTGGCTTTGTGCTGCTTGCTCTCCAGATGCTGCCTGAAGTCCGTCTCCTGCTCCGCCCCACAGTTGCACATGGAGCAGTAGAACTGCCCGCTGGGGGTCACGCACATGGCCAGGTCCCGCGGGATGCGCTGCCTCGGCCTGGGGTTGTAGTACGGGCCTAGTGGGGGGTGGGGGGGAGGAAGGATGAATACACCAAATAGAGCAAAAAAGCTTTTTTTCTCACTGAGATGTGGAGATTTTCTCAGTTTAACAAATGCATGAAACACAAGCAAAAACAACTGATTTTGCACAGGAAGGGCTGAAACAAAAGTCACATCACTTGCATTTTTTTAATTATTTTACGGGCACTAACCTCTAGATTTATGCATCTATGATGGATTTGCAGAAAATTGAAATCTTGGATGCAGATTTACACCAAGACCCACAATTATCTTGGTGGTATGTCCTTAAATGGGCACAGGTGGAAACACAAACACCTTGTGGACGTGCAAACTGTAAAATCAGCAAAGCTGCTTCATCCAGATCTGATGCTAATGTTGTCATTATGAGCGTTCTCTGTTAGCAGTAGGCAAAACACGATTGCTGTGAAGCGTAGCGTCGCATTATTCACCCGGTATTAGATGGATGATTTAGAAACAACACAGTTTCTACTGCAAGGTGTGTGTGTGTGTGTGTGTGTGTGTGTGTGTGTGTGTGTGTGTGTGTGTGTGTGTGTGTGAAAGAGAGCGATATAAAGACACGAAGGAGGCAACCACAGGAGAGAGAGAGCAGCTATTTTTGGTTTTGTCCATCATGAAAACTGATTGAATCAGCAGAATGTAGAGAGAGAGAGAGAGAGAGAGAGTGTGTGTGTGTGTGTGTGTGTGTGTGTGTGTGTGTGTGTGTGTGTGTGTGTGTTCTGGTTCTACTCTCTGATTTATTCTTTATGCTGCGTTTCTCTGCTGAAAGGTGAGACAAGGACGTTTGATGTCAGCAGGAAGTGGGACCGGTCCTGATGCTGCGTTTGTTGTCCAGTTAAAACATTTTCAGTAAAATCAGAGCAGATTTCCAAACAGAAAAAAATGAGAGTCAAGTTAAGCCTTTAAAACCAGACACGTCTGATTTCATTCAGTTGGCCTTTCAGGATTTTGAGACTTCTACATCCTAAATTTGACATTTTTTTCTAGAAAAAAACTGATGTATTTTAAACCTGTGCATTTAACATGCAAAAAAAAATGGATTTATCCATAATTATACCAATTAAATCGCATAAATTATTGTATTTCTTTGAAAAATTTGTAAGGTTCCATTAGTGCTTTGCAAAAATTAGATTTTTTTCCTGCAATGACTTCATGAGTTGGGCCTTGAAGGGTTAAATATTCACCAGATTATTTGTTAAATTCTCCGTGTTGCCCTCAGGTAGGAGTAGGAACTACTTTTTACTGCCCTACCTGGCACGTTGGCAGCCAGCTGCGGGCTGCGCCGGTTCTTCACCAGTCGGTACTCGCTGCCGTCTTTCCTGCTCCTTCTTGGCGCCGCCTCGCTGCTGCCATCCCTAAAATAATGAAAGGTTCCCATCTTAAAGGCATCACCTACAGGAAAACACGATAACCAATCAGGACAGGCCGTTTGGGTCCTACATGCTGCTGGAGATCTGCTGGGCCTCGGCCAGACGCAGCTTCTTGGCGTGGTTCTTGCCCTGATAGTGGGCCTGCGCTACCGCCGGCGAGCTGAAGGAGGCGTCGCAGAGTTTACAGTAGTCGTTCTCTGTGGCCAGGATGACCCGGGTGGCGCCTTTGTACAACGCCTGCAGACACGGGACAAAAAAACCCCCCAAAAAACAGGCTTTATGTTCGCCACAGAAGGAGGAAGGGAGGAAAAGGTGACAAAGGAGAGTTCTTCTCTTTTTAATGTCTGGTGGGAGTTAGAGAAGAATTTCACCCAGGAGACGCTTTAAAGACTTTCACCTGGAAAACACACACCGACGGAAACACCAGTGGATGTTCACGATGGTGGGTGGGTGATCAGTCATTTCTGGAGACTGAGTGGGTGTCACATGACAAAGAACATTTCATTAGAATTAGAATTCCTGTCGTTCTCAACCCTTTTTTTTTGCTCCACAGATCGGTTTAACGTCAGATAAATTTTCACAAACTGTCCTTTAAGGTGTGGAGGATAAATACAAGAAAATAAAACGATACGACCAGCATAAAAACTGAGATTTAAAAAAAAAATTATAATAAACATGAATCCAATTTGTATCAACTTTATTAGAGGCGGCCCCTTTAAGAAGGTAGTCATGTGACCGAGGCAAGCATCTCCACAAGCGTTGTGTTGGGGGGGTTTAAACTGTAGGATTTTAGTGTTTTTAATTAGTTGAATTGATGCTTTTATGCAAAGTGGTCGTTCTTCACTAACATGATGAAACCATAGACCTTAAGAACTTTTTATATATATATATATATATATCTTTCTGATTTTGGTCTCCGCCCACTTTTGGAGTGAAAGCTAAAGCTAGTTAGCTGCTTTATTCATCGCTATATTCCCCAGCTAGACGCTAAATTTGTTTCCTGTGCTGTTAAATGTGTCTATAAAGATTTATCAATTTAAATCTGAGAGGATGTATCTTTCAAATTAACTACCTATTGTTCATTTATTTAACAAGACTGCATTCGTCAAAAAGTTTAAAGGTGAAATATTTCTTAGAAATTGAGATTTTTATGTCGGTAAAAAAAAAAATATTCCCATCAAATTTCCTTCAAAAGTCCATCCCAATATGAAAAATCAAACCAAAAAAAAAACAAAACCAAAAGCTTCTGAGCGTTCACATGAAGCGTCGTGACTCTGCGGTTTCGCCTCCGCCTCCGCACCTCCGAGGGAAATGACCTACATCAGCAGATCAGCCGTTCCTACGGCGATACACTCGCCCACTCCTCTTAAGAAGCGGAGCGTTTCGTCTGTGACGGTGAGTTCCTGAGGCGTCTGACCTGCCTGCCTGCGTCGCAGTCCGAGGACCCGGAGCCGAGGGCCGTCTGGCCCGAAGCCTCGAGGGCTTCTGGGATCCTGATGGCGGGCGGCTGCTGACTGCCGGCGTAGAAGTTTCTTAACTTCTTGCTGTGGTTCTTCCCCTGAGGAGACGCAGACGTGTGTTTAGGTGTCCCCACATGTGCCTGTTTAAATGTGCGGCGTGTGTTCCCCACCTGGTAGTGCGCCTGTGCCTGCTGCGCCGAGTTGAGGGTCACGTTGCAGAGCTTACAGTACAGCGGTTTGCACAGCTCCCCCAGCCCCAGGGCGTCCTCCTGCTCCTCCCCCCCCAGCGGGGAGCCCTCATCCTGGGGGGGGTCAGGCTGCCCCCCGACCGGACCGGGGATGAGGCAAGACACTGGCGCAGGAACCAGCGTCGGACCCGGAGGCCTAGGTGGGGCCATTTGGGAGACGTCCGGGCCCGGAGGTGGGGGGGAGGACATGGGGCTGGGAGGGAGGGGGAACTGGCCGGCTCCACGTGCCACCACGGGTGGGGGCACCAGTGCGAGGGCGGGGTTCAGGGGTGGGGGCCCCAGAGGTTGCGTGAGGTCCATGGTTGGAGGCACAGGTGCTTGTGTGTGATCCACAGGTGGTGGGGGCCCCAAGGCGTGTGCCATCGGCGGGAGCCTCAGCGGCTGAGTGGGGGCCATCGGAGGGGGGCCCAAGCTGTGTGGAGGGGTGATGGGGGGAGGCCTTAATGTGTGAGATGCAGTCATGGGAGGGGGCCCAAGGGTCTGGGTGGGAACCATGGTTGGGGGTCCGACTGCCTGAGCGGGGGCTAAGGGGGGGGTCATGGGCGGGGGCCCCAGCTGGTGCAGAGAGTCCATGTGTTGGAAGGGCTGCTGGGGGTGGCTGAAGAGGCTGAGGGGGGGCTTCAGCATGGCCTCTGGACCTGTGGGCAGGAGAGGGAGGAGCGGTTAGACAGCCTTCATCTGTGATGTCATCGGTGATGTCATAGGTGATGTCATCGATCTGACAGGAGGCTGGCTACACCCTGGACCGGTCACCAGGTCCCTGCAGACGCCTTAAAGCTTCGTTTTAGATAAGTCGCAGACCTGAGTGCTGGTTTCCATGACAACATTCAATCTGCCTT
Organism: Antennarius maculatus; assembly: GCA_013358685.1. Classification (NCBI taxonomy): domain Eukaryota; kingdom Metazoa; phylum Chordata; class Actinopteri; order Lophiiformes; family Antennariidae; genus Antennarius; species Antennarius maculatus. The sequence continues at coordinate 23,294,264 of CM023610.1, read as the reverse complement.
AATGCTCTTTTAATATCTGAATAATTTTGTCTTTTCTCATGCGTAACCTGTTATTTTCTGCGTGCTTTTAAAGCGCCCCCCCCCACCCCCCCCCCAAGACCTTTATTATTCCACATCCTGATCAACATCTGCATCAACTAGAATATTTTAATTTCCCGCTGAAGTAAACTTGAATCTGATCAACGCAAAAAAAAAAAATCCAGAATTGAAGCTCAAAATAATTGAGAAAAAAAAACCCCAAAACAAAACAAGTACATGTCTATAAATTTCTAACAGATAAAGCAATAATATTCCTTTTTGGTGAAGGTTTTCATGTTATTTTTCACTGATTGAGCTCCTGCAGACTTGAGTGTGAATTTTCCAACAAATTCTGAAAACTCGTCGGTGAGACGCGAAGAGGAGAGACGGATGTCGAGAGAGGGAAACACGTTCTGAGACAGAGGAGCTTCACGCCCCAGTGGGCACGAGTGGGTTCAGGCCTGCAGTCTGCAGCGTCTGCAGCTGCGCAGACGCGGCGATGCATCCTCATCCTCATCCTCATCCTCACGCGTGTGCACAAACACAAACATGAAATCCTCCCCGATCAGAAGAGCTCTCCGCCTGAAGTGTGACTGCTCCAGTAGGCTAATGCAGCGTGTGTGTGTGTGTGTGTGTGTGTGTGTGTGTGTTTATAGCCTCACGTCAGTAAAAGGCCAACAGCTGTGTCAAAACTCACTGTGCTAGAAGCTTTTATCTGGAATCCGATTGGTCGGCCGGTTGGCGGTGATTCACGGAGCTAAAATAACGCCTGGGGGAGTGTTTGTGTTTCCGACCGCCGCTCGCCGTCAGCGTGTCTGTCTCTAGCTGTCCGTCCGTCACCTGGTCTGGCTGATTTCAGGAGGAAGGAATGCTGGAGCTTGTCCTTATCGCTCCGTGACCTTACTAACCCCCCCCCCCCACCACCACCACCACCACCACCACCCCAATGCAAGATGACACTGTAGAAACTGGAGGAGTCGCCAGGACGAGAAAGCTTTCACGCTCGGTGATTTTCAGAGCATCTGGAGCGGCAGAGGTGATTTCTTTGCACTAAACCACAGAGGGGGGGGGGGGTTATTAGCGGTCATTACTAGTTAATAACAGTAGTGATAAATTTATGTCCACCTTTACAGCCTCGGTGCCAAGAGAGAGAAAACGGGTCTGGATTAGAACCCAGAGAGGCGACACAAGCCATTGTCCTTTTGTCTGGAATGTGCCTGGCTTTAATGTCACCCAGGGGTAGAACACACACACACACACACACACACACACACACACACACACACACACACACACACACACACACGCACACGCCTGCAAAAAGGAAGAGCACTTCTAGAAAATGAACAAGGGAGGATGTTCAGGACCAGATCCAACAATCTCATCAGCAGCCACCTCCTAAGAAGAAGCCTTCAGCCCTGATTGGGACAGAATGCAACCCACAAACTCCCCCCACCCCCCCCCAACCCCCCAGCAGCAGAACTGACCCTCGTTTTGCTGACATTAACAATTAATCAGCCTAAAAACGTGAACAGCACAGCAAACACAGCAGAGAGAGACGGTTTCCCTCAAACAGAGAAAACATTCAACCCCACAGAATGCAGAAGAACAGGGCAGCTCTCTCATCCATTCTGACTTCTATAGTCTTTGTCGAGTCCTCCAGGTGATGCTAAATGGGGGGGTGGGGCTCTGGGTGCAGGAAAAATGGTCATTTCATTTGCAGATAGTACACAGAGGCGTAAATGAGACTACACCAGCATTTTCCTTTGTTGTTATGATCAATATAATCTCTTTTAACAACATAATCTTCTGTTTTAATGCATCTGAACCAATTCGGTGTGAATCCGTTTTTTTATGATCCAGATATGCTACCGTAAGCAATTATTGATTATCTCTGAGAAAGATCTGGTTTAATTCTCTCCTTTTGTCTTTTCCTGGCAGGTAAAGGGAATATTGAAGTGCTCCCAGTTTAGTGTGTGAAAATCTGGTTTCCGTTTTTATCAGGGAGAATAAATTGTGTCTTTATCATACAGTAGAAAGAAACTACGAAAGCATTTATTACTCAGTTCTAAGTCTGCAATTACAAATAGACCTTTGTCGACACTGAAAAAAACCTTATGATAATTATTATAAAATAGGACACTCTCACAAGGACATAATAACAGGGCAAACAGATTTATTATTAATTCTAACCTTGCAATTATACCAATTTACATAATAAAGAGAACAGTTTTCTTTACTAAAGCAGATGTGTGATGAAGCCAAACCTGCGTTTCATTTTTGGCCGTTAGCTTTTTATAGTTTTAATATGAGCTAGATTAGAGCAGTTTAGTCCTCCTCTGAGATCCGGACCCACGAGGCGCCCCCCCCCCCCCCCCTTCCTCACCGCTGCAGATTTAAGGTGGAATGGAGGGGACAGGTCGACGTTACTATTTAGGACATTTTTCATTTATCATTTATTATAATCTGAATTTTATTTTTCCTTTACATAAACAGATGCTTGTGCTACAACTGATCCAGGAGAAGAAAAAAAAAAAAAAAAAAAAGCACCAGAATGCAGGAATTTGCATTTTAGACGCTCAGAGTTTCATTCTGGAGTACTCTGTTAGCGTCTCCATCAGCGCTGAAGGACATCATTAACGCACCACAATCAGACTTTAGCACCACTCCAGTTTTTCTCAGTTGGCTGCTTTAGAATCAGGCCGCAAAAACCTGCATGAAATACTCGTCAAGAAATGTTGAAAAATTTTAAAAAATGCTATGAATATTTAAAAGCAACTCTCCAGATTTTCACCTCGTGAGACAAATCCAACTCTCCAACGCTTCAATACTCGGTTGACGCAGAAGACTGCAAAGGAAATGATTAAACGTTTAACATCCGCTCTGGAAATGAAACCAACACTGATTCAAGATACAGTAGAGAAGCCTGCAAAGTTTCATGAAAAAATATCAAGCAGCTTTTGAGTTTTGACCCTTTATTTCCTGACACGTCGCGTTGCATCAACAACAACCAGAACATTCCTCCTGCACTTATTCCATCAGATAACTCTGATCATCAATAACGATAAGCTTCATGGAGGTTGATGACATGAAATATCACCCAGTGGAGTCTCAGGCTGTAAATCTGGGTTGTTTATGGAGTTGTACGTCCCTGAATGTTGTTGTTTTTTGGTTTTTTTTGGCAGCTACAGCTTTGGTGCAAAGAGAATCCCTCAAAGCACAAACTGTGCAGATCAGAAACCACTTAACTGAATGAGATGGAAAGTGAACATTGCAAGGAGACACTCCACATATCAGTCACACATCTGCTCCAACCTGGAGTCTACCTGAAACATCACACACACACACACACACACACACACACACACACACACGCACATCTCTCCTTCAACACCAGAGCATCTCGACAACAAATTCCCCATTGCAGCATCCACAAACTGACCAGTACACAACCTGTTTAGCATCTGTGCACCCTCCTACATGACATGATGATGATGATGATGATGATGATAATGATGATGTTTGATGATGGACATCCACGTTGCATCTGCAAACGTCTCCTGGTTCGATTTTCTCCATCACTGCACATTGGCGCATAAGGCTGCTGACAGTCAGAGGGGAGGTCCCGGGTAGCAAACCCATACCCTTACCTGGTAACCGGGCCAGATAATGGCTGCTGTCAACGTAGCTGACATGCGGTGGAGTGTAATTCCTGCAGAATCGTGCACTCTGGTAGTAGGCTGCATCCCCGTTCCTCAGCTGCAGCGCCATCATCGCAGTCACATCCTTCAGCCAACTTCTCTCCAGAAACCGGGCGGTCAGGCGCTGACAGCCCCTACCACAGGCTGAGGAACCGCGGCTGTGACCGGCGGGGGGGAGGGGAGGGGGGGCGCATGATGGAGCGAAAAATACACGGCGACCACGCGTGTAATCACACAATAAATCTGCTAATATGATATTTAAACCATTTTATATGCAATAAAAATGTTTTAAGTCGCAAAATAGTTTATTTAAATAGATAATCGATGCGGAGGTGCTCCCTGAACCCCCCTCTCCATCTTGGTACGGTCCATTTCCGATGCCACCGCTGCTGATTTGCATGGATGGCAATCATGACACTTGGAATAAATATGTTACACCTCTGTGATAAGCTCAGATCAGCCACATGGGCTATTTAGGACGGCGCTCAAATCTGATGGGAAAACAGCCGCGTTGGTGTTGAGATAAAAATAAGATGATAACATTTAAACAAAGAGGATCAAGAGCTCCAGTAACAGTTTAGTCCAGCCGGTGGAAACAGGGAAATGAATGGAGAACTACATGTACAACAGGGAATAACAATAAAAACTAATCAGTTTATCATTATTTGAGTTTATCATTTAATTTCAACACATGTTTTTACTCAACTTTATGTATTTTATGGTGTTTCCAGGTGGAATTCCTCAGTGGTATCTCACCTTCCAATGTGGGTGATTGCACCTGTGACGTCACAACAACTCTTCATTATAAACTGTTTTATATATATATATATATATATATATATATATATATATAGTGTGTGTGTGTGTGTGTGTGTGTGTGTGTGTGTGCGCGCGCGCGCGCGTGTGTATGTGTGAGGAGGAGGGCCCTGGACAGACAGCGTGGCTGCATTGCCGCAGCGGAGGCAACCTGTTCAGTCGCCCAGCCGCCGCTAACATCATCCGGCTGGGTCCCTGTCCCAGCCGGACACTTTCGGACTCTGACTCTGGAACCACACGACTTTCAAACCCCACAAATCCGGAGGATTTATCACCGGATTATTCGTGACAGAAGCCACCAGACGTGGGGTAACACCCTGCTTCTTCTCGCGGAGCGGCTGGAACCTCCGACCCGCCGTGGAGACCCGGATGGGTCGGCTAGCATCACAGGCTAGCTAGCTAGCGTTAGCCTGGGACAACCAGCCAAGACTGACGTTTTGAAACGTTCCGCTACGCTGACGCCGACTCAAATGGGTAAATTATTAATTACATTTATTTATATTTGTGCATTTTAGGGAAAAAAATGACTTTTTAAAAAATAAAATAGGAATAAATTCCCCAACAGGATGAAAGGCTGGGTGCTAGCCGCTAGCTAGTGAAACACAGCTGTAAGCTAACGCTAACCCTCTCCAAAACTAAAGGAGGCTTTTTAAAAAAGGATTAAAGTGTTAAATTAACTGATTATTAATTAACTTTCTGAATTATATCCACCGTTATAAAGGTGAACATCACACCCAGAGCTCACACTGTTATGCTGCTGTCACCTGTGAGCTGTCATTCGTCAGCTAACGCGATGCTAGCCGGTGTGGATGAAGCTAACCGAGTCACTGTGTGTGTGTGTGTGTGTGTGTGTGTGTGTGTGTGTGTGTGTGTGTGTGTGTGTTTTTGTTTTTTTTTTTTTTTTTTTTTTTATGACAGCGTGGAAATGGATTGAACCATGACGGGTTGAACTGTCCCATCACAATAGGAGGGCTTCTCCCTGAAGGTATGCCTCACACACTCCTTCATCTAAATCTTATTGATCTATTGATTATTCATCAAACACATTTTGTCTTTTTTTGTGATTGACATTTGAAAAACTCATATTTTCTGTCTGAAAATCCACACATACTCCTGTCAGACCAGTTGTTATCAGTTTACCAGTGAACCTGTGACGTGCTGCAGTGACAGGACATGTGCTCCATGCCTCTGCTCCACAACACCAGTTGTGTGTTTGTGTTTCAGCTCAAAGCCTGCTTGTGTCTCGGCCAGTGTTTCCCCCTCTCCCCACATCCTGTGTTTTGAGGAAGCTTCCTCTTTTGTCCCCAAAGTGCTTCGCTGCATCCTGATCAGGATCCCAGATTGGACAACTGCTCAATGGCTGTTTTGTTCTAACTCAGTTGTTTTTTTTTTTTTTGTTGGAGCCTGTTTTTATGCCCTCTTGTTTTTTTGGCCCATCTGTGTCTTCTGGAAAACCACATGACGGAATTAAAGGAAATCCCACCCATGGTTTATAGCAGCCCTAAAGGTGTGCCTCCCATAATTGAATTTTTCCAATTTAACTTATTTTTAAACTTTCATGCCAGTTTGTTCACATTCACAAAGCTATAATAGAAGTTTTTGTGGATCCACAAAACACAAATTTTTTTTTTCTCCCAGTCGTGGGATCATCATCTGCGTTCTCGTAGTTTTTCACATTCAGTTCTTCCCTTTGTTTTAAACGAGGTTAGCTGTTTTTATTTCTGTTTTTTCATTTCCTCTTGAAAGCACATCTTATTTTCAACTGGGTGTGCAACTTTAGCAGTTCACATTTCCATACGTCAAACAGCAACGCCGTGTCACTGATCTGTGCTTGTTAATAACTCTGTGGTAATTTTTCTGTCTCTTATTTTTACTCGGTTGCTTTTTCTTCCAGATTAACTGCTGCTAAATTTGAATTATTGAAAAATAAAAATAAATCTGAGATGTGGGAGGATATTCCCATGATAGAACGCTCCGAAATGACAGACATTTAATTTTTATACCCTCCAGTTTCATCCCACTTTGTCATTACTAGAATTTAGTGAATTGTTTTCTCTTCCCAGGAGCTTTTAAATGCTTCTTCTGTTTTTGGGAAAGTCAGAGAAATGTTGTCGGGTAGAGCCGGTGGATCACATTCAGACAGGATGTCAAGTAGAATTACAATTATTGTATTGACATAAAATGCAGAAGCGCAGTGAAAGTTTATGAGAGAACAATGCTGTTTTTAGAAGGCGTGGTTGACCTTTCCGGATCCTCTCATGATGTTCTTATCTTATTTATTATTTTAAATGATTAACATGCTGTAAAATCATCCTTTATATCTTAATGATCATTGTTTATGACAGTTATTGCTGGAGCAGTAGTGACAAACCCAGGCGTGGTTATTGTTACTGGTTATTTTTAATGCTTTATAAGCTAACGTAGCCTCGGTTGCTTCCCTGTTTGTAACACACGAGGTGACTGTGATGAGTAACACGATAATTAAGTGTTGGTTGTTCTCTTATCATTATTGCTTTTCCGAGAAATGTTTATGGTCAAAAGTTGGCTAAAGGTCAAATAAAGGCATCGTGTTGTCATTTTCCAAATACTTTCTTCATCATGGCTGTGTCACAATCCAACGTTGAGTCACTGCTGTTTTTGTGTTTGTGTGTCTCATCCTGAGCAGCGACTGAGCTGATTCATCTCCAGTCAACAACCTCATCTTGTTTTCAATCATTTGGATTTCATGACATTGTTTTTACAAATGAATTAATCAGTCCCAACCTGATACAGATCTGTTTTTTCATTTTCAAGTTGTACATTGGTCGAAATCTGTCAAACTCACATAAATTTCATGTTTTTGAACAGCATTTATGTAAATAAAAAAAAAACCCTCTCTTGCTTTGGATGTTAGTTCAGTTGTATTATCTACTTTAAAAGCCGTATTAATCTATATTTTTAATTGAGCGTTTAGTAGAGTTGATCCGAGGTTAATGTTTTCAAAGACGTGTTTAACTTTCATTCATCCTCCTGACAGAACAAAGGTTATCCTTTTGTGAAGAAAAATGTTCAAATCCCGTTGTGAATGATCCCGTTTAATAACTGAAGGCTGTTCTGTTGTCGGTTTTAGATCCCCTTTCCTTTTCTTTTTACAGGATGTATCTCCATCCTCCTGCTGCTCTTTATGTCTGGAACCGCTGCGTGAAATTCATTTGAAATCATGACTTTCAATTAGAGCAGCAGAAAGCACTCAGTTACCATTTAGGTCCGATTAAATTATTGTGCATAAACTAAAAATTGATGATTGCAGTGACATTCTTTCAGATTGCAAACTATCAAACATTATGTATAATATTTGTGTCATAACATCTTCCAGGTCGAGCTCTGCAGCTTAACTCTGTGACGGAGCTGTGAGACAGAGAAGATGCCCCCCAGGCCGTCCTCAGGGGAACTGTGGGGCATTCACTTGATGCCCCCCAGGTAGGATTTCCTGGATGTCACGTTTCGTTGTGTGAAAATGTCCTTTGTTGGGCTCGTCGTCGACATAATTCGATGCTGCTGACGTTGCAGGATCCTGGTGGACTGCCTGCTGCCCAACGGGATGATCCTGACGCTGGAGTGTCTCCGCGAGGCCACGCTCATCACCATCAAACACGAGCTGTTCAAAGAGGCCAGGAAGTACCCCCTCCACCACCTCCTGCAGGAGGAGACGTCCTACATCTTCGTCAGCGTTACGCAGGTGAGAGTTTGGACGTCGAGCCAGTCGGAGGCGTCGATCCGAGTGACTAAATACTGGGAAAAAACATCCCCGCCTGGTGTTTATAAAGCAGGACGGGTCTTTATCTGGAGCTGCTGAAGCTGATAAAAGAAGAAATAGTCTGTGGAGCTTATCAGATGCTGTATTTGGAATATTTCTTATTTGCTGCTGTTTGAAAGTGATAGAGAAATATAGTTTCCAGTGTTTTCTCAAAAACTTTATATCTGAATTTCTTTCCTGCAAAAAAAAAAAAAAGAAACCTTTCCTCTGTTTCTGAAAAAACACAGTTCCCAACACATCCGTTTATCCCTCTGTTCATCCATCCGTCCGTTCGTCCTACAGGAAGGCTGCCGGCTCTGACAACATTTCTCGTCTGCCTTTCTAAACAACACAGTTTGGACACGGCCTGTTTTTTTTTTTTTTTACCTCCAGGAAGCAGAGCGGGAAGAGTTTTACGACGAGACCCGGCGGCTGTGTGACCTCCGACTCTTCCAGCCCTTTCTGAAGGTCATTGAACCAGTGGGCAACAGAGAGGAGAAGATCCTCAACAGAGAGATCGGTGAGACGTCCTCCCCCGGTTTTGCGTGGCTTCAAACGTTCCGTTCGGTGAACCAGAGTCGGGTTCTGTTCCGTCAGGCTTCGCCATCGGGATGCCCGTGTGTGAGTTTGACCTCGTGAAGGACCCCGAGGTTCAGGACTTCAGGAGAAACATCCTGAACGTGTGTAAGGACTCGGTGGAGCTGAGAGACGCCAGCGGGCCCCACAGCAGAGCGCTGTACGTGTACCCCCCAAACGTGGAATCGTCACAGGAACTCCCCAAACACATCTACAGCAAACTGGACAAAGGTAGAGCACGGCGCCGGTCGGATTCGCGTTCAGCTGTCGCACTAGAGTCTCTTGGAAAGAGGAAAATAATAAACCTTGGAGAAAATGACTGCATCGTTTTCTCCAAGGGGGGAGACAAACAGGGAAGAAGAAGCGAACGTTTTAGCCTCTGATCAATATTTTATGGCTGCCAGCGGAGCCTTTACGGTGAGGTAGCGACTAAAATAATGAGGCTGGCAGAGGAAGAATTGATCTGAAGCGTAATCATCCTGAAACAAAACATGGGAGGAAGAACTCAATTTAATACAGTCAGACCTCAGAATAATTAAAGGCATGTTTGTGTCCCAGTTCTGCTCCAGTAAAAATAGATTTATCGACTCTTTTGTTCTCAGCCTCTTTGTCATTCCGCTGTTTTGTTTTTAATGTAGGTCAGATTATCGTGGTGATTTGGGTGATCGTGTCTCCGAACAACGACAAACAAAAGTACACGCTGAAGATCAACCACGACTGCGTGCCTGAACAGGTGAGGTGAACACAGACGGGGGTGACCCGTTTGAACCCTACAGGTCGTCTCACGTGTGTTCTTCTATCGCGTGTTGAAGGTGATAGCGGAGGCCATTCGTAAGAAGACGCGCAGCATGCTGCTGTCCCCGGAGCAGCTGAAGATGTGTGTGCAGGAGTATCAGGGGAAGTACATCCTGAAAGTGTGTGGCTGTGACGAGTACCTGCTGGAAAAGTACCCCATCAGCCAGTACAAGGTAGGAGTCACACGTCCTGAAGTCTCTGTAGGACATCCTAGTGTCAAAACTCAAGGCCCGGGGGCCAAATGTGGCCCTCCACATCATTTTATGTGGCCCGCAAGAGCATAGTGTCAAAAAATGAATTGGTCAAAAGTGTGCTTTGAACAAAACTACATTTCCCACAATGCAGTAATTCAGCCCATTTTTAACTTTGACAAAAAAATTTTGGAACAAAGTTAACGTCCTAACTTGTGTTTGATGTTGTTTTTCTTTATTCATTGATAGTTTGATCGTTGATTGATGGAGTTCTGTGGGTTTAATAACTTGAAAAATTAAAAGGATTTATGTTAGAACAGAGAAACAAACATATTTTTTCTGCGTATCTGTAATGTAGCTTGAATAAGTAATAAATTCAGAGTTATTTAACATTAAGTAGTTACATTTATTTTACATTACATTGAGTTACATTTAATTACATTTATTAGTTACATCTGGCCCTTTGAGGACAGCATTTATGTTGATGTGGCCCTTGGGGAAAATGAGTTTGACACCCTTGTCCTGGTTGATGGAAAAACATTAGAATTTAGTGAATCCTTTTTAGTTAAATGTCTGTTTTTTTTAATCATAATTTTAGAAATTTATACATAAACATTTGAAGGATTGGTTTAATTATTCAAACTCAGAATCCGATCAAACTGGGCTGCACAGAGGAAAAAGGAGACGTCCGTCAAACTCGGGACCGATTGAGGCCTCCTTGATGAATCCGTATCTGGATAAAGCAAAAAGCACTTTCAAAATCCCTTTTTGACGTCGTCAGACAACATCTGTTTTCATGACCTCTTACGTGATCAGATGAGAGCAGAAGACGCACAAAGCCTCTCATGTTCAGACGTCACTCTGCCGGAAACCGAGCGGTCGTCTCGCTGATCGCTCCTACGCAGGTTGTAACTCTAGCGTCTCTGTCCTCTCTCCTTCTAAGCGTCTCCGTCTTCCCTTCTAGTATATCCGTAGCTGCATCATGCTGAGCAGGATGCCCAACCTGATGCTGATGGCTAAGGACAGCCTGTACACCCAGCTGCCCACGGACAACTTCGTCATGCCTTCGTACTCGCGGCGCATCTCCACGGCGGCGTCCTACATGAACGGCGAGACGGCGTCCAAGTCGCTGTGGACCATCAACGGAACCCTGCGGATACGGATCCTTTGCGCCACTTACGTTAACGTCAACATACGGGACATCGACAAGGTGGGGGGGCCGCGAGAGGAACCGACCGGTTTCAAATGTTCACCAGTCAAATTAGCAACATTTAACGGTCCAGTCTCACTCAGGATGGGAGAAAACCAGAATTAAAGAGGAATCACATTCAAGATCAGACATCTAACAGGAGTTTATTGTCATTTTCTTTGTGCACACTTACAGATTTACGTGAGAACAGGCATTTACCACGGAGGTGAACAGATGTGCGACAACGTCAACACACAGAGAGTTCCCTGCTCCAACCCCCGGTAACGCCAACCCCCTCCCCTCCCTGACAGATTTATGCTCTGCTTGAACGCAGAACCCTGAACTCATCAGCCGTCTTTTATGACATGAAACCAAACTAATTCAATTCAGACTCAGAATGAAGTTCTAAACTGTTGATAAAAAACTTGCTGATTCCCTCTGGCCGGGTGAAGCAGGAGGATAACGCTAACAGTTTAGCACTGCTAGTAACACTAAACTGTGGTATAGCGTTACTGTTAAACTCAAGCCTCGGTCCACTCTCTCCCCCGGAGAGGTAAGAGGAGCGCCGTCTGTTACCGTCTGATGGCGTGAGCTGGAACCACCTGAGTAACACCAGTGTGAGAGTTCTTCTGAACAATCTGGGCCTGATTTCCAATCCACTTTATTTATAAAGCACAATTTAAATAAACACAAGATTTCCAAAGTGCTGCACAGCAACTAGATAAAAAAACCAGAACAGACACGCCATAAAACCATGAACATAATGCAGTTAAATAAAATGGCAAAATAAAAATCCAATAAAACAATTTAAAAATAAGTTAAAAGCGGAAATAAAATCAGATAAAAACAAAATAATGTGAAGTAATACACAAAACACTCCAAAAGGTGTCAAATGCCAAGGGTAAAGATGTGGGTTTTAAGAAGAGTTTTAAAATTATTTCATCAAAATTGGTGGAACGTGAACCAAAGACGACCTCAATACGTTTAGGAGAAGCTCGAAATCACGCATTAATTCACGATCTCCTTCAGCTGCGTCTCATTTGTTTGTCTTGGTTTGAGGCAGCAGTGAAATATTCTAAGTTTTATATATAATCATTTCTTTTCTGGTGGTTTTGCAGCGTCAGTGTTCACATCAGGGTCGCATCTCCACACGGCCTTGCAGGAAGGAGGACACATCTCTGGACTCAGTGTGAATTCAGACAAACTGCTGACACAGCAGACTAGGGAGACGGGCCGCTATTAGCCTATTGTTTCACCTCGTGTCCCCCCCACCCCTCGCGTTATTAAAAAACCTCCACCTAAACGCTGACGCGCTGAAATGTCCCCAACAAGCTGACGACCGTACGACTCACCCGGGGTCTCGTTCTCTTGGTTCTTCCTCCTCCAGGTGGAACGAGTGGCTCACCTACGACATGTACATCCCTGACATCCCCCGCGCCGCCAGGCTCTGCCTCTCCATCTGCTCCGTCAAGGGCAGGAAGGGAGCCAAGGAGGTGAGTGGAGGAAATGGCTCCTCAGTGACAGGAAGCCGGACACGCCAAAACAGGAAGTGTCTCATTCATCTGCTAGGATGGCCCGTTTAGGAATAGCGAAGGAGGTTATCGTTTAGTCGGCGGTTGTTATAAAAATGTGTGGATGTAATGAAATATTTTAGAGAGGAAGGGGTTGAAACCGTTTGACGCCGGCGTGCTAACCCGACCAGGATGCGTCGGTACGGGTCGGTGTCTCAACGGTGTCATCTTTGGTTCTGTTTAATTACTAATCAGCGGCGGCGGCGGCGGAGATCCGCAGCCGAAACGCGAGAGCTGGAGAGACTTTTCCATTCATGCCACATCATCACGTTTTTGCTCGCGCTAGCCTCCGTCGACACGGCGAATCGTTCCTCCTTTTGACAGCAGCTAATTTAAATATTTCTGTTTCAGGGCTTTAAAGTTGATAAATTTCAGAGGCCAGATTTAAAACGTAAAACGGATATTTCTTTTTGGATATCCTCCAGAAGTCACGTTATGGACGATCAGCTCCACAATGAAAACACAGGCAGGTTGCCCGTGGTAACGGCGTGGCGTCAAAGCGTTTGGTCCGATACTTCTTGTCACCCACGCTCATTTTTCTTCCATCTGTCTGTGGCGTAAATGCTGGAAGAGATAAGTGTGTGTGTGTGTGTAGAATGCATCAATGAACGCCAGTGGATATGATGTCGGACCCCCCCCCCCCCCGGGGTGAGTCACGTCCCGAAGCGTTCCAGGTTAGTTTGAGGTCAGGTTCGGCGGATGCTCTTTCATGCCCCGCTTGAATTAAAGATAAACACTCCTCCACCGCCGCCCTTTGTGCCAACACTCACTATAAATAGGTGCAATTTGACTGGCCGCCTGCGTGCAACTCAATCTACCCCCCCACCCCCACCCCCACCCCCCGTATCACCTGTTCCATCGCTGCCCCTTAGCGAGGATTCGCCGTGCCGCTCCAGATGCTATCTGAAACGCGTAATCGCGTGTTTGAGGCTTAAAGTCGTAGCTCGGAGGTCACGACCTTCAGAGATAAAACCCAGGCACTCGGATCAATACAGGGATTAATCGATTGATCAGCCTGTCAGGAGGTTATAATGTATCATAGTCAGGCATAGCAAACATCTCCGTCTCTCTCTGCCCCGTTAGGAACACTGTCCTCTGGCTTGGGGCAACATCAACCTGTTCGACTACACTCACACGCTGGTGGCCAATAAAATGGCTCTGAACCTCTGGCCCGTCCCACACGGCCTGGAGGACCTGCTCAACCCCATCGGGGTCACCGGGTCCAACCCCAACAAGGTACTGGGGCTGAAACAGAAATTATGCACCAGGAAAATCGGGTTTGTGGGAGACGATTTGCACGATAACGATCGCGTTTCATTCCCCTCCGCTCAGGAAACCCCGTGTCTGGAGCTGGAGTTCGACCACTTCAGCAGCTCGGTCAAATACCCGGTGATGAACGCGGTGGAGGATCACGCCAACTGGACCATCTCCAGGGAGCTCGGCTTTAACTACAACCTTTCCGGACAGGTAACGTCCTGCTCGTCCTGCGGGTTCCTTTAACGGCGTGTGTTCACGCGTCTCCAGCGATGGAAGACGAGGAGAGAACGCGATGCTGATTTATGGATCCTTTATGGACGTATCGTCGTTCACCTCATGCGACCCCCCCCCCCCCCTTCCAATCTGCTTAATGAGGCGTGACACCTGTTAGGGTGTCGGTAATCTGAACGCACACACGTTAAAATGTGACATACGCAGCTATAGTGTGTGTGTATACGCGTGTTAAGTCCATGTGTGTGTGAAGCCGAACCGTTCTGACGACTCAGCCGTGAGCTGCGGCGCTCATTTATTCATGGCGACGTTATCAGATGTCTGGATGATGCGTGGTGTCAGAACTGCAGCTTCTGTGATCATGTGACTCGCGAATGGAGGCTCTTCGTCACGCGAGAGGATGAGGAGGGTGTGATGATGCGTTGATTTATTTATGACGCGAGGAGTCAGATGTTAGGAGAGCCCACGGGTCACGTGGACGCGGCGAGGAAGGGGATTCCAGCTGCAGAAGCGTCTGGCACGCGGCTTCCTTTCGCGCTGATTACGTTTCAGCTTCCTTTCGCGCTGATTACGCCTCAGCTTCCTTTCGCGCTGATTACGCTTCAGCTTCCCGTCGCGCTGACGGCGTTTTCCTCCCGTGTTTCAGAGCAACCGTGTGGCCAGAGATCACGCCTTGACAGAAAGCGACGCGGAGCAGATGAAGCAGCTGAGTAACAGAGACCCTCTGTCAGAAATCACTGAGCAGGAGAAAGACTTCCTCTGGAGACACAGGTACCCCCGTCCCCTACCCAGCACACACACACACACACACACACACACACACACACACACACACCCTAACCAGCAGGTAGAAGTCTCCCACATTTGTCAGATTATTTGTAACCAGGCTCTACTTTCTCCTCCTCGAGGCACTACTGCATGAACATCCCTGAGATCCTTCCCAAGATCCTCCTCGCTGTCAAGTGGAACTCCAGAGATGAAGTCGCTCAGGTAGAAACGGCGTTGAGAAGAAAATAACGTTTTAAAACCATAAACCCCGGATTTTTATTTTTATTTTTTTTGTGATTTTCTGGCATTTATTGATGAAATTCGGCTGTTTGGATCCAATTGATGTAAAATTCTGCCTTTACAGGATGTAAAAATATGGTAGAACCTTGAGATACAAGCTACTCGACGTACCTGTTTGCTCTGTTTGTATTTTTGTTCCGACATACAAGCGAAAATCCGAGATAATACGAGTTGTGCTTCGGGACACTAGCGCTAGCCGGCGGATGGATACGACATCAGTGAGACCGGATCTCGTTCTCGTTGGTGGAGTAAAGACGTAGCTCGTGTGTGTGTTCTCCTGACTTTTGCGTTTCTTTTCATTCTTTATCATCGTTTACGTAACTTCTAAATAATTAATTATAAACAGCTAAGGTCTGCGTATCTATTGGTTGATAAAAATATGTTTTTTTTTTTCATAATTTAGGGTTTTTGGAGCTTTTTTTTTGACAAAACTGCAACAAATCAAGTGATTTTAGTTCTTTTAAACTGAATGAACTCGTATTTCCGGGTTCTACTTTCTATAGTTACATCCTTGTAGAATATTAATCCGTTCATCTCTGTGGGTTCCAGATGTACTGCCTTCTGAAGGAATGGCCGTCCATCCGTCCGGAACAGGCCATGGAGCTGCTGGACTGTAACTACCCGGACCCCATGGTCCGACACTTCGCCGTCCGCTGCCTCGACAAATACCTGACGGACGACAAGCTGTCGCAGTACCTCATTCAGCTGGTGCAGGTGTTAAAGTACGAGCAGTACCTCGACAACCCCCTGGCCCGTTTCCTCCTCAAGAAAGCCCTGACCAATCAGAGGATAGGACATTTCTTCTTCTGGCATCTCAAGTGAGTCGCCGTCCGGATCGGAGCCTTTCCAGGAAGTTTCCCCCGGAGCGTTTCACCAGCGCTGGTCTCCTCCTCTTGGCAGGTCAGAAATGCACAACAAGACGGTGAGCCAGAGGTTCGGGCTGCTGCTGGAGGCGTACTGCCGGGCCTGCGGGATGTACCTGAAACACCTGAGCCGACAGGTGGAGGCCATGGAGAAGCTCATCAACCTCACTGACATCCTGAAGCAGGAGAAGAAGGACGAGACGCAGAAGGTAAGGACCTGGTTCAGTTAAAAAAAAAAAACATCCTCTCAGTGTTACAAGACGTTTTTGTGGAGATGTGAGTGTGTGAGCACACATTTACGAGCCAACACATATCTGTATGTCGCTGTGGTTGTGTGTGTGTGTGTGTGTGTGTGTGTGTGTCTCTTGTGGAGGTCCAGATGCGGTTTCTTGTGGACCAGATGAAGAGACCGGACTACATGGACGCGCTGCAGAACTTCACCTCGCCTCTCAACCCTGCACATCAGCTGGGAAACCTGAGGTTTGACGCTGTGTGTGTGTGTGTGTGTGTGTGTGTGTGTGTGTGTGTGTGTGTGTGTGTGTGTGTGTGTGTGTGTGTGTGTGTGTGTGTGTGTGTGTGTAAGTGGGCTGGTGAATTAAACAGGAGCGCTGATCGCGTCTCGTCTCCTCCACAGGTTGGACGAGTGCAGGATCATGTCTTCTGCAAAGAGACCGCTGTGGCTCAACTGGGAGAATCCAGACATCATGTCAGAGCTGCTGTTCCAGAACAACGAGATCATCTTCAAGAATGGAGATGGTGAGACACACACACACACACACACACACACACACACGGTTAAGTGTTGAGGTTAGTTGATCTCAGGTTTTTGGGACTAACTGACTCAAATTGTGTCCTTCGTATCCTTAACTGTGAATCAACTCTTTGTCTTGTGTGTGTGTGTGTGTGTGTGTGTGTGTGTGTGTGTGTGTGTGTGTGTGTGCGTGTGTGCGTGTGTGTGTGTGCGTGTGTGTGTGTTTGTGTTGCAGACTTGCGGCAGGATATGCTGACGTTGCAGATTATTAAAATCATGGAGAACATTTGGCAGAATCAGGGGCTGGACCTGAGGTACGACTTCCTGTCGTTGTTACACTCCGTGTTCTTCTTCTCTCTGTTATTTTGTAGGAAAATAAAATGCAATTTGTATTTTTTATTAACTGGTAGTTTCATCAGTGGATGTTGGTGCATTAATGCATCACGGTTTAATGTTCCCATCGAGTTGCTGCACATTAACTCACTGGCCGCCAGCCGTGAGGGCAGAGTTACGCACAGAATGTTGAGTTCCATGACTCTAAACTATCAAAAGAAAGTTTAGATTCTATTCTTTAAACGGGAAAACAAATATCAGCTGGTTTCAGCCGTTCTTGACCAAAAAAACGTTGAAACCCAGCTTTTATTTTAGAGGAGTGTTGACCAGAACGCTAATATTGTAACACTAGTGATGCCTCAAACAGAACAGAGATATGGCGTCAGATGTTCAAATAATTCATTTACGAATAAATAAGTATGTTCAACACCTATTTTTAACAGAAACAAATCAATTTTTTTTGCAATTGCAGCAAATTTAGCACTAATGAAGCGGTTCTCACCGGGTCAGGGGTCACAGCGACGGGGATTAGATTCAAACATCCACCCGTTGATCATCTTCGTCATCTTTTCTCACGATCGCGACACAAAACCTTCTCTGTTCGAGTCTGAGACGCTCCAATTTGTCCCACTTGAAACTTTTGCGATCGTCTCTTCCTGTCTTAGTCTCACTGCTGCCCCCTACAGGCAGCAGCGAGAATAGCGACGAGTTAACACACACTGTGGAAACACATTAGTGACGTCTACCGACGTCGTCGGTAGCCAGTGAGTTCAAGCGGTTCCTCTGGGAACTCGCCGTCCTTCCTGGTGTGTGTGTGTGTTTAACCCCATGTGTGCCGTGCGTCTCCAGGATGCTTCCCTACGGCTGCCTGTCTCTAGGCGACTGCGTGGGCCTCATCGAGGTGGTGCGCAGCTCCCACACCATCATGCAGATTCAGTGTAAAGGAGGCCTGAAAGGAGCGCTGCAGTTCAACTCCAACACTCTGCACCAGTGGCTGAAGGACAAGAACAAAGGCGAGATGTGAGTCGTCCTCTGTAGATACGGAGAACCCAACCGGGAGACGTCTCTCTGGAAAGATCTGACGCCTTCATTCCTCCTCCTCGTCCTCCAGGTACGACATGGCTGTGGATCTGTTCACCAGGTCGTGCGCCGGCTACTGCGTAGCCACCTTCATCCTGGGGATCGGGGACCGGCACAACAGCAACATCATGGTAAAAGACGACGGGCAGGTAGGACAAGGAACCGCCAGAACGAACTTCCTCTCAGTAGAACCGCCTCCTTATTGAAAGGACTTCCTGATCTGGACCCGTTTCACTCTCCTCCAGCTGTTTCACATCGATTTCGGTCACTTCCTGGATCACAAGAAGAAGAAGTTCGGCTACAAGCGGGAGCGAGTGCCCTTCGTGCTGACGCAGGACTTCCTCATCGTCATCAGTAAGGGCTCCCAGGAATGCGCCAAGACCAAAGAGTTCGAGAGGTGACGCGTCGCTCTTCCTCCTCGTGTCGTCTTTTCCCGCCGCCGTCCACAAGTGGTTGTTTTTTTTGTTTTTTTTTCCTCCAGGTTCCAGGAGATGTGTTACAAAGCCTACCTGGCCATCCGGCAGCACGCCAACCTCTTCATCAACCTCTTCTCCATGATGCTGGGGTCCGGCATGCCGGAGCTGCAGTCGTTCGACGACATCGCCTACATCAGGAAGACGCTGGCGCTGGAGAAAAGCGAACAGGAGGCGCTGGATTACTTCATGAAGCAGATGAACGACGCCCATCACGGAGGGTGGACCACCAAGATGGACTGGATATTCCACACGATTCGCCAGCACGCGCTCAACTGACCCCCCGACGTTCCGACGCGTGGCGTCCGTCTCCGAAAGGAATTCCAGTTCTCGATTCCAGCTGAGCCCCCACAGATGGAGGTTTCAGCATCGCCGTGACATCACACTTCCCTCCGCCCCGCCCCGCCCATCCCACATCCGCGAGACGGCGTCGTCCTGACGACCAGATGAAGTTTACTCTAGTTGGTCGAAAGCACTCCACCCTCTGGATCAGCAGGGGGCGCTGCAGCTTTTAGACTCTTGAATAAACTTTATGATGATGGTGGTTCTCCATCAAGGAGAAAGAAACTAAACAGAAAAACGCACTTCAAATACCAGAACGATATTCAAAGTTATTGTTTTGTTTTAAATTAATTTATATTTCTCAGTTTTATGCTAGCGCTCCAGAAGCATCATTTATATGTGTGTTTGTTTTTTTTCACTTTGAAGTCCGACATCTCCTTTAACCTTGGCGTCTAGGAGCCCGGTTTAGCTTTTAAACCCAAACCCGGAACGTCACGGATGAATTTGTTCCAGAATGTAAAAATAGGAAACGAGTCAAAGTGCCAGTCTCACCTTTTGAGGAATTAACGGGACCTGTTTAAACGCTGGAGGCGGCGAGCAGACGCCCAGGGGAATGTCTTCCTGTTGATGAAATGCCTTGGCGTCACAACACAACACTCCACAACCACCCGCTAAACCGTTAGCAACGTAAACGCGAGCGCGGGAAGCATGAACGTCTCACAAGATTCGCCGAGCCGTGATCAGATGATCGAAGAACTCGACACGTAGCATCGTCAGACGTTTCTAAAGTCACGCCGTTTCAAAAATCTTCAGCGAGTCGCGACCAGGAAGTGAACACGACTCGGCGAAAAGAGAAGGACGAGCGATCGCTCTACTAGCTACACTGAGCCACCAGCTAATGATTGTTTGGAGAGATGGTGGAAAGACAATTTGTTAGTTTTTTGGGTGACGCCTTTAAGGATTCTGCAGATCCTGGAGATAAAAAATAAATCTTTTGCTTTAAGACGAATCATCGCAAACGTCTGGACGTCGTACGAGAAGAGAAGAAAAGAGGAAGGGGATTTGTACGAAATAAGAGACAACAGATCAAACATTTTAAGACTTCCTTCGTTTAACTGTGAACCTCGTACGAGGAGAGAGAGAGTAGAATCAGAGCTCGGACGCCCCGACGAGGAGAAAACTCCTCTGTCGTCATAGCAACACTACCGTGAAGACCCAGCATGCACTTCTCCGGTCCGACCAAAGCTGTGGTCCGTTCTGATGTGGCGCTCCTGGCTCGAATGTATTTCATTGGCCCTCATGCACTTGTTTGTATTGTTGTTGTTTTTTTCCCATCATGCATTTCTCTCTGATGCAGCTCCGCTGGAAAAAAAACATTTTTCAGCAGTTGTCGTCCTCTTCGATTCTTCCTTTCCTTAACGTGCCATTTGCAGGTGAGACCTGTGAAAGCTGAGGCTGGAGGTTGGAAAATGGAAAAAAAGGATTTAAAAAAAAAAAAAGTTTGGAATGTCATCCTTCCCATGTGCTCTCCAGACGTGTGTGTGTGTGTGTGTGTGTGTGTGTGTACATGCACATGCATATTCTTTCTGTACAGGCTGCAGAGCTTCATTGGCGGGCCCCAATGAGAAGCCACATAGTGTGTGTGTGTGTGTGTGTGTGTGTGTGTGTGTGTGTGACGACACGGTGACGTGTCGCTAAATATTTTGTAAACCTTTAAAGGTTTTTGTGCCAGAGAAGAAAAATGCTTTTGTTTATTTTATTTTTTATTTTTTGTGTTGTTTGTGAGGAAACGAAGGAGGTCGGATGTTGTTTTTGTTTGTCTTGGTTTTTTTTTTTTTTTTTTTTTTTTTTTTTTTTCATACAAGTTGTAAATGTTTTACTTGAAATGTCACCAAACGTAACCGCAGATGTGTTTTTGTTGGTTTGACATTGAGACTGGGGAATGTGCGTGTGCGTGTGTGTGTGTGTGTGTGTGTGTGTGTGTGTGTGTATTTAACCGTATGTGAGCAGTGCAGGTTGAAGCTTTGTTTTCTACCAGCGGTGAATGTTTTTCATGCCTTATATCAGCTCGACACTCGACGACTCAGACGATCTGCTTCGACTGTGTCGTCGTCTCACCCCCCCCCAACCCCCCACCCCCCAGGTGTTGACACCAAACTTGTGCAACTAGGTCTCGCACACAATCCAGAAAGAGATAACGCAGCTCGTCTGATCAATCTGCAGGGATTGATCGACAGGTTTTTCTTGAAAAATTT
The DNA here is from genome assembly GCA_013358685.1 of Antennarius maculatus. Taxonomy (NCBI): domain Eukaryota; kingdom Metazoa; phylum Chordata; class Actinopteri; order Lophiiformes; family Antennariidae; genus Antennarius; species Antennarius maculatus. The sequence continues at coordinate 23,273,039 of CM023610.1, read as the reverse complement.
TCCTTATTAAGTTCAAGGATTTTATTAATCCTCTGATCATCCGCTCGTCAGTTTGCAAATACAATCGTGATGCGAGACGTATTACAAGACAAATAGAGGAGGTCGTAAAATCAGAAAATGGAATGCAAATCAATGCAATTTGTGTGCAGTAAAGACTTTTGTGACTTTTTTTTTAAATTTTTTTTTTTTATAAAACTTTATTCTGTTTCCCATTACTGTGGGACATCTCTTTGCACAACCGTGTCTTTATGAATGTCGACGTCTATGATTTTTTTTTTTTTTTTTTTTTGACTCTTATTTTAACACAATTGTTTTAAAAAGCCTTTTTAACCAGAGGAATATCAAGGCTTCTAAATTCTTGTACCGGCAGAAGAAAAATGACTTAGTCGTTAAATTTTTGATCATTCACGATCATTTTTGGGGTCTTCTGAAATTCCAAAACTTTCACTTCCAAGAGAAACATCGACTGTTTGATCACAGGACCATGCTTCCACATTTATAATGAGGAATGAATGTACAACGGCCCGACTCATGTGCTTTCATGCTTTTTAGTCTGTTTGCCTTACACCTATACCCCCCTCCTCACATCCCGCCCCCAAGGAAGGGTTCCCAGATAAGTTCCCCCCCCCCCCCATGATAAACACGTGTGTGTTTTTTATTTATTAATGCAGATTGTGTTTCATTTTGGCTCCCTGGTCTAAGAGTGAAGGTTTGTAGACTGACTGACTGACCAACTGACTGGTTATCTGAATGTTCTGTGAAGCTGTACAAATAAATTTGTTGAACATTCACTGGCCGTTTTCACTGTATGAGTGTCTTTCGGTTTTTATATTTAACAATGTAATTGTTATAATTTTAACTTGGGTTTTATTTATTTAGTTCATCCTTTCTTGAAACCGTGTTAGCCACTAGTTGACAACAATGCAAATCGACACAAGTGACAAAACTGCATATCCACATCTAACGTCAAACTGCCACGTTTTTATTGTACTTACCTTTCTACCCTGGAATTGCATAAAATTGCTTATTCATGCATTTCTTCTCAAGAAAGCATTAGGAATTTAGTTTTTACACGTTTGTGAAGTCACAAAGTCTGGTGTGATTTCTGCCCCGATAAAACATCATTATTGACAAAAAGACGCGCTTAAGGGAATCTGGTGAGCTGTGATTTTATTGATTCACACGTCACATTTATTTTCTGTTACTGCACTTCATCTCAGTCCTTTTTTTCAGTGCGTTTAAGTTTCCTATGTTTCCACTCCTTAACTGATCATTTTAACAACTTCACCATTTTGCATTTAAATCAACAAAACATTCCTGCAGTGCAGCCGGGATTGCCAGAGAACTGGTCTACACAGGAAAGTGGACCATGTGGGGAGAAAGCAGGAAGTGGAATGACTGGGTTCCTTCATCCCAGCAGGTCTGTGTCGCTGAAGCCCTGGTCTGCTGATGACTGCGTAGAGGTTGCGTCCGCGGCCCCGTTTGTCGGAGCTGCCAGGGTGGGGGGGTTGAAGGGTTTCCAGGGCTCCGATGGGCAGTGAAAGCTGCTGTCTGGGAGAGAGGTGGCGGCAGCAGTGTCCTCCTCAGAGGATTCTTCTATGGCTGGAACCGTGGTCGGAGGCAACACGGTGGAAGACACGGCCTTAAACACAAAGTGCCTCAGAGGGCTCCAGCCAGGAGGATGGCGAAACCTGGAGATTAACTGGAGATGGAACACAGAGTCAGGGATGTCATGAGAATAACATGGTAAGGACATGGTATTAACAGGATATTAACACTAATAACATATTAACATGGTAATAACAAGGTATTAACATGGTAGTAACATGCTAATAACGTATTAACATGGTAACTAGTAATAACATGGCAATAATATGTAATAATAACACAGGAATAAGTAATAACATGGTAATGAAATGTAGTAATGGTAATAACATGCACAACACAATAACATGTAATAATATGGTATTAACATGGTAATAACATGTATTAACATGTTATAATAGTGTAATACATGGTAATAACATGGTATTAATATGGTGATAATAGTGTAATGGCATGGTAATAACATGGCATAAACATAGTATTAACATGGTGATAATAGTGTAATGGCATGGTAATAACGTGGCATTAACATGGTATTAACATGGTGATAATCATGTAATGACATGGTAATAACTTGGTATTATATAATACTGTAATGACATTGTAATAATATTGTATTAATATGGTCATATGATTGTACTAAAATGGTTGATGCATGCATTAGCATGGTTATGACATGGTAATACTGTGTTATTAACACATTGGGGCAGCAGTGGCTCAGTGGTAAAGCGGGCGGTAGAGCGGGTCGTCCTATGAGCGGTTCGATTCCCGCTCCCGCCCAAAAAATACCCGGAGGTGAGCTGACAGTGGGAGGTGTCAGTGGTGAGCTGACACCTCCCACTGTCAGCTCACCTCCGAGGCACCCTTGAGCGTCCCCTTTACAAATGGCTCATTTGAGGCTCACCAAGAAAGAGCTGCCTGCCACTCTACCTCCCTTGCATGCTTACAGGCCCCCCTGTGTGTGGTTGTGTGTATTACAGGGGCCTGTACACACTAATGTGCATGCGTGTGATTGAGACTAACAAAAACTAAAGTGTGCGTTCTTAATTTCCCTTCAGGGATTATAACAGTGTATAAAATAAAAAAATAAAAAATAAAAAAAAATTAACATGGTAATAACATGGTGATAATGGTGTAATTGCATGGTAGTAACATGGTAGTAACATGTATAACATTCAATATGGTAAAAACATAGTATTAACATATATTAACATGTAAGATGGAAAAACATGGTATTTACAAGGTAATAACAAGACATTAACAGGGTAATAACAGGTAATAACATGATATTAACAGCGTAACAGTGTACTAATACGGTATTAACATGGCAATAACATGCATTAACATTTAAGATGTAAAAACATGGTAATAACATGAATGTGATCACATTATTACCATGTTTCTACATTTTACATGGTAATAAAATTGTAATAACATTGTACTAGCGGGATAAAAACATAACCCTAACCCTACCCCAATCCCTGACCATATCCTAACCTAAACCAAACCCAAACCCTACCCTAACCCTAGTGTACCAGTGTAATAACATGGTAAAAACATGGTAATAACACAGTAATAACATGGTAATAACACCGTAATAACACTGTAACAACCCTAACCCTAATCTCTATCCCGATCATTGACCCTAACTGAACCCGAACCTAACCTGACCCCTTACCCTAGCGTACCAATTTAATAACATGGTATTAACAGTTCAATAACAAGTGAGTAACATGGTAATAACATAACCATAACCCTTACCCTAACCCTGACCTAACCCTAACTTAACCCTAAACCCAACCCTAACCCTAACCCTAACCCCTATCCTAATCATTGACCCTACTCTAACCCTAACCTAACTTGACATCTCCACTAGTGTACCAATGTAATAACATGGTATAACTTACTCTAACCCTTGCCCTAACCTAACCCCTAACCCTAACCCCCTAACCCTAACCCTACCCTAACTCTAACCCCTAACCCTAACCCCCTAACCCTAGCCCCATAACCCTAACCTAACCATAAATCCGACCCTAATCCCTAACCCTTCCCTAATCCTAACCCCTTACCCGAGCCCCTAACCCGACCCCCACCCTAGTGTACCAATCTAATAACATGGTAATAACATAACCCTAAACCTTACCCTAATCCTTGCCCTAACCTAACCCCTTACCCTAACCGTAACCCTAACCCCCTGACCCTAACCCTACCCTAACCTTGCCCGAGATTAACCCCTTAACCTAACCTTAACCAACCCCTGACTCTAATCCCCTAACCTTAACCCTAACACCCTAACCCTAAACCTAATCCCTAAACCCTAACCCCTAACCCTAACGTAACCCTTACCCCTAACTCCTAACCCTTACCCTAACCCTACCCTTAACCCTAACCCCTATTCCAATCATTGACCCTACCCTAACCCTAACCCAACCCGACCCTTACCTTAGTATACCAATGTAATAAGATGGTAATAACATGGTAATAATATGGTAATAACATGGTAATAACTGTAACCTCTACCCGTAACCCCTATCCCCTAACCCCTAACCCTAACTCCTAACTCTAACCCCTATAATCCTAACCCTAATCCTAACCTAACCCTACCCTAGTGTACCAATGTAATAACATGGTAATAACTTGGTAATAGCGTGGTAATAACTTAACCCTAACCCTTACCCTAACCTAACCCTAAACCATACCCGAACCCTTGCCCTAACCTAACCCCTTACCCTAACCTAATCCTATCCCCTAACCTAACCATAAACCTTACCCGAACCCTTGCCCTAACCTAACCCCTAACCCCTAACCCTAGCCCTAACCCTAACCAAACCCTTCCCTAGTGTACCTATGTAATAACATGGTAATAACATGGTAATGACATAACCTTAACTCTTACCCTAACCTTGCCCTAGCCAAACCCCTTAACCTAAGCCCTAACCCTAAACCCTAACCCTAACCCCTAACTCTAAGCCCCTAACCTTAACCCTAACACCCTGTCCCTAACCCTAATCTCTAACCCTAGCCCTAACCCCTAACCCTAACCACCTAACCCTAATCCCTAACCCTAATCCCTAACCCTAACCCGTAACACTAATTTTGACCCCCTAAACCTAACCCTAACCACCTAACCTTAAACCTAACCCCCATCCATAACCCCTAACCCTAACCATAACCTAACCTCTAACCCTAACCCCTAACCCTAACCCCTATTCCAATCATTGACCCTACTCTAACCCTAACATAACCCAACCCCTACCTTAGTGTACCAATGTAATAGATGGTAATAACATGGTAATAACATGGTAATAAAATAACCCTAACCCTAACCCTGACCCTAACCTAACCCTAAACCTTACCCTAATCCTTGCCCGAACCTAACCCCTTACCCGAACGTAACCCTAACCCCTAACCGTAACCCTAACTCTACCCTAACCTAACCCTAAACGTTATCCGAACCCTTACCCTAACCTAACCCTAACTCCTAACCCTAACCCCTAACCCTAAACCTACCCTAACTCTAATCCCCTGACCGTAACCTCCTTACCCTAACCTACCCTATACTCAAACCTAATCCCTAACCCTTATCCCAACCCTAACCCCCATCCCAATCATTGACCCTACTCTAACCCTAACCTAACCCGACCCCTACCCTAGTGTACCCTTGCCCTATCCTAACCCCTTACCCTAACCCTAACCTAACCCTAACCTAACCCTCACCCCTAACCCTTACCACTGACCCTAACCCGAACCCCTAACCCCAATGAACCCGAACCCCTAACCTAACCCTACCCTAGTGTACCCTAACCCTACCCGTAACCAAACCCTAACACCTAACGCTAACACTAAACCCTAAACCCTAATTCTAAACACTAAACCTAACCCCCTAACCACAACCCCTAACCCAAACCTAACCCTAATCCCTAATCCTAACCCCTAACCCCTAACCCCTAACGCTAACCCTAACCCATAACCCTAACCCCTAACCCTAACCACCTAACCCCTAACCCCCTATCCGCAACCCCTAACCCAAACCTAACCCTAACCCCTAACCTTAACCCTACCTTAACCCTAACCCCTATTCCAATCATTGATCCTACTCTAACCCTTACCTAACCCGACACCTGTCTTAGTGTACCAATGTAATAAGATGGTAATAACATGGTAATAACATAACCATAACCATAATCCTTAACCTAACCCTAACCCCCTAACCCTAACACTAACCCCTAATCCCTACCCTAACCCTAACCTTTAACCTAACCTTGCCCTAGCTTAACCCCTGAACCTAACCCTAACCCCTAATACTACCCTAACCCCAACCCTAACTTAACCCTTGCCCCTAACTCCTAACCCTTACCCTAACCCTAGCCTTATCCCTCACCCCTATTCAAATCATTGACCCTACCCTAACCCTAACCCAACCCGACCCCTACCTTAGTATACCAATGTAATAAGATGGTAATAACATGGTAATAATATGGTAAAACATAACCCTAAACATTACCCTAACCCTTGCCCTAACCTAACCCCTTGCCCTAACCCCGAACCTTAACCCCTAACCCTGACCCTAACCCTAACATTGCCCTAGCCTAATCCCTTAACCTAATCCTAATCCCTAACGCTAACCCTAACTCTAGACCCTAACTTTAAACCCTATCCCAATCATTGACCCTACTCTAACCCGAACCTAACCCGACCCTTACCCTAGTTTAACAATGTAATAACATGGTAATAACATGGTAATAGCATAACCCTAAACATTACCCTAACCCTTGCCCTAACCTAACCCCTTGCCCTAAACCTAACCTAACCCTAACCTAACCCTAACCCCAAACCCTAACCCCTAACCCTGACCCTAACCTAACCTAACCCTACCCTAGTGTAAGGTAACCCTACCCCTAACCCTAAACTTGCCCTAGCCTAATCCCTTAACCTAACCCTAACCCCTAACGCTAACCCTAACCCTAGACCCTAACCTTAAACCCTAACCCTAACCCTAACCCTTACCTTAATTTTTCCCTAGCCTAACCCCTTAACTTAACCCTAACCCCTAACCCTAACCCCCTAACCTTAAACCTAACCCCCGAACCCTAACCCTTACCTAACCCTTACCTAACCCGAACCCGAATCCCTAACCCTTACCCTTACCCTAACCCTAACCCGAATCCCTAACCCTTACCCTTACCCTAACCCTAACCCCCTAACCCCAAGCCTACCCTAACCCTAACCCCTAACCCTAACCTAACCCTGACCCCTAACTCCTAACCTTACCCTACCCTAACCCTAACCCTTATTCCAATCATTGACCCTACTCTAACCCTAACTTAACCCGACCCCTACCTTAGTGTCCCAATGTAATAAGATGGTAATAAGATGGTAATAACATGGTAATGACATAACCCTTACCCTAACCTAACGTCTTATCCTAACCAAACCCTAACCCTAATTCTTACCTTAACCCTTGCCCTAACCCTAAACCTTAACCCTAATTCTTACCTTAACCCTTGCCCTAACCCTAAACCTCAACCCTAACTTAAGCCTAACCCTTATCCATAATCCCTAACCCTAACCCTACCCTAACCCTAATCCCTAACCCTAACCCCCTAACCTAAATCATAAACCTAAACCCCTAACCCTAACCCTAAACCTACCCCAACCCTAACGCCTAACCCTAACCTAACCCCAACCCTAACCTAACCCTTACCCTTAACTCCTAACCCTTATCCTAACCCTACCCTAATCCTAACCCCTATTCCAATCATTGACCCTTTTCTAACCCTAACCTAACCCGACCCCTACCTTAGTGTAAGAATGTTATAAGATGGTTATAACATGGTAATAACATAACCCTAACGCAAACCTTAACCCCTAACCATTACCGTAACCCTAACCCCCTAACCCTAACCCTAACTACACTAACCCTAACCCTACCCTAACCCTAACCCTTATTCCAATCAATGACCCTACTCTAACCCTAACTTAACCCGACCCCTACCTTAGTGTCCCAATGTAATAACATGATAATAACATGGTAATAACATGGTAATAACATAGTAATAACATGTCCCTAACTCCTTACCCAAACCTAACGCCTTACCCTAACCAAACCCTTACCCTAACCCTTGCCCTAACCCTAACCCCTAACCCTAACCCTAACTTAAGCCTAACCCTCATCCCTAACCTTAACCCCAACCCCTAACCCTAACCAAACCCTTACCCTCAACCCTAACCCCTAACCCTACCCCCTAACCCTACCCTAACCCCAACCCCTAACCCTTACCCCCTAACCCTTAACCCTAACCCCCTAACCCTAACCCTACCTTAACCCTAACCCCTATTCCAATCATTGACCCTACTGAACTCCTAACCTAACCCGACCCCTACCTTAGTGTACCAATGTAATAAGATGGTAATAACATGGTAATAACATAATAACATAACCCTAACCCTTACCCTAACCTAACCCCGTACCCTAACCTAACCTAACCCTAACCCCTAACCCTAAACCTAACCCTAGCTTAACCCTAACCCTCATCCCTAACCCTAACCCTTAACCCTAACCCCCTAACCCTAGCCTAACCCTAGCTTAACCCTACCCTAATCCTAACCCTAACCCCCTAACCCTAAACCCATAACCCTAACCTAACCCTAAACCCATCCCTAATCCCTAACCCTACCCTAACCCTAACCCCTATCCCAATCCTTGACCCTACTCTAACCATAACCTAACCAGACCCCTGCCCAAGTGTACCAATGTAATAACATGTGAATAACATGGTAATAACATGGTAATAACATAACCGTAACCCTTACCCTAACCTTGTTTTAGCGTAACCTAACCCTAACCCCTAACGCTAACCCTAACCCCTAACCCTAAACCTTAACCCCCTAACCCCTAACCCTAACCCCCCAACCTTAACCCTAACCCTAACCCCTAACCCTAAATGTAACCCTAACCCTAACCCCTAACCCCCTAACCCTAACCATAACCCTACCTTAACCCTACCCTACTCTAACCCTAACCCCTGACCCCTAACCCTAACCCTAACCTAACTCTTACCCTAACCCCAAGACTAATTCTAGTGTATTAACACAGTATTAACATGGGGATGACATAATAACATGGCTATAACACGGTAATAACATGCTAATGATAGGTATTAACATGTAACAATGTATTAACAATGTAACATGGTATTAACTTGGTAATAACATGGAAATAATTGGGTATTAACATGCTAATAATAAGGTATTAACATGCTAATCCTAGGGTACTAACATGGCAATAACAGTGTAAAAACAGTGTAATAACAAGGTAACAACAGTGTAACATTGTATTAACTTGGTAGTAACATGGTATTTAACATGGCAATGACATGGTAATAACATGTATTAACAGTGTAATAACATGGTAGTAACCTGGTAATAACATGGTATTACATGTAGTAATGTGGTAATAACATGGTATACCTTGGTAAAAAACCTGGTTGTATCATGTATTAACATGCAATAAAATGATAAAAACATGGTAATAACATAGTGTTAACATGGTAATAACAAGGCATTAACATGGTAATACCATGTTATCAACATGTATTAAAATTGTAATATAGTATAACAGCATAAATTTATGTATGTGGACGTAAGGTCCCCGTGAGGCAGAACTAAGTATTATGGTCATGTAACACAGGTTCCAAGAGGTTGAAGTTATTAAAGATTGCCTAATATGCTGGGCTGGTGGGTCTCACCGTAGGCAGGGGCCCTGTGTCACAGTGTGCTTCGACCTCGGGGGCCACGAGTCTCCACGCCGCCATATCCACCGTAGAGTTGCAGTGGGCGTACTCCTGAGAACATAGAAACAAAGACATGCACATCAGGCCAGATAAGGTTAGACATATCGGTGGAGAGTGGTTTATTTACCATGTTCTCCTCATCCGGGACACACAGATCGTTCAGGTCTTTGTGTTCAGCCTTGGCACAGACGGTCTTCCTCATGTCAAACTTCAGCTTGTACCTCATCCCCGCCACAACCTGCAGAAGGAAATGCAGACAGTGAAGTAGCTGGAATGCTAGCGGGGTTTCCTCCACCCGACACGCCACCCTCCCTTTCTACCTGTCTGGTGGCATAGCCGACGGAATTCAGGGTGAACAGGTAAGGAGAGTTGGAGATGGAGTTGTACGTGGTGAGGGCGGCAGAAAGAGGAGCTTTGAGGTCTTCCGAGTCCGTGTTGATCAGCACTGGGCAGCCCATACAGCTCGCCCTCTCTGGAACGATGACGTCATCTAGACAGGATGTTATAGATTTAGTCACACAGAAAGAAAAGAACGGCTCTAATTTTCCAACCAACGCTGATTCATGACGGAGCGACGGATGACCTTCTGGCGAAGCAACCAGAGTAAAGTCTAGACCACCAGGGCCTTTTATGGAGTGACGGGTTAATGTTGCCATCTCTCTTACACAATACCTCCTCCCACACACACACACACACACACACACACACACACACACACACACACACACACACACACACACACACACACACACACACACACACACACACACACACAAACACATACGCACTCCGTACCCACCAGTGCACATTTTCCTCAATGACTCATTTCTTGATAAAAAAAATGCTCCTCCCTGATCTCGATTTATCTACCAGACGTTTAATCTGTGAGAACATTCTCTGGAAATAATTAAATTGTGCCCGTGATTAACAAAATCTGTTTATCAGCCCCTGGAAAGTTCACTTTTTTTGATCGTAATGCTAAGCTAAGCTAACCCTCAGCATATTCCATAAAATGGTATTTATTTACTGCAGCCGTTCAATCAAACTTTATTTAGAGAGCACCTTTAGAAAGCTGGACAAAAATTTAAAAGGGTTGAAAGATTGTGAAGCTGATTAAAAAACAAAACAGAAAAACCATGATAATAATGAATGAAGCAGTTCAGCGCTTACCCAGCAGGCAGTTCACCTGTCTGGTGTCGGTTCCGTTCTCCATCATGTACACCATGGCATTGCATGAAAACGGCTCCTGCAGGAATAACAGATCAGAATCCATTAGGATCATAATTAGTGTTTGTCCCAGGAGGAGGAGGAGGAGGGTTCCATCACGTCATCGTTACCCTGTGTACGGGCAGATAGTCGCAGTCTGTCCAGGGTTTGCTGCTCCCAACTGGACAGTCGCTCCTCCTGCTGCTGAACTGCAGCGAGTACACCAACTCGGAGTCCATCTTTGTCTGCGCACACATACACACACACACACACACACACACACACACACAAACACACACAAACACACACACACACGGTCAGTTCCTGCCAGAGGTCACACATGTTTTCCCTGAATTTCTCGGTAATCATCCCAGTTTCAGTTCCTCTCCTTTACCTCCTACCAGCGTTTGATCGCTTTAAACACACACAACCTGACAGGATTTATTTGATTTCCTTCCAGTTAAGGCCTTTTCCATTGTCGTGGCGACGGCACTGTACCTTTCTGGCTGCCTGGATCTGAAACAGGGCCAGCTTGTTTCCGGAGGTCATCTTCTGGTTGAATGTGCTAACGGCACTGCTGGCGGCCTCCGTCACGGACGGGTCGTCGCAGAACATCAGGACCCCGGGCTGGTTCCTCTTCATCGTCTGGAGGAGAAGAGGAACCAGATGATTTTTTATTATAAACAAACAAACCAATAAACAAACAAACCAACAAACAAACACATAAATAAATAAATAAGTAAATAAATAAAATTTTAAAAATCAATTAAATATTAGACCAATAAATAAATAAAAATAAGTAAATAAAATAAAATGAAATAAAATAAATAAAATAAATAAATCCTTTACTAATCCCCATAGGGAAATTACTTTTTTTCTAAACAACATAACGACTGGCTGTTATGTAGACGACTGTATGCTGTACACAATAAATAAACTACGCATTTTTATTTGTGTTTAACAGGCGGCCTCAGAATTAAATCTGTACTAATCTGCATAATAATATCGTTTAGATTTATTATTTCTTTTCAGGTGATTCTGTTTTGACTCGTTCAAGTCTTTATATAATCAGACATTCCTTCTTCTGCTCGTGCAGCAGGTTGTGTGTTCACATCTCTTCACACTTTCTCTCTTTACCTGCCCAAAGGCCGAGCTGTGGAGGCACAGCAGGCCGATAACACACAACCCTAGTCCATTCCTCATGATCCGATCCCGATGTGGGGTTCTGGCTCTGCTCTGGTGGTGGAACCACAAAACCCATCAGTAATAAACACACAAATTCATCCAGCGGGGATTTGTAGCTGGATAGATCTCAGATTTCTTATTTGCGTCTCAGAAAATTAATTTCTTACAGTTCCCAGGCGGAGGCCGATGCTGTCGATCCTGGAAGAGGAAGAATGTGACTCCTCTCCACGCAGGAATGGACGACTGAGCGAAGCTCTGCAAAACGATGATGACACAGATTGGACGGTGGTCCACGGGGGGGAGAGAGGAGGCACACACACACCAACGCTGGGTTGGTGAAGAGAGAGTAAATGTTTGCTCGTTTGTTTACCCTCCTACCCGCTGAGTCAATACCGTCGCTATCAGACAGCAGAGAGGAAGTCTGGAGATGCTTTAACTTCCTTCTTTTGTCGTCTTGAAGGAGCGGACGCTCTCCAGCCTCACGACTGAAACCTCATCTTCACCTTCCACCGTCTAAAGAAATTCCCTGGGTGTTTCTAGGGAATGGGGTGGGGTCCCATCTCTGGATGTGTCTCAGTGGGGTTTGTGTGTTTTAAATGGTACTTTGTCCCCGTCGACCTTTGGCCTCTTCCACTCTGATTTCCCCACACGCATCTCTGTAAAACGAGGTGAAATAAACCCACCTGACTCCACAGACGTACTTCTAACGCTGTTCGTACTCAGTCTGGGGGTAATTACTGGTGAGGATGACACCACCTTCATAACGTACGCGGTCAAACAGTCCGGGTCCAGACGAATCCAGGCCCGAATCTGTCAGCAGTTTCAGGCAGAACTTTTACCTTCATAGTGTGCAGAGCTACAGAGACAGAAATAGTAAATTATTATAGTTATTTCAAAGACAAAAATTAAAGAATATAATATATAAAACCACATTTCAGTGACTTCTGTGATTGTCTGAAAATCAGAGCACATTTATTTGAGCGTAATTCTGCCCTCTAGTGGTCAAATATATGAATGCAGCAACGCGGTGTGCCACTGAACGGTTTTAAAACACACTTAAATCTACTTTATGATAATTAATACATTTTTGCCACACTATTATCACATCTACAATTGGTTCTTTTCAAGGTTTGGTCATGTTTAACCACATTTCTGAGCACTTTGGAGTCCAAAAACGATATTTTTTGACAAATAACCCCCCAGTGGCTCCTATCAAACATTATCTCTCCTTCATTGAAATGGAATTCAAGTCTAATGCAAAAAAAGAGACACATGCAAGAATGGAACAGCTGGGGCAACCTGATGGTGAGAAATTAAAAATTAAAATTAAATGAGATGATAATGAATAAAATATAAGAACATCTGACAAACAAATATTCACTTTATTCTTGTTGCATTTGGTAATTTTTCTGACACTGTTTAAGTGGTCTTCATAATCCCACACCTGGTGCTTTATTTTGAGGGGGTGTCAGTGGATCCTCAGCGAAATGAGGATGGGGGGCTGCATTAATCACTCTGCTGTGTTTTCCTGGGTGGAGGCTGTATAACATAAGTGATATCATCTATACCTTCTAGAAATAACTTTTCCTAGCATGAATATTTTAATTTGACCACCATCAGATTTTGGTAAAGGCTTTTCTTTAGTCCTAATAATTTTTATGTGGCGTTCAGAATTTAATTTGGAGTCAACGTGATCGTTCTAGTTTGTTTTATGAGGTTAGTTTCTCTCTCTGTAGCTGGAGGTGTTGTTTCAGAGCTGAGGTGTTGCTCACTTCCTTTCGCACTCAAACCTCAGCTGCAACATATGCATTCATCATCATCATCATCATCATCTGGACTCTGCTCTTAGCCATGATGCTAACAGGTCACACAGGAGGAGGGTCAGTTTTCCTCTTTAATGTTTTTATCCTGGGTAAGTTTGATGTCTAAGTTTATATAAAATTAGGTGATCATTGTTAGTTTGAGTCTCTTCTTTGTCATCAGTGAAGCTCTTCCTCATGTGGTTGTTGGTTTGGGGTTTTTTAATGGGCCCCTGCTTCTGTCTCTCTCAACCTGTGGTTTAAGAAACAAGTGATGTGACTAAAATTGTTTCTCATGAGCTTCTCCACCACACGGTTCACAAAAGTATTCTCAAAAGTCAAATGAGAAACTGCAGTTTTGAAGCCAGTTTTATTATGAGCCCTTAAATGATGTGACATCTGGAAAATAAGCTTGTATTTCATCTAACTACAATTTCCAGTTAATGTTTTGTCATGTAAGTTCTGTATTATTTTTAACAGAACTAAATGAGGTGATGACAGACTTTACTGGAGGTGTATCTCCTCCTCCATTAAGTGTCTATCTCCAGAGAAACAACGGCTCCGTCCTTCCTGATCCTATCATCCAAAATTGGGTCCTGCAGTCGTCTGAGTCCACTCCTCCAAACGGTAGGCACAAATATGTTCATTACAAATAAGAAATACAAATGATGGAAAAGCAGGGAACAAGAGATAGGGATGTGTTTTTTAAGCACCAACGTGAATTTAAAACGTACAGAAACTCATCATTTCTGTAACAATATAACTGAAATGCTCTGAACACAAAAAAGCAACACAAAATTATATTATTTACATGCAAAATGAAAATTTTATTCTTTACAGCTGCCAAAAATCATTTTTTAAAACTGATTATATTACCTTTTAAATGAATTAACATGTTCCCTCTTGCGTCCACTAGGGGGTGCTAGAGAGCAACCATTAATTATTCTTTTATTATTATTTATTTTGTAGGTATTTTAAAGTTATATAGCACCTTTATATTGTGTGTTATGCAGTGTTAAATCTAATGTGCTGTGATATATTTATCTGGTTTGTGTGTTTTGTGTGGAGGGACCTACTCACTGAAACCCCCAGGAGGAAAACCCTGTATTAAAGCCACCCTAGGGGTCCAGTACCTCATCACAGAGAAGAAGGTTGTCTGTAAAATAAAATAAAATAAAGTTGACTCTCACTGACAAGTTTACATGTCAACTCAGATTATCACCTGTCATTGCATTTTGGTCAAAATATGACAACAAAGAGATGAAGAAGAAATGCCGGTTTGTGTCTCATCATGATGTCACACTTCTCTCCTGTGACATCAGCAGACCTGGTACTTCAACTTGGACCCCCCGAGAGTGAGGGTCGGGGGTTTCTGCGGCCAGCAGACTGCTGCTCTCTCTCTCTCGCTGCCGGACGCCGCCGCCAAACTGGAGTTCACGTTCACAAAGGTAGAAAACACTTTAACAAAGAGAATCGTGCACATTCTTCCACTACAGGGGCAGGTATTACAGTGTTTACTTCACAGATTGCATTTAATAATGATGTCAATGTGATTCCGGCTCATAGAGGCGGGTTTTTCAATTTTTGAGAGTACAGGTAGTCCTAAACATATGGACATAATTGGTTCCGAGAGGTTGTTCGTAAGTTGAATTGTTCGTAAGTCGTTATTTATTCAATTTCAATCCATAATCATCTATTTGAGGCCATTTAAATAGAAAGAAACACCTGATTTTATCTGGACACCCTCTGGAAAATGTTCACTGGACTGTAGCGATCAGGGAATTCAGAATCAGGGAATTCAGAATCAGTTTAATCAGAATCAGTTTAATATCAAGTTTTTTTTTCCAGGAAAATGATAGTTTCTACGTCACCAGGCTGAATGTTAGCGTGTCTCCCCTGCCCGTCAGCCAAGGATGTGCCAGTAAGACCACAAATAGACAGAAAAAGAGAAAAAACAAATAACTCACCTTTGATTTTATGACTTGTAAGTTGTCTTTCATATTTTTCCCCATAGATAAGACGTACTCGGGTTTGATGACGTGTGAAAAGCTCTTCGAGGCACCAATTGGACGGAGCTACAAGTGCAAATCTGAGAATCTGCTTCGGATTTCTTCAGAGCTACAGGTCAAGCTGGTTCCTCTGCAGATGCAGGCCTTCAGTCTCCCCACAGGAGAATACGGAGAAGGTGATGGTCGCCCACGTGGGTTCAGGCCTGAATCAAATTGATCTCCAGCACATTAACCCGACTCCCTGTCCATTTCCCTTCTTACGTTCCAGAGGTGGAGTGTGGATCCGACTACAACAAGAGAATTATTCCTGTCATCTTGAGGGTCATAGGGGTCGGCATCGTTCTGGCCGCCGTGCTGACCTACCTGCTCCTCAAAAACCACAACAGAACAGGACACAGCAGAATCTGAGCTCGATTTAAAACCAATAGAGATTTAATCCAGTTTATATGTGTCAAATTTAAATGAAAAACAATCAATTATAAAGCTGTAAGTCTTCCAGTGTTGAAAAGAGGCCTCATCTAGTATTTTAACTATTAATATAAATTTTGTTTTGTTCAATTTTCTAATAATTAAACTGAGTGAGAGTTTCATTCAGAATATTTTAGATCCCTCCTGGTTGGAATCTATTGGTCGTAGATGTTGGGTTTTAATAAAACATTTTTTAAAAATTATTTTATTTAATTGCAACTATTTTCTGATTCTGAAATTTGTCATCAAACACGAATAAAACACATTTTTCTTATCATTCACCAGCAGCCCTTCATGGACTGTTCGGTGAACTACAGCTTCCTCCCCGCCTCCTTAACTCGCGTCCTGATTGGCTGTCGTCACTACGAGTACCGGAAAGGCCAAAAAGGATAAAAAATGTGAAATTAACGACGTCACAGCGGCGTCAACTTGTGCGAGTGGCATGAATTAGTACCCTTGCATGTGTAATTGTTCAGCTGGAGCGGTTAACTTGTTTCAAACAGAACCGAAGTGATTGTGAGGATTTTTTTTTTTTTAAATATCGTGTTCGCGTTTCGTCCTCAGCTGTGCAGTCAGTTAGCCGCCTAGCAGCTAGCGGCACTAGCTGGTAGCCATGGCTGCAGTCATTCTGAGTTTCCCAACTCTGCAGGGCTTGAGGATATTTACACAGTGAGTACTTCTATTATTTATATAAAAAAATAATTGAACATTATCTCCTAATAATCGACACTAACATCTAATTAACCTCGTTGTGACGTTAGCTTACAGCGCTAGCTAACATTTCTGCACACTTACCGTCAACGCTGACGATTCTTCCAGACATCTGCGGTTTTACTGCCGTGTAAACTATCTTCGCAATTGTTGTCTCGTTAAATAAAGTATTTTATCTCGTCAATAATAACGTGTCAAAACGATAAAACCTTTAAATCAAAGATGTGACTCAGATAAGAGCCGAGCAAGGTTAAATAGAGGTAGCAGACTGCCTGCTAGCCGGCTAGCAGGTGTCTTGTAAATATGCCTGCGTGGAAAACTGAACCGATTCGGTTTATGGGATGGATTTAGTTGATTTAATGAATGTTTTTTGTATCCACAGAAAGTTGTCATGGACCAAAAGAGGCGTGAGGCTCGTTTCAGGAGGTGAGTGGACAAAATGTTGCTTCAGTGGAAACAGGATTCAACTGTTTGACATGGAAGATCAGGTGTGAGATGGATACACACACCGAGTTTCCTGAAGGCATTAAGTTCAACCTAAACAAGTTCATCTACATCCAGTGAGAGAAATGTCAATATTGTTTCATTTGAATAATTCTTTGTGTGTCTGTCTCCTGAAGGCGTGGGGAGGATAGAAAAGGTTCTGATCGCCAATCGAGGAGAGATTGCGTGTCGCGTGATGCGTACGGCCAAGAAGATGGGCGTCCGCTCCGTGGCCGTGTACAGCGACGCAGACAGACACTCCATGCATGTCGCTATGGTAACAGCTGAGCTACATCGCCCCTCCAGCTTGTCCGATCGGTCGGATTTCATTTTGTTTTCTTCACAGGCAGATGAGGCCTACCGCATCGGGCCCCCGCCCTCCCAGCAGAGCTACCTCTCCATGGAGAAAGTTCTGGAAGTGGCCAAGATG
Organism: Antennarius maculatus; assembly: GCA_013358685.1. Lineage (NCBI taxonomy): Eukaryota > Metazoa > Chordata > Actinopteri > Lophiiformes > Antennariidae > Antennarius > Antennarius maculatus. Next base: position 23,255,350 of record CM023610.1, on the reverse strand, counting down.
TCTGGATCACATGTGAGAACTTTCCTTGTGTTTTGAGGAAACAAAGGTGGGAAGAAAACACATGTGACATCATAAAACGTGTGTGTGTGTTCAGGCGGTCCATCCTGGTTACGGCTTCCTGTCAGAAAACACAGAATTCGCAGAGGCGTGTAAACAGGAAGGCATCATCTTCATCGGACCGCCTTCCTCCGCCATCAGAGACATGGGCATCAAGAGGTAGCCGGAGCTGCTGCCTGATGGAAACGCTTGAGATGTGTAAGAAGAGACGTTTGAGTAACCAAACAGGAAATGGTTTTCTTTTCCCACTTTGCAGCACATCCAAACACATCATGTCAGCCGCCGGTGTGCCGATCATCGGTGGTTACCATGGAGAGGACCAATCGGACGAGAGGCTGCAAGCAGAGGCTGCCAGAATAGGGTACCCTGTGATGATTAAAGCGGTCCGTGGAGGAGGGGGGAAGGTGAGGCCGTGAAGAATCCTGAGTGACTTTAAGAGTGACTTCTGGAAAAGTAAACCCTCTTTTTTTGGGGGGGGGATGGGGGGCGATCAGGGTATGCGTATCGCACGGACAGACGCGGACTTCCTGGAGCAGCTGGAGTCGGCGAGGCGAGAAGCCAGGAAGTCGTTCAACGATGACGTCATGCTGGTGGAGAAGTTCGTGGAGGATCCCAGGTGAGGCTCACGTCTCCACGCCGCTGAACGAGTTCTACCTGTTGTTCCTTTAGCTTCAGGTGACGATCCTGTGGTTCCTCCCCCAGACACGTGGAGGTCCAGGTGTTTGGGGACATGCACGGTAACGCCGTGTACCTGTTTGAGAGGGACTGCAGCGTCCAGAGGAGACATCAGAAGATCATCGAAGAGGCTCCGGGGGTGAGAGCGTGTGGGGGGGCCCGTCGGCGTCGAGACCCTTCAGCTTCTCCTTCTCTGACCTTCACCTTCCTTTATTCCAGCCCGGCATCAGCCCTGAAGTTCGGAGGAAACTCGGAGAGGCGGCGGTCAGAGCGGCCAAGGCGGTCGACTACGTCGGGGCAGGTGAGACCCCGCCCACAGGGACACGTCCCCTCCCACCCTTAGGACGCTGACGTGTCGTCGTTCTCCTGCAGGGACGGTGGAGTTCATCATGGACGCCCAGCACAACTTCTACTTCATGGAGATGAACACCAGGCTGCAGGTGGAGCACCCCGTGTCCGAGATGGTCACCGGGACCGACCTGGTGGAGTGGCAGCTCCGGGTGAGCGGCGGTGGGAGGGGCTAACTCGGTGGTTGGGAGGGGGCATCTGACTTACCTCCGGTTTCCTCCAGGTGGCAGCAGGGGAGCGCCTGCCTCTCCTCCAGGATGACATCATCTTAAGGGGACACTCTTTTGAAGCTCGCATCTACGCCGAGGACCCCAACAATGACTTCCTCCCAGGGGCGGGGCCACTGCTGCATCTGTCCACCCCGCCCCCGGACCTGCACACCCGCATTGAGACCGGCGTCAGGGAGGGTAGGTGTCTGGTTTGAACACCCGTCGGTTGTTGCCCCGGCGACAGCTGACACACAAATAGTGTTGATATGAGCGTAATGCATGCTGGGAGTTTGATGACTGACTTTTGTTGGTTTCTAGGCGACGAGGTGTCGGCGCATTACGACCCGATGATCGCCAAGCTGGTGGTGTGGGGGGAGGACCGATCCGCCGCGCTGAAGAAGCTGCGGTACTGCTTACGCCAGTACAACGTAAGATACAAAGACACTTCCTGTCCACAACCCCCACCCCACCCCCACCAAAAGATGCCCTAACGTCCCCCCGCCTGCTCCTTCCTGTCCCCAGATCGTGGGCCTCAACACCAACATCGACTTCCTGCTGAGCCTCTCCAGACACCCGGAGTTCGAAGCCGGAAACGTGACGACGGGGTTCATCCCGCAGCACTACGCCGACCTCTTCCCGCCCCCCCGGGGGCCGTCCGGGGAGACCATCTGCCAGGCAGCGCTGGGGCTGACGCTGCAGGAGAGGAGACGCACGCAGGAGTTCGGTCACACCTCCAGCGGTGAGACGACGTCCCTCATGAGAACATTCATCCGTATGGAGTCAGGATCTACATGAAGAGGGTGGGGGGGGGCGTTTGTTTCAGACCCGTTCTCCCCGTTTGGCTCCAGCAGCGGATGGAGGAACAACATGGAGCTGAACAGGACCCTGAACCTCCAGCTGGGAGACAAGAGTAAGTCTCATTTCAAATGGGGGGGGCTACTGGGAGACTTCGGGGCGGGGGCCCTCACCCTCTTGTTTGTGTAGAAATCCACGTGATCGTCACCTACAAAACCGACGGCAGCTACACGATGCAGGTGAGTTCATTTCCTGTCAGCTGACCTCAGACGGGGTCGGTGAGGGGGGGCGTACATTAATGAGTGTGTCCCCCTCAGATCGGGGAGGATCTCTACCACGTGATGGGGGAGGTGGAGCTGGAGGGAGGGGTGGCGTTCCTGAACTGTTCCGTTAACGGCGTGAGGGCTCGTCCCAAACTGGTGATCCTGGACAACACGGTGCACCTCTTCTCCACGGTAACGACCCCCAGCGCCGCGGCACGGCCCCCGAACACGTTCATGCCTGTCTCACGTCCGTCCCCCCCCACCCCCCATGCAGGAGGGAAGCTCCCAGGTTTCCATCCCCGTCCCGAAGCACCTGGCCGGTGTGAGCGGCTCCGGGTCACAAGGGGGCGCCGTGGCCCCCATGACGGGAACCATAGAGAAGGTGGGTCCGGTTGCACGAGGGTCACCCTCGTCCTCGTTGTGCGTCAGGAATTCACGACTAATGATGGTGATGCGTTCAGGTGCTGGTGAAGGCCGGAGACAAGGTTGCCGTCGGCGACCCCCTGATGGTGATGATCGCTATGAAGATGGAGGTGAGCGGGGACACACACTCGCTCCTATTGGTGGATCGTAAGCGCACACTCTGCTGCGTGCACTAAACCCATTTTTTTTGTGTGTGTGTGTGTGTGTGTGTGTGTGTGTGCAGCACACCATTCGGGCGCCCAAGTCTGGTGTGATCAAGAAGGTCTTCTTCACTGAAGGCTCTCAGGCCAATCGCCACGCTCCGCTCATCGAGCTGGAGGAGGAGGCGGAGGGAGGGGATGGGGGCAGCCGGTGAAGGGAGACACCACACACACACACACACACACACACACACACACACACACACACACAGCGGTTGATGGTCCACTGGAACCAAGACGGTGGTGCTGACTGTTTCTGGGACACTGAATGGAACTGAGTGGCCCCCTCCCACCCCCACCGTGGAACAGTTTGGGTCAAAGGCCGTTGAATTGGAGCTTCTAGCTGCACTGAGGTCAAAGGTGAAACATTGGAGGGGGCAGAAAAAAAACACTCCAGAATTATCAGAGGATTCCAAACTTTTAACGACGGGATTTGACTCGGATTCAAAAATCCTTAAAGGATGACGCGTCGGCCTCTGGGGGCTTTAAACACAGATGGTTTCTGAGGTCATGTGATCGTGACCCGTTTCTGCTCATGAAGCCTGTAGAAAAAAAAAAAACTGATCCAACTTTTGTGATTTTGATTTGTAAAAGTAATCAGATGCTGTAATAAACATTTCAGAAGTGATCACAGCCCCTTGTTCTTTACTGTTCACCAGTTTATTGATCACAAATGTTGACTTTGATTTTCTATTGGAGTTCTCAGCTCTAAAGGAACGGAGGCAACTCGGAAAATCAGTTTCTTAAAAATCTTTATTTCGTAAATAGAACCTTATCTTCACAGACATGAGCTATAGGACAGATCCACAGACAAGAGGAAGAGGAGGGAGGACAGACGGGACACGAGGTATCGGTGACGGAAGCTCGCTGATGATCCGTCGCAGCGGTTTGATGCTGAGTCACAGGAACCCGATGACTTGACATTTGGCTTCGGAGCCTCTTTAGCTGATCTGATCAAGGAAAGTTTAATTCGATTCAAGTCTGCAAAACCCGACTGTCTCCTGAGAGCATCGCCGCGCTGATGTCAACGTTTGTGGGTTCAAAGCCCCCCCAGACGTTAAAGGTTAAAATCCTTTATAGCCTAATCTTACTGACGTGTCGCCATGGAGACGCCGATCACTTCTTTTAAAGTCACACCTGCAGACGTCAGGGCTTGATTGGGTGTTATAAACGCTTGGAATCCCATCCCTCGTCTAAAAATAGCCCCCCCCCCCGGGGGGGCCGTGACCTCTGACCCCGCTGTTCTCTTGGGATGAAGCTTCGATGACGTCGGCGCTGCGATGCTCTGGAGAATTAGGTCAGCTGTTGCTGCCGATGCCACAAACGGCATCTGTTTCCTGCACCAAACGCATCAAACATCACCCCGGCGCCACCGCCCGGAGTGAACCCTGTCTGTACCGGAGAATCCCCTCCATCTCCATTCATGTTTTTACGCTCCAGGTACAGGAAACAGGCGTCAGCAGCCACATTCCGTTCTATAGGATGATGAGGTCCAGTTAAATAGTTCTTTATATCAAAGCCTTTGTTAATAAAAGTCGACTTCATGTTACAAAAACAAACAAACAAACAGCATCCAGTTGAACAGGATGAACCGATTCCGGAGTGATCGAACAGGAAGCTGCACCTTTCGGTTCTGACAAACAAACAAACAAACTTCGTTACGCGTCAAGTAAAACCGTCTGGAAGTCGCCGCCTTCAGGCCTCCGATCGCTTCAATCGATATGTAAGAACAGCTCAACACCAACACCAGAGGTACCGTTACAATAAATAGACAGGTCCGTCGTCGCCGGGGGCAACCGGAGGATAAAGCGAAGCCCGGGCGACACAAACGTACGTGTACCATATAGGAAATGGAACAGTCGTCATCAGACATGTTGAAATATCTTTGAACAGAACCGTGTGTGTGTGCTACCTGACACGCGGTCGTCGTCCTATGACTAACACTCCCACACAGCTGATCGACGTGTGGATGGAAACACACACCAACACAACAACAATAAAAAAAAACAAACAAACATGAGATGATTTAAATGGAGCCGGATGAGCAACACAAAAGCGTGACTTCCTGTGCAGCAAACGCTCCTCCTTCGGCGCGCCACCGCAGACGGGTGGAGACGTTCTGACGTCCAGCTGGACGGGGATCGGTCGCGGTGCTGGAAATGCAACGTCACCAAAAAAAAAAAACCCCTTCGTCGATGACGAGATGCACCGTCGCACCGGGATGAAACGAGACGAGGCGTTCAGGCGGAACGACTTCCTGAACGGCGTGAGAACCGACAAGAACATCTAACGCCTGGAGGAGCTTCAGCGACCTCTTCCAAACGTATGGCTTTTAAACATCCTGCAGCAAAAAAAGCAGCAACAGAGAAGCTTCTCCAGAACCAGGCACAAAAATAAACACTTCTCTCTGGTCTGAATCCTTTGGTGTTGGGTTCCCAACGAGGTCCAGCATCTCCTTCCTGTCTGGAGGGAGGAGTGAAGGTGCAAAAGAGCCGACGGCTCAGAGAGGATGTTGGGTAATAGTTCATCTACGCCCCGTGAGGTCGGTGACCCGGTCCTACGTGGGCGAACCCGGCAGCGCGACGGTCCTCAGAACCGCATGACGAGGAGATGATGATGTCTAGCAAAAGGTCCAATCGCCATTCTGTGTCGAGAGAAACGGACGCCCAACTCTTTAAGGGTGTCGGGTCATAAAGTAGGGTAATAAATCTGGGGGAAGGTGGGGGCGGGGCCTCCTGGGTCAGCAGTGGGTGGCCTCGAGGGGCGATAGCGTCAGGATGCTGCGATCGTTGGAGTAGAAGTTCTCCGAGTCGCTCCACGACCTGGAAACAGGCAGCAGTGACTAAAGATTAGGAGGTGTGTGTGTGTGTGTGTGTGTGTGTGTGTGTGTGTGTGTGTGTGTGTGTGTGTGGTGGTCAGGAAAAGCTGGCTGAAAGGTCTGCAATTAAAAATCTCGACAACCAGGCAGGAAGAAGCAGAGCAGGGTGAAGGATGGAGAAGCGACGGGTTGGTGATGGTGTGATGCGTCAGATGAGTGTTAGAGTTCAACTAATCCTGATCTGGTACGAACAGTTTCTGCCCCCCCGGGTCGCGACAGAGCGAAGGACGTCGAGGGGGGGGTGGGGATGAGCCGGCGGGAACACGAACCCCCAGAAAAGAACAGCGCAGGTAGATTTATGAGGAGAGGAGCTCACGTTAGCAGCACATGAATTATTAATCAGGAAGGTCGAACGACATTATGCAGATTTCTGACACAGAAGGACACGAGGTGGGGGGGCGGGGGGGTACAAACACAGGAACAGGAATACATACAGGTTTAAATCGTATACAAAGTACCAAAGGCAACAGCAGTTCCATGCAACAAGACAGTCGGAACATTCCGCTTCTGTAGCCAGTCGTAGTCCAGACGGGTGGAGGGGGGGGGTCTGTGTGGATGGGGTTTGGGATAAACTCCGCCTACCTGGAACACTGCTGGTTCTAAAACTAGAATGCTCCACTCAGAATCACATTTAAGGCTTTAGGATCCGGTAGAAAAAGACTCATCGATACAGGAAGTACAAATAGAACCAAAGAAATAACAGACAACATTTCCCAGCAGCCTCTGGGGTTCTAGGGCGTGGTCCCCTTGGTTTTGGAGGTGGAGGAGGACTTATGGGTGTGTGACAGGACATTATTTCTTCCCACGACAGAAACGTTTAAGTCGATGCTTCCCGTCGGTTCGGACGGGAGCTGGGGCTGCTGGGATTGGACGACAGGCGCGCGGGTGTGTCGCGTTCAAGATAACACGTCTGTGACTCGTGACGCGAGTCTGGTCCTGCTTTGTTGCCTCTCACCGTGACTCAGCTGTGGCCAGCTTCGGATAATAAGTTGATTTACTGGATAAATACTTCACAGGTGATACAGGTTGTTAAATACGCATGCTATACGTGACGAAGCGCCCCCTGCAGGACCGGACCGATATATTCCCGCTCCCCTGAGGCAGTATCGTAGCATTAAGGCCAAACGTGGGCCGACTCTCACCGGATTCATTCATTCGTCTTCGATTTCCTGCTTTTATTCCCTCAAAGCCTTACGTGAAGATCAGAGACGAGGGACGAATGAAAGCAGAGCAGACAGGAAGTAGTATTAAGGCGTGAACAGTGACCGTGCTTGCTCGCGCCCCGATGCTGTTAGCTGTTGATGGTGTGATCACTGTTTACGGCACGCCGCGGCGAAGCGTTTTCGTTACGTTCATCGATTCTGATCATGGATTTTGTCCCTGTGGGGGGGAACAAATGGACGCTGGGTTGAAAGATTGCGATCGGGCGTTTCGTGACAAGGTCAGAAAACCAATCAATCCGTCCCAGAGGAAGACACTCGTCCAAATTAATTCCTGCCTTTAGCAGCAAGACGGAATGCTTTGAGTTCTTCCAGCGGAATAACCGTTTACGGCTGAATCAGGATCAGATGTCCATAATCGCTCCTCTACTCGACCTCGAAGGGTTGTGGTTGCGGATCGGAGGGGGTGATGGAAGGACGGGTGGAACGGCGCATCTTGTATCCGACCTGCACGCGGTCACGCGCGGGTAAAGAGCAAGAAACGCTACATCTTCATTATTCGATTCGATCAATACTGAGCATCCCGAGCTTATTTGGAGGAATATTGATTGCTCAGCAGAAAAAAGGCCGATCAGGTCGATTTAATCGATGACCCGTCTGAGTCGCTTCGCAATCGCAAATAAAAGCGACGCGGTGAGGGAGTCTGCAGCAAAACTGTCACCTCGAAATCAAACGCGGTCGACGTTTTATCCTAAAAAGTGGAGTCGCAGCAGAAAATGAAGCTTCATCTGCATTTATTGACGACGCTCTGCTTTTATTACGACCAACGACAAAATGCGAAACTTTGCAGAACGTTTCGAGAGCCGCTTCCACGTCCCACCAATCACAGACGAGCGATTGAACTTCATCTCGTGTGGCCAGAGGAGAGGAAAGCAGCTAAAGCTAACAGTTAGCGACGGACACACAGACATTTGTTAAAGTGCATTAAGAGGCAGTTTGCCTCTGACACAGGAGACACGACAGACAGACGGACAGCACAGGTGATCATGTGATCAGGACAGATGCGTCGGCCCCAAACCGAACAAGCAACAGGTCACATGGTACGACATCCATCCGTTGGTCCCGGACGCTCGCCGAGATACGAACAACAACAGACTTACAGGAGGCGTTTTTTTTTTTTTTTTCCACTTTAAGGGCGGAAACAGTCAGGATAGCAGCCCACATTTGTGAAACCCGGAGGTGGTGGGGGGCTGATGGGGATTTGTGATCATTCTTTCATGCCGCTGTCGCCCTCCCCACCTGTTGCCGCGGCCCGGCGAGCGGCAGTTGTTGGCGTTGGCCTGGCAGCGGCCGGTCATGTGCTCCAGGAGGCGGGCCAGCCGGGAACAGCCGCTCTGCCCATGTTGGTAGCAGCACAGGGACTCCACACAGCTGAGGGCCGGGGGGGCCGATAGAGACTGCAGAGGGGGGTGGAGAAAGGAGATAAGTTCAGTGTCTCACCATGACAGGATGACAGGAACTGGAGGACGTCTCACATGCAGACGACAATAACTAGAGGGACATTCATGGGGGGGTGGGGGGGGGTGGACGCAAAGAAATACAAGTCATGAAATGAAAAGGAAAACAAGAAAACCCCCCAGATCTTTCTTTCTTTCTTTCATCCATGAGAAAATAAAAATAATAAATATCTGTAAAGAAATAAAAGTAGATCTACATCCAAACAGGAACACTTGTGATCGACGGCGCTGAACGGACCTGCTGCCTGGAAACCTGCAGGATCAGGTGTCTCTGTTCCCCCGAGTCAGCAGAAACAAAGAGCCGTGTGTGTGTGTGTGTGTGTGTGTGTGTGTGTGTGTGTGGGTGGGTGGAGGGGGTCACGGTCTGACAGGACGGATCGACCTCATTCTGACAACGCAGCTCCACCACCTGGCTCTAGAAGTCAGGAACCCAGCGGCGTAATCAGGACTATTAGAGGTGATTCAGTGGATTAAATAAAGTTTCTTTAATCCCACGTATCCATGGCGACGACTGCTGAGCGACTGGAGCGCCGCCGACGTCGCCTTTGTTTGACTTCTCCCGGGCAGAAATCTGAGACGCTGTTGACTTTTTGTTTCTTGGGCGGAAGCGGCGGGACGAGGGGAGTGTGATTTATCAGGGGGGGGGGGGACGGGTGTCCGGGGACAACAGGAGCTACATTTTTGCTGCTTCCTCTATCAATCCGGTCCAAACCACAGCGAGAACGGCGGCAGAGCCACATCTGGGGGGGCCGCCGAAGGCCGATCCGTCCCACAGGAGCGTTTAAAACAAAACTCCCAACAAAATTAAAGAGAAAATACTTGTGCCAAAAAAGCAGAAGGGATTGTGGGAAATATGAAAGACGAGCAGATCATCGGTTTGACGATGAGGTCATGGTGGGATTAGATGGTCAACAACCAAACAACACAGACGATGTCGGCATGGCAACAGCATACACACTCTACATCCTGACACCAGATCAGATCACCGGGGGTGGGGTTAGACAGGATGGAGGGTGGGGTGGGGGGGTTGGATCGACAGGGACGCAAATAAAACTGGGTGAAGCCGACATGCAGCCGTGGGTGCAGCCTGAAGGTGCAGGTCGGTGAACCCAAACAGGGTGGGGTTGGGGGACGGTGATGTATAGTACTACCTAGGTGGGTGGGGGTCTGGGCCGGGGGCAGCAGGGGGAGGAGAAGCAGCTAGCAGGTGCCGACTGTCCCCCCCTGGGCTCCGCTGGACTTTAACAGGGTCACGTTCTGGGCCGACGGGACCCTCACCCGCCTCCATCTGGAGAACACAACATGCTGATTCAGCGCCGCCGAGGCCGCTCGCCGATTGGTGGTATTGGTCGGCACGGCGACGCGACCAGCAAAGCTTCAATAACTGTCAGTCCTGGTTTAAAGCACCCCCCCCGTTAGGTGACCTCACCAACAACCTTCAGCGTCTCGGCTGACGTTCATCACGTTTTAAGGTCGTCGTAAAATCCAGTCGCCCTTCGTAAAACGTGAGCGTGGTGATGAGGTCACCGATGGAGGACGTTGGGGGGGGGGGGGGTAGCGGTGCAACGTACGAGCAGGAAGATGCCGCGAGGGAAAAGGATGCTCCTCGTGCAGATGAGAACAAATCTATTAGCGTGCCAGCCAATTAGCCTGCAGCTAAAGCTATCAGGGCTAACGAACAGGCAAACAACTGAACCCCCCAGGAGAGAAAAAAAACAAACCCCGGGTCTCGTGAGACGACATCCCTTTAATCTACATCCTAAAGCGACTCTACACAGCTCACGTCGGCTCGGTTGTCAGGTGTTTAATTTAAATTTATTCGCGTTTGTTCAAACAGTTTCTGATTCGCTTTGTTGGATCGTTTTTCTTGGGACACGACAGATTTATATTATATTATTTTGTAATATTTAGAATATTACAAAATTTAATCAAATAAAAAATTTGAAAAACAATCAAACATGAAACAAACAAAAAAAAAAATTACATTTGGTTATATTCTTTAGTTTTGCTTAACTTGAGGTGAATCTCTGCAAGAACAGCTTTGTGTTCACGAGTGAAGACGTCTGACAAACTTCACTCTCTTCCCTCCACTCAGCGTCGTTTGTTTTGTCTGTCATGCGTCTGTCGGCGTCGTGCGAAGACCCATCATGCAACTGTGATGCAGCGTCAGACTGCGTTTCTGCTCAAACCCATGCAGGCGGACATCTCAGATGGGCGGAGCCAGTTTGAGGGCGTTCGGCTGTACGGGTAGGACGGATCATGCTACAGGAAGACGAGCCGGTCGTACGGGACGCAGCACGCCATCGTACGCGGTGACACTTGAATAGAATGAGACGATGAGCGAACAAACCGACGGGAGATCCGACGCTCCAGAACTGATCACCTGTTTCCTGTGTGGCAGCTTTCAGTTTGTACAAGGGACAAATGGAGCTTAAATAAAGGAGGATTGGAAGGAAGTCGTTCATTCATTCATTCATTCATCTATTCATCCATTCTTTCATGCGTCTGGGTGACGTCATGACGACCGCATGCAGTGACAGGCTGGACGGATGCTTCTCACCACGATGCAACGCATGCAGCCACTGAAACGCACGACGTCGAAGCGTTTCGCTCCAAAGTAAGACGATCTCCAACCCGCCTCCAGGAAACGGCGATCGGGTTTCCGGAGCATGCAGGAACAGACGTGATACAACAGAAAACTGATCTGACACGAACCAATCAGGACTCGAGTCCAGACCGGAGTGAAACCAACGGTCGCCAAACAGGAGCGCTCGATTCAAACGCAACCAGTCTGGCGTTCCTGAGACGCGTCACACGGTCCGTGTGGAATGAAGTTGGTGGATTTATGAAAGTCCGACGTTCAGGTCAAGAGTGAAATGAAATGGAAATAACTTCACTTCAACAGATTTCATAAAGTTTAGCAAAACAGTGTCAGATACAAAAGGTATCCTGACCAAAAAAAAAAAATCTAACAAGAGGTTTGCAAAAATATTTTATACACATAATTCCAAAAGATAGGAAGTCGAATTGAATTTCCAGTATTTACAGCTGGTTAGAAACGCTGCTTTTGAACGCAGCACTCCTGTGACGGTGGTTCCACCTGAATGGATTTTTTTTTTTTAAGCTGCGTTTTCGCATCAGGACTGAATCCGTCTCGTCTCCTCTACCTAATTTTGCCCAGCTGGCTCTTGGCTTTGGACAGAGGCTGCAGAGCGATGAAGTCATCACCTATCGCCACACGGTTGGAATACATCTACAGCGGAAAAACACACACACACACACACACACACACACACACACACACACACACACACACACACACACACACACACACACACACACACACACACAGAAGATAGGAGGAAGAACACACAAAAGGCACACCCAAGAGGTTAGATATCAAGCGCTCCCCCCAGACTCGCACCGAAACGGCTCAAAGACGATCAAAAAGACAAAGCAAACCGGGGGTTAGAGCAGAAGAAGAGAAGCGAAAGGTCAGGCGTTGTGTTTGGAACCTGTAAAACAGGATGACATGCAGAACGCCCCCCCCCCCACCCCCCGCTGCCATCTCGTGGAACCTACTGTGACATTTTGAGTTTATTCCCTCCCCAAGCTCCCGTCACGTAACAGGAAATTTCCATTTTTTGCCAGGCATGTGAGAATAGGCAATCGCCCCGGGGGCGACTTCATTACTTCTAATGAGGATGATTTTTTTCGTAGCTGGTTTTGTTAGTTTTCACCTAAAACATTTGAGACAACTTTGGAGCAGAAAACATTTCACGTTCCCAAATCAGAGCAGACGTTCAGGACGAATTTAGAATAGAAGGTGGCATATATAAAGAGTGACACCTCCCTGCAGCTCGGAGAAGATGAGGTCAGGCGAAACGTCAGGACAGCAGAAGAGCCTGAGGTCATTTAACTGACGGAACACGATCCGCTCGGTAAATCGGTGTCCCCCCCCCCCACTCGTCCCCCCCCCCCACTCGTCCTCGTCTTACCTGACTCCTCTGGGTGCTGGTCGGCTGCAGGTGTCTGTAGAGGACCTTCTTCACCACATCAGGGGACAGGCAGGTGATGACGATGATGATGATGGCGAACCAGGCGGAGCCGCTCGACAGCAGCTGCACGAACACGAAGTACATGTCCTGGGTGTGGAGGAACGGCCTGTGTGGGGTGGGGGGGGAGACGCATCAACAATCCTGAATGTTTCATGGAACCGGTTTGTCCGGGTCGAGTTACATAACTGGGATTCTCTGGATAAAGCAGAGTTGTGGAAACGCCGGTTCTCACCAGATGATGCCGCCGTAGAAGAGAGAGAAGATGAAGTAGAAGGCGATTGACCCCCAAGTCACAAAGTGGTTCATCCATGTCCAGAAATGAGTCTCTAAAGCCAGCTTTAGTGGGACACACACACACAGAAGAGGTGGTGGTCGTGGTGGTGGTGGGGGGGGGGGGAAGCATATAGAACATCAATAAACAACCCTGTGAGGTCAACACCGACCGTGACCCTGAGCTGTGACGGCGCCGACGTCCTCCTGTTACTTTACCACACACTGTGGGTATAAAACTTTGCTAAACATCAAATACACACAACCCCCCCCCCCCCTGATAAATGCAATAATTTTCATCACATCTGCGTAAACCAAATCCTCTGGTGACACGACGTGACTGATTTACCTTTAAGGTGACAGCGATGACCATGACAGTGAAGACCAGCGTTCCAAACGTCCAGTTTCCAAACATCTAGAAAACATTGAGCCGAAATGAAGAAGATCAACAGAAACAAAACCGACATAAAACCGATGAATATCATCTACAGGCTTTCATGTGTTCTTATTTTCTTAAGAGAGACACAAAGTTCCTTCTCCCTACTGTAAATTATTCACAGATAAATCGATGATTCTCCGGGGGTTTCACTCCACTGATTATTAAAAACAAAACCAGCCACACGTTCAGTGTTTGATTGTTTGATTGGTATTGAATATTCTGTCAGGACGGTGAACGAGCATGAAGCGTCTGAATCGGTGTGAATCCAGATAAAAGCTGGGGTCTGGACGGGTGAACGGCGCCCCCGTCTTATTGGGGGAGAGCTGTGGGGAGCGTCGTTTCACTGGCAGCCAATCGGGAACCCCGCTGGAGTCCGAAACATTTAAACCAGCAGCCCCCCTTTGCTGATAAAATGACTTTTTAATGGCCTTGTGAACGTGGAACACCTTCAACCTCTTTAAGTCCCCCCCCCCCGAGCTGTGATAAATCCTTCAAAATTAGTAATTAATAAATTCGTACATTCAAGGATTGTTCGCCATGTGTTTGTAGGTCTTGATAAATTTGTGTAGGGATTACCAACGCAAAAATATGCTGGGGAGGCATCCTTCATTAATCCCCCCGCCCCACCCCAAGGAGACATGCGTTCAACTGTAGAGCAGACTCTTACCAGCTGCCTGTTAGCTCGCAAGATCTGAAGACATGCACAGCGTGAAGGCAGAAGAAAAAAAAAAAAAAAAGTCATCAACAAAAGATAGAAGAAGAAGCAGAGGAGGAAGAGGAGGAGGAAGAGGAGGAGGAAGAGGAGGAGGAAGAGGAGGAGGAAGAGGAGGAGGAAGAGGAGGAGTGAGTGATTTGAAAAGTATCAGAGTGAAAACAACAGAAGATGTGATGGAGAGAAGAACCAGAGGAGATGAGGAGAAAAGGTTAACGGAGTAAAACTCTGAGTTATCACAGGAATGGCAGAACATGCTGGTCCAGTTAAAAGAGAAACAGGTTTAATAAGAGGTTATTGAACAAAATGACAGAATGAACAGGAAGAAGAACACACACACACACATGCACACACGCACACACACACACGCACACACTTCCTTTCGTCTTATCACTCAATTCTCAAGCAACATTTTTTAAATCTTTTGACGAGGTCGGTTTAACTCTGGGGATTCTACTGTAGGACTTCAACACACAACCAGCTGAACTCAACACACACACACACACACACACACACCTGCCCGTTGCCCATCAGTGTGGTGTCTTCTCCCATCAGGATGTAGGAGCCAAAGAAGAAGACGAAGGCGTGACAGAAGCCCAACAGCGTCCAGTAGAGGAACGTCCTGAAGGACAGCAGGGAGTTCCTGCTGACGTCCCTGAACACGTTTGAAACCAGCATCGGGTCAGAAAAACGCTCCTTCAGGACACGGCGGTGGATTTGTGTGTGTGTGTGTTTGTTTGTTTATCACAGGTGAACTCACCTGTACAGGCCGGGTTTGTTCTGCAGGATGTGTGGATGGACCGGCTGCTCAAACAGACTGAACACCAGGATGGGCAGCGAGGTGAAGCAGATGTTATACAGCGTCAGGTAAACACTGTCGTACAGAGTCTGGGACGGACACACACACACACACACACACACACACACAGGTTCACTCACACACAGAATCTGTGACACGTTTTACACCTGAAAACTAATCCGACAGCTAAACCGTGTGAAGACAATGAAACACTAAAACCACACAGACGTGAAAGAGATAAAGAGACTTACTTGTTGTGAAAACAGACAGAAGAACTGGTATAGAAACTGGGGCGTGATAAAACACACATTCTAGGGAAGACAGAATGAAGGAAAGAAACATTAAAAATGATGCAATGAACTCTGTTTACAGTCAAAGAAAAAGAAATCTGATGACTTTAATCCACAATTAAATGTTTGACAAATAAATCCATAGAATGAATAAATGAAAGAAGATCTATCGCCTTAAAAACTTAAAACTTCTCAGGGAATACATTAAAAGCTAAGAAATTAATAACGCTTTCTTAATGCTTGTGGAGGCAAAGGTGGAAAACATTCAGGGTTCATATCCACATCTTACCTTGTAGAAAAAGTACTGTACAAGCGTCGCTATGCGAATGTAGTAGAAGTGACCGTGGACCAGCAGGAGTTTAGCCAGGAACTTAAACCTGGCGATTGCATAGTCGCTGTTTCTCACGGCCTGACGCCCCTCCCTCCCCATGATACCTGGACACAGGATTACACACACACATTTAGAGCACACCCCAGAACATAGTGAGTGTGTGTGTGTGTGTGTGTGTGTGTGTGTGATGAGGGTTTACCTATGCCCACGTGAGCTTCCTGTATCATACTGACATCATTGGCTCCGTCGCCGATAGCGAGAGTGATCGGTTTCTCCGGAGACGTCTTCAAGAGACGAACCACCTGGACAGAACACCAAGAAAATTAATGGAATCGCCTGATTTGAAGCTTCAGAGTCACGTGTGTGTCGAACGAGCGCCCCTACCTTGGCTTTCTGCAGCGGCGCCATGCGGCAGCAAAGCACGGCCGAGCAGTTTTTACACACTTCCATGAAGAGCTTCTCGTGTTCCCTCAGAGCCAGAGACAGGCTGGCTCCGTCCACCACCAGCCCGTGCTGGATGACGTGGTCCTCCTTCAGCCTGAAGACGACATCAGAACCAGTTGCTGACCGATAAGAAAGAATTGGTTTCCGGCTACGAAGAGAGAGGGGGGGGGGGTTCTCACCTCCTGGCCAGGACGCGGAGCTGCTCGGCGCATTCGTTGTCGGAGCGCTGCTGCAGCAGCTCCAGGATGTTCATGGTTCGATGGAAGTGGCCGCAGGAGAGGCTGACACTGACGGCGGTCTCGTGTTTGTCCCCCGTCAGGACCCATACTTTGATCCCCGCCAGGCGCAGAGCCTCGATGGTCTCCTGGACTTTGTCTTGAAGCCTGAGCGACAAGAGGGAGAAGAAATAAATGCAGCTTTAAATTCTGATCCCAGAGCTCATGTTTATTATCTATAGATTTGAATAGTTAATGGATGTGATTATTATCTATCGGGAGAACTTCCATCACGATACAGAAACAGAGCGCGGAACAGAAGAGACGAGTCAGCAGAGAGACGATCGGGGCTCCTGTGAGGAGCAGATGGTGAGCGGATGCAAACACACATCGACGTTTATTCCAGAGAGGCTCAGTGAGGCGACGGCTCCATCATTCTGCTGACTACATATTGTGTGTTTGTAGGAGACCGAGCTCCTTACTGTTTTATAATGTCCCACTTTTAGCTCATGTAGCATTAATACAAAATTTCTTTGGTTCTCCTTTAGCACCGGGCCAACCCCACGTCTAGTGTCCAAAATGACAGGAAAAAGAATATTCCACAACATTTAAAGCCCATATTTTTGTTAAATTCATGATGACAAACGTATCAGTGGGCATCCTTACTGCTACGATGCTAGCATGGCTTCAGAAACGCACAGAAGATGGTAAAAACCCCTGGACTTTGCATATTACATAAATGGTTGTTGGAGTTAATGAAGCGGAGAGGAAACATCTGCCGAACCCAAACAGTAACTACACGTTATGTCCTCACTGCCAGCGGCAACACAGAACAAAAGCGAAAGTATGTCGCATAATGGATTCCCATGGAATTGGGAATCTGTCAGATGTTAAATGTTGGTCAAACCGTCAATCCTTCATGCGGTTTTAATTTATTTGTGAGTTTTTATCCTGAACTCCCTGAGATTAGCCTTGGCCAGCAGCTCTTTAGAACCATTCCGTCCTGTGAATGAATCAGTTAATTAAACACAGAACTAGATTACAGCTGAACAAAGAGGCTAAATTAATTAAGTGAAGTTACGCTGTGCTAAATCATAGAAATATGCATGAAGGATTTTTTTTTTGTTCCTCCAAGAGGGTACAAAAATTTATTCCAATTTATTCCGTACTTGTCCTCGACCCCCGTGGCCCCCAGCAGCTGCAGGTCTCTCTCGATGTAGCTGAAGGCGTCCTGCAGCCGCTCCTCCCTCTGCTGCAGCGCCGTCCGGGCCGCGTTCAGACGCCTGTCCACATCGATGTACTCCTCCGGGCTGAAGCGGCGACACGCCACGACCAAGGTCCGCAATCCTTTCTGCAATAGGAGGAAGAGCGGGGATGATGGGAGGACAACAGGACGGATGAGTCAGGATGTGAAGAATAAAATGATAATAAATGAGGAGAATACAGAAAAATATAAATGTTAAGTAGATAAAAGAGAGAACAAAGGTCAGGAAGTCAAGACGACGTGGATCAGAGGTGAAGGTAGGATCAGAGAGAGAGAAAGAACGGGAAAACAATTCCTCAGAGCTTTAAATCATGAATCCAGCCTGAGGGGCCAGACGAACACAAATCAACCTGATGCAGAGCGCCGACTCCCGGCTGCTGACATTCCGTGACACGGTGTGTGTGTGTTTATGTGGCTGCTGTGGTGAAGAATTTACAATCTAACGGGGACCGAGAGCGACGGAGCCAAAACCAATCGTTACGACTACAGAGCCGACACGCCCAGAGAGACACGATCACGGGGAGGGGGGAGTGTTATTTTCAGGCTGTTTTGTTCTGAATTAACACAATTAATTCTTATAAAGTGTTTTGAAGGGCAGACAACGGCTGCTTGTCCTTCATAAAAGGAAAAAATGAACAGTTTGCAGCTTTTGTCCAAAACTGATTAACTGGAACTTAATGAATTGTGTTCTAAGTGTACAGAATATCAAGAGAACGTCACACAGTGTCATTAAAAAACAGGATTTCTTACCAAGGCAAACTCGTCCACATGCAGGCGGGTCTTTTCTATCTCGCCACCAGTGGCAAATGGTAGAATGGCCGACTCAGCACCTTTGGTGAACAGCACTGTGCCTCCTTTAAAATCAAGATTTAAAAACAGATAACACACACGTGTACGAAGGATTCATAATTTATAAATAATTAATTCTGCTTCTGACAGATTGTATTGTGTGGTTCAGGGCGAAATCACCTGATGGCGTCTGCAGGATGACGCTCATCCTTCGGCGGTTGGCGTCGAACTCCAGGACGTGGAGCAGCTTGTAACTGACAGAGAAACGACAGACGCTCGTCTCAACTTCTCCAACTGTTTTCAGTCACGACACCCTCAGAAAATGTCCAATCACTGAATTATTTTTGTTTGCAGTGGGTATTTATCGTTGAAGCGTTTCTACCTCTCCGACTTGCCAAACGTTTGGATCGTCATGATGTCTCCCATGATGCCGGTGAAGGACACGCCAATTCTAAGGGGGAAAAAGAAAAAAAAAATACATTTTGATAATTTCTAGTGAAGCCAATGTAGCCGCAAGAGGGCACAAGCCAGTGTCTTATTGTGCCGGTCCCAAGCCCAGATAAATACAGAGGGTTGCGTTGAGAGGGTTGAGAGAAGAGGATGCAAAGGACAGGGTTAGATGGAGGCGGTTGATTCGCTGTGGCGACCCCTGAAGGGAAAGGCCGAAAGGAAAAGAAGAAGATTTCTAGTGAAGCCAAGTGGAGAAACCGTTGGACCATTTCTGCTCAGTAGAGACACTGAGAACATCCAGGTGACGTCTGTATGAAAGGTTGAATGTGCCAAAACGTGGAACTTTAGAAAGCAGCTAATAGCAGTTAGCAGCTAACCATAACATTAAATACTGATCCCTTGCTGTCCTCACCCCCCAAAATGGGACAAAACCTCAGCTTATGAGGTTCTAGGGGCACAAGTCGAACAAAAACGACTGACTTGGATTTATAACTCAATACAAAAAGGAAAGCTGCACAATAATCACTTTTATTCTCTTGCTGACATCCTTAAAAGCTAAAAATGCACAAGTGGATTTATTACTCGGTCCTACCGCTCTGCCACATTTCTCCTTCAGTTCTTTACTGGTTTTTTGCTACCCTGAGCACAGTGAGGCATTTCAATCCCGCCACTTAGAGAGCTGTGGTTAAGGAGGTAACCTGCGGTTGCATAATTTATTCCCTACACAGACATTTAACACACACACACACACACACACACACGTTACGCCCTGAGTCGTACCGTCACACACCCAGACAATGTGGTAAAGCGTCGAGCTCTTTTGCAATCTGGGAGATGATTTCTCACGTCTACCTCCTGAAACCTCACCTCTTTGTCGCCTCCACTAACGCCTTCTCATCCGGCGAGGAGGCGTAGTACTCCATGTGACCGGAGGAGAACCCGTTGGCGTGGGAGAAGGGGTCTCCTCCCCCCACCAGGCAGTCTGGCTGGTCGTAGCTGATCTGGACCGTGTGACACAATGACACCGCCTTGAGGAACAAGACTTCATCGCCCATCTGGATGGAGGGACAGCAGAGGAACAACGTCAATCCTCATTCCTGACCCGCCGCGGCAAACAGGAAGTTCACCACCACCTCGTTCATCAACCTCTGCTGAACCAACGGCGGGTTCGCACACGGAATCGCTCGAGGTTGATTTATTCACATCACACACATCTACCCGGTCTATTAAAGGAACATGATCGTTCGGATCACATTTATTAGTTACCAGCTGAGGTGTGGAACCATCTGGAGAATCGTCAGTCATCCCCTCTGGAACCAGTTTGCCGTTGACTTCCCGGTACTTGGTTCCGTTGATTGAACACTCCCGGAAGTGCATCTCGTTTTCCGTGAGCGTACCCGTTTTATCGGTGAACACGTACTCCACCTAGAACACGAGCACATGTCACACACGTGAGCCTATGTTGGAATATTAATGCTACGCAGCTGAGGAAATACGTGCCTACCTGACCCAGCTCCTCGTTCAGGTCAGACGTGTTGACCTGAGCCTTCTGGTCAGTCTCCTCATGATACAGGTCCAAATCCCAGCCAATGAAAAAGGAACCGAGGAACTTCTGCATCTCCACGGTAACGTAGAGCGAGATGGGGATGATGAAGTTGTAGAGGACCAGAAAGGCCAAAAAGTCTGAGATGAACTTCAAGATCTGGAGGATGAGAGGACATTTCATAAATACAAGAGCAAAGAAGAGGAGGACGACGAGGCGCGAGGAGAGCAAAGTGAGCAGTGAAACAAGAAACAAGATAGGATGATAAATCAATGTCAGATCGAACTGCTGCTGGGAGAAAGGATGAAGAAAAAAAGAAGAGGAGGGTGATGGTGGTGGTCACAACAGGGAGGGAACGCAGAAGTGATTAAAAACCAAAAAAATGCACAAATTTCAAATGAAGTTTTAAAATGTGAATAGGGATTAGTAAGGATTCATTTTAATATCTGGAAAAGATAATCTCAGCAAAGCTTCATCTGAAAGGAAAAAAACAAAAACATGCTTACTATGAGAAGTGATGCAAATTGTACATTTTCAAATCAGGGTTTTTCTATTAAAATTCATCATTTGAAAATAAGCTTGTGAAATAAACCGACTTCTAAAGTCACGTCCAGACTGATGACGCTTTAGATGATCCTCTTAAATTAGAACAGACTGGATAATCTGCTCCTATTAATGTTAATTACTCGTGTGACAGGAATGGAGAGTGAGAAAGGACTACAGATAGAGAGGAAGCACAAAAACTAAGTCATTCATTTCAGAGATGTGATTTCCTGCTGAGTAATTTGCAAAAAAAACACAAAAAACAAAAACAAAACAAAAATCAAACTTTTTCTACGTCTAGGAGCAGATAGGATGTTTATTTTAGCAGTTATCCTTCCGGGACTTGGGTTAAGGATATTTCGCTCTTTGGGTAGAAGGGAAGCGAGTGTGAAAGTGATGTTTTTCTACTCAGTCATCCTACATGGAGGCCACCGCTGTCTCTGATTGATGAGTGTTGGCAGGTAGGAAGATAAGCCGGGAGACTGGTCCCTGTTAACACACTTCCTCTGTCGCGCCTTGTCAAAAAAATTAAGATATATTCAAACAAAAGCAGCACCATTCTGGGAGAGTTTGTGTGAGCGCGCTACATGAACGGTCACACATGGGCTCATTATTGTATCAGCACTAGCTCACGCTATCACTGCAGTGGAGAGAGGAATTACACTTATTAACATCTGGTGAGGAGAGGAGGGCGGTAGGAAGTGGGATATTGACCAAAACCTGACCTCGCCGTATCTTTACCGCTGATAACGTCCAAAAATAAACGGACAATGCATTCTTTTAGCGGCTTGAGATGATTTAAACTCACTGGACTGCTGTTCCTCTCCTGTTCGGTCTTCTGGTTGTAGAACGGCTCGTCCCATTTGTCCTCGGCCTGCCAGGCGTATTTCAGGATGGTGCTGAGGATGGCCTCAAACAGCAGGATGCCCAGGTAGATGATTAGGAAGGTGTTCATGGACCTGACACAGGAAGAGGGTAGACGTTAAACTCGACACATCCTGAGCAGAACAACATGTGACTTCCTCCTAAAGGCGACAGGAGGCGCTCACTTCTCCACTGCCGAGCGCTTCTGGGATTTGCACTTGTAGTTGAGGGCCATCTTGGACTCCATCCCCGTGTAAACCGCCACACCTGCAGCAGCACAGACGGTTTCAGTTTATACCAGACATTTTGGAAGGATACAAGATTGACCACTGAGGACTTCTGTTTTCTGTAAAACCCATGTAACATTTATGCACGATTTAATACTCCTGTTCTTCTGCTACCAATAATCAAAAAATAATAAATATGTTCATTATGTACGCAAGAAACGTGTTCTTGCAATAGTTCCTCCCCTCTCACTTTAAATCACCATCTTTAGAAATGATTTACTCCACCTCGGAATCTGTTCTGTTTTCTTTCAACTCTTTGAGTCCAGTTATGGTTTACCGTAAATTTCTTTGGTATTTTTCAACCTGGCTCCTCGCAGCAACAGATTCTCTGGACCCAGCGGTCTGAAACGTGAGCAAAACAAAAAACATGAACACAGAAAAAAGATGGATGAGACGTTGGATTCTTCTGCATACAAACTGAACCAAACCACAGTCTACGAGGCTCGTATATCATGTAATTAATCCCCTTCGTTTAGCTGCCCTTTATTTCATTCTGACAAGCCGCTGCAGACTGAATAAGGGAGTGAGTGATTCTACCCCTCTGTTTGAAACATGCACACTCATATAAACACTTATCTAATGCTGCTTATCAGTGTCTGCAAACTGTCTATGTCACATATGATTATTACCCCAAGCTGGGGGGTAGATCCGGCCTCACCTGACAATCTCCTCTCCATGCTGAGTCACCGTCATTCGACCAACAAACCTACAACAAAAGTCATTTTATTGAGGCGGTGCATAAAGACAGGAAGCCATGCTACAGTAAAAAAAACCCAAAAAATCCTGCAGAGACCTGACTGATGTAAACCTGTAACGATACGCAGCGAGTCATAAAACACATCCTCTCACGCCACCGCAGGTTGACAGACGAAGGAGAGGATTTTCTTTAATTGTGAAGATGAAACATCTGGAAACAAACTTCCTAAATTTTGAGTTGCCTGTTTGGACGGAAACCAGGTTTGCGGTTAATATGAAGAACTCTGGTGCGGAACGCTGAAGTGAGTGTTGAGAGAGGGAGGGCCGGACAGGGAGGGGGGGGGGGGGCAGAAAACTGCCACGTAGACAAACTGCCTCCTCTAAAAATACCCTGATCGATCCCCGAGCGGCCGGCTGACACCGGCATGAGGAACGAGGGTCGCTGGAAAGGCGATGAAGTCATCTCACCTCATCCCCAAATTAATAACAGGTCTGAGATGGAGCGATTCTCCTGCATATGGAGCACAGCTGCTTTAAATATTTGTTCAGGAGGCTTCAGACGGATCGCAGGAAGTCAAACCTGATGTTTCCTGCGCAGCGCTTTAGCGTCACTCTGAATTTACCTGTACAGGTCAGGTTCGGGTTGTTGACACTCCACCACCGCCTGCAGGTTCTCCAATCGGGACACAGTCTGACACACAGATGTCTCCGCCACAGAGTAATGAGTCTGCAAACACACACAGCCAACACACACACACCCAACACACAAAAAGTTAAACGCCAGTGAAAAGGAAGCACAGTTTAAATTGGACACGGACGCTTTATCAGTTCCTAAAAAACATTTTCAATCAAAAATGTGAGGAACAAAAAAAAAGCGTCCTATGACGAGGTAACCACCATTGATCAGATGTTCATCTGATATGGACTGAGGTTCGTAAACCAGACTCAAAAGATGTATGTAGACCTTTTATTAATTAAATGAGTCTTCCTGCTGACACCTTTATTAAAACTTAAACCTTCTCAATGTGAAGAAACCCTGGAGTTTTCAAACCACCAGTAAACATGGAGCAACGTTTGTACGTCTGGTTTGCGTCACAGATGCGGATGTAAATGCTTTAACGTAACCGTGTTAGCGACACAAACCACATCCTGTGGCTACCTTCATCCCATTTCAATGATCGACACTCAGCAGAGGCACTTCAGTACGCGTGGTTCAAAGGAAACACGCTGATGTTTGCCAGGCTGTTGATGTGAAGTCTTCACTAAATCAAACGTATTTATTTAAACTTTAAAAGTTAAGCGGTTGCCTCGAGTTGTTGAAAATGTCAGGATTACTTGTCCTTCATGGTCATTTAACAAATCCATTAAGTTGTCATTGTGTGTTTTACATTTTTTTTCACCTCACAAGCAAAAGGTCTGCTCACACATTCTCTAATACACACACACACACCTTCAGGTTGGTCTCTCCATCCAGGCTGGCCGTGGTGATGTGACAGGTGCCCTCTGCCCGATCGGATGACAGCAACACCAGATCAACGGGGAACGTCTCATCTTTAGCCACTCGAACGATATCCCCCACCTGGACCAGCAGGCAGAAAAACACACACACACACACACACACACACACACACACACACACACACACACACACACACACACACACACACACACACACACACACACACACACACACACACACACACACGTTATGACTGAACGCTGTCACTGTTATTCTGATTGATTCTTATTCTGGTCACATTTTTTTGGCCTGTGCTGCCTGGGGCGGTGGGTTGAGCTCTGCAGCTATCTGCACTACAAACTGACATCAGCGGCGGGTTTTCCGCCCTTTGGCGTTTGTCAGGGTGTCAGTAAACAAGCAGAGATGCAGGACAAGACGTCTTTGGTGTTTGTTCTTTAGATAACCAGGAGTCTTGCGCAGCAGGAAAGCTTGATGTTCAGATTCCTGTGTGGCAACAATCCAACAGGTTCGGTGTAACTGTAAACGCTGACGTTATTATATGGTGCAACACCTGATTAATGCAAGGCGAACCATCATAAAACTCAATTATATAGAAAGTAAATGTCAAAGGTCTTTGTTTATGCTTCATTAGGAATAAAAACAGGAACAACTATTTAATTATCTGCAGAAGATGAAGGAAAAAGCAATTTAATGTCCTTCTGGCCCCTGAATAAAATGACCCACTCCTGCTGAACGCCGGTCGTCTTCCTGGCTGCGACTGGGCAAACAACATAAAGTGTGCTTGATGAGCACTTACTGAGAGACCAGAGGACACGTGTCATTAGGTAGCAGTGTGTCGGCTCCAGACACAGCGGTAACAGCGTCTCTGAGACGCCTGACCTCAGAGGGTTTCAACGCGCAACCAGACCCTGAATTCCAGACATATCCAGAAAACAAGACCTCAGCAGCGACAGTTCGCAGTGAGAGACGCATTCCAGAAACGTACGTCGAACGCAAAGAGAGGAGTGTGTCAGTCACAGAACATTCCAGTCACATTTGCATTGAGCTCCAGTGTCGATTGTTCCACTTTCTTACAACGCAAACAAGCGAGACAGCTCTTTTTCCCAGACAATATCATCCGATATCGTCCTCCTGTACAGACCAGCTCGTCTCAAACGCCGGGGGGGACACACAGTCACTTTATTACTTCAAAGATTTTATATTATGAGCATTAAAAAAGTGTGTTCTGCCCCAAGTCACAGGGGAGTCTTGTGTCGCATTTAAAGACACAAGGAAGAGTTCTGTAAATGTATGTAGGATCAAATCAGACTCATGTCATCACCCGTTTTCCCCTCTGCTAAATATCTGGTGGGTTTGATCGGCACTTTTCTCCTCCTTGACCTCCTTACTCCCAGCTTTTTAGCTCACGGGATAAGTGAGCTAAAAGTGATAAGTGATGTCAAGTTTTACCAGGATCTAGTCTTATAAATGTTTTTGCGAGCCGTGTTTGCAGGCTATGAATTCTTCTCCATGTTACCCTGATGTTCTTGGATCTGGTCTGGACCAGACTTCCGCTGCGAACCACAAACACCGGCGCCCCGTTCACCTCGTTGTCCGCCTTGTGCCTCAGCCAATCCTCGTAGCCCTAAAACGAAAGTCAATAAACAAAGAGACAATAACCTTCGGTAGTCATATAGTACAAACAGCATCGTACTTGACAGCTAGAATTAAATACAGGAACATCTTCATCACAAGTCATTGCATTTACTGAAACAACACACGTCTGTTCCTCATTGTCAGCTCTGAAGAGGAAGCTGACAGCTGCTCGTGTTCTCACCTGTTTGATGGCCGTCACTGTGATCACAAAGAAGAGGGGCAGGCCGCTGGTGACTGGGGAAGTCGGGGTGTCTATCATTAACTGGAACGACAGGGTGGAGAGGTTTCAACAGGCTGTATTAGTGGGTGTGAGCTGACAGGAGTCACACGAGGAAAGAAAGTCTTAATCCTTCACAGAAACAGAAACGTCTCTACTTAGTTTTCGATTTTACTTCCTGGATCTTACTTCAAACATTCTCTTGTATTTTTGTACCAGTGAGGTGAACGTTCTTAGAGGGTAATGAAATCCCCCCCCCCAGCTTATCCAATAATTAGACAGGAGGGGGCGTGGCCTCGTGGTTGACGTTTATGGAGATTAAAGTCTAGACTAATTCTAATCAAAATGAATTGAACGTGTGTCTGTGGGAGGAGTTATCTGCAGTCGACGCCCACTGCCATCTTGATCATCATTATTAGACTTATGATCGGTGTTTTATTGTCGCATTCCTCACTCCTCTCTCCGTCTATCTCCTCCATCTTTCTCCATCAGACTATCTCGTCCGTTTATGTCTCCAACTCTTCCTCCCTGTCACCTGGCGATTATTTGTGTGTGTGTGTGTGTGGGGGAGATTGTTGCTTCTCTGTACAATAAAGAGTCAGTCTAGACCTGTTCATCTTGGAAAGCGCCTCCGGTGTGACATAAATAACGCTGACTTGACTTCTTAATTGCCCCTTCAGATGAATAAATCTTTTTCATACACAACATAATTCTTCCTGAGTATCAGATTTGCCAAAGCTAGTTCCACTAGCAGATATATGTTTGGCTCCATTTAGCTGGTATCCTTCTTTTCTCAGAGCTAACTCTGCAGCTGACGCCAGACATGGAGGGGGGGGGACTTCAAAGTTTCATCCCTGGTTTGAGAGGTGAGACAATTAACTCAAACACACTTCAACTGACTTCTGGGCCGTTGACTTAAAGAGATTAAGCCTGCGTTCCTCTGCAAAGCGACCTTGTGTAGCTTTTGACCACGAGCAACACATTAACAGCAACACGCTCCAGCAGATTAATTCACACGTAAGACTTTTCTCCTTTCTTTGTTTGACAGTACAAAACAGAAATCCACCAAATTCCTGTCAAAAGTGGTCAAATTGGTCGTTTTGGGAAACTGTCGTGTTCACAATGTCAAGATAAGAACAGAGCGACGCTCAGCGACTCGAAGCTAACCTGACTTCAGCTTCGCCGACAAGTTGATGGGGTGAAAAAAGAGACTTTAGGGGGAGTCGAGTCGTTTGTTTAGGCTTCAGTGCACGGGGCGAATTAAATCACAAAAAAAGGCCTGAAAATATGAAAACCAAATCCTCCTTCAGCTGACGGATGCGTGGTGAAGCCTGTGCACTCGGG
Organism: Antennarius maculatus; assembly: GCA_013358685.1. NCBI lineage: Eukaryota > Metazoa > Chordata > Actinopteri > Lophiiformes > Antennariidae > Antennarius > Antennarius maculatus. Next base: position 23,228,155 of record CM023610.1, on the reverse strand, counting down.
GCTGACTCACGTTATTTAACATTGGGGTGTAATGTTTTCATAGACAGCCTGGCCTGTCCTGTTTCAAGTCCATGAGTCATTCTCTCATACACAAACAGGTACACACACACACACACAAATTTGTGTTCAGGGCACAAGAACCTGAGGTGGCATTCAACTCCTCACCATCTGACAGCACAGAATGTGTGTGTGTTTGTGTGTGTGCGCATCGTGAGTTTTATTACCTGCACCAGAAAGATGATGAGGAAATAGAAGTTGGCGATCCTTCTGAACTGCTCAAACAGATTCTTTGGGACGAAATTCCAAATCGTGTACTGAAAGAAAAACACAAGCAACATTTAGAGCAAAGTAAGGTGCATGTAGACGAAGGCAGGCACTTCCTGTGTCGGTTCATCACTTCCTGTCCAGTATGATCAATACAGAAACGATGATGGAGAAAAACTGTTTTTAGGAATTCTTTTCCTGATTTTTCCTCATTGAAGTGATTAAATTATACGGCCCGAATAACCTTGTCTTGTTCATCTCACTAAAGACCACGACATAAGATCTACTCAAGGGGCTTCGGCCTTACTGTCAATCATTTAATCAACCGCCTAATCAATGGCAGCCATCAATGCCAGTGCTGGGCAGACAGCAGCCTCTTTGGATTATTACTCTTCTGTCCAGTCGGCCGTTGAACAGACATTCTAATCCTCTCACAAACACACACATTTTGTTTCTGTCTGAGCTGATCCTGTTATCAACTAAACGCATGTCAATCCTGATCGCTCTGCAATCACACAAGTATAGCAAAAGAACACAACACGCCGCTTCAGTCTGAATCCCAAACCCAGGACCCTCCAGCAGTGACAGCATGAAGGAAACTGTAATGCTGACTTAAATGACATTACCTTGGAGGAGATGATTCTGTTGTCAGCGAAGCGTTGGGGGATGTAGTGGCCATGCTGGGGGAACCGGTTTGCCACGTAAACCGTTCTGGTGTCGCTCTGATGAGGGGGGTCAAAACCCTGAGGGGGTGGGAGAATATGTGAAGGGGGCGGGGAGAGAATTACGATGTAAAATAAATAATTATTTCCAGAATGACAATGGTCACAAAATTTTGTGCATCTGGCTCTGCGTTCTCTCGTAGTTGAAAATCCCAACTCTAACATCATCCTGAAATTTTAAACTAATATGTTCTTCCTATTCGACAATGTTCGACGTCAAATTGTGATAATTAGATAATTACTATAATATCTACTGCCCCCCCAGCCCCTTCAAATAATTCCAAATGATTCAAATTACTAACCTCACCTTACAGGTTCCTTACAAATTTGTCGAGCAGCAGTACAGAAATGATAAAATCCTGCTATCCTGATTCTGTGAAGAACAATGGTGGATCATCAACAGAAATGGAACCATTTGTGTTTCTGCTAGCATAAATAAGCATTTGTTAGTATTAAAGGTTATTATAACGATTGTGATCACTTCTCTTCTTCTCTTCTGCAGAACAAGCATCTGTATTTATCACACTATTAAACCAAACTAATCTCTGGCCTGGCTGCACCCTGTGCGTCACAACCTTTCTGACCGCTAACCTTGGAAGGTTAAAGCGAGTGTTTGCACTGATAGGTGTCGGGCAACACAATATCAACACACACACGCAGCCACGCTTCCCAGTCGGAAGAATGTATCCGGGCCACGTCACTCCCAGAGATTCTCCTCTATTCTGTTACCATCTTTGTTTCTGAAGCTGCTGCTTCCTTTTGTTCACTGACAAATACGTCACCCAAATCTGAACTTTAAAACGACGTGTTATTTTTACACCGCAGCAGCTTTCACAAATTAATGTTATGCTTTTTGTTTTCATGCATTTACAATTTGTGGTTCCACCTATTCATTCTTTTCCATTTCGCAAACAGCTGTCACAAGATCGCTGATGTCAGATTACTTCACCTCACTTCTTTCAAAAGCCCCACACCCAGATTTTTAAGTTTATTCCAACTTTGCATTCCCATCGTTCCTCCCTAGCCAAAAGCTGCCTCAAGGGGGCAGAACAGATGACGTTCGTCTCTGAAGACACTATTTTTTTCAGGGTGATCGTGATGCTCACCGAGACAATAAAACGTAATTTGACCTATGTAATCATTGGAGCTTCATTTTAACTCACAAAGAGACTGGGGACAGCTGGGCTTCACACAAAAAACATACGCTGGAACCACAACAGCGTTAAATGGTTTAGCTGAGGCAGTGAAGACAAGAAGAAGCATTTCTCAACAGACTGTAAATATCTGACGGGGCAAATGCAGATAACTGAAAAGAATTAGAACAACTTAAATCTCTGATGATTTAAATCAGAAGGTGTTAAGTTGCAGTGAAATGTCTAGAATGAAGAATGACCTGTTGTGAGTATTTGAACACACTTGACCAACCAGAAACACAAATGATTTAAAACACAAACAACAATAAACAGCAGGAATTAACCATGTGCAAGACAGAAGTGGTAAATGCCACTTTTTATTACCCATGGATGTTCTAAAATCAATTAGGAGTAGGAACATTTACTCTGCTTGGGTTATAGCCTACCCTAAATCCTATGCCTGAGCACACGGACGTCAAACTTGTCACAACCTGATAACAAGAAGCAGTGCGACAACTAATAACACTGCAACAGCTCCCTGGAGATGGAATTCATTCCTGTGCCTTCAATGAATAAAAACAAAAGAAATGCACAAGTATGAAAGTAAATAAGTCCATTCACTTCCTGTTTGTGCACACCAGCTGCCGCAGCAGCTCTTCTGCTTCGCTCAGGTGGCAGCTTGACTTTAATGCCCTCATTTCTTACATGCATAAAACAATAGAAGAGGTGCGAAGGTTAGGGTCATGATATCATGTGGGTTTATGGCGAGTGTGTGTGTATGTGTGATCTGACTGAAGCAGCAGCGGTTTATACAGACAAAGCTGATGCCAGATGCTTCTTGGACTGCATCTGGTCAATTCATAGCTGCACAGATCTGCAGGAATATTTAGCTGATGGATAAGTGTGACTGCCGCACATTAGAGACACTTAGCGGTTTCATTAACGGCAGCAATGTGAGAAATCTAATTATCCCAATTTTCATAAAATTCACAAGAGAAACGATGAAAATTAAAAGCAGTACAGGATTTAAAACAGGATTTCAAAGCTTTTGGAGGACTTATATTCCGCAAAGCGTATTCAATAGACATTTTCCAGCAACACAGAACTGGGAATAAATATAAATTAGACCAACAGAATGGTAACGACTCATATAAACACTACAGAGCTGAAACCGGCTTTCAAATCAACTTTTTACTTTGTCCTCCGACACCTGCATTCCCATCAATTCATAGGCCGACAGGTAATTACTACCCACATATTGCCTACAAGTCCCACACTGACTTGAGAAATCACTGCCTGAACAATGGCTGGACATCTGACTAATGCACCACAACCAAGGTAACACACTGGATAATATAGACTAAGAGGAACACAATCAAATGGGATGTGCACATCAGAGGTGGAATGCCAAAGAGAGGAACTGAAATACTGCTAAACAAAGATAGTATTGCTCCTTCCAGGAAATACGCTGTACCGCAACTCATCTGCTACTGATGGATTCATTCATCTTACTGGCACTCCAGTCAACAACACAATCCAGTACCGCCTGTACAAATAGAGGACAATACACAACCCAAACATGCACTTATATAAGACAAATTTTAAAATAAATCTATAAATTGGTGGGAGAAAATGAAAGTGCAGGAATTATTTGCTTTTAGCTGCACACAATGACGAGAGAATGAGTCAACTTCAATAACACAAAATCATCAGAATACTCTTGTAAGCAGAAATTAGATGATGACACATACAATGCATACAAGTGAACATACAATACTCTCTTTATCTAAACCAGATCATATGTATCTCTGCTTGGTGGGGCAGCTACAACCAATGACTGTTTGAACCTCTTCTAGAAGCAATATCCAAATTCCTGCATCGGCTATATGACGCCTTGCTGCAGAAAAGCTTTAAATTTGTTGAGTATTCCTTCAGGAAATCACACAATGCACACAAGCAACAATAATACAACAACCATGTTTTGAAGGAGAGGTGGATTTGGCCATCTCTCAAATAAAACCAGGGACTATTCAGCAGCCAGGTTGCAAATCTCAGATGTCCTAAATAATGGAGACAACTTTTCAAACATATACAAGAACCAAAGGGCTCCCTGACGGTTTTATTAGCATTACAGAGCACTGAAAGTCTTCCAGATTTGAGTCTGACTCCCCTTCATTATCCTTACTTCTAAGTACAGACCAGAAAAAAGCTGATAAGCAGCATGTGAAGGAATAAACATCACTGCTTATCGTACAGCTGATACCAAGGTTAGACAAATGTTCCAACAAACTTTTTCCATTAGCAAAGTTGGATTAAGGTGTATGTTAATTAAAGGTTTTTTAATTAACTAAGATTAATTATGCGGGCTGGGTCAACTGACCTGGGCTGTCTCAAATTAACACAAGCCAAATATTCTATGATTCGTAATAAAGTTATGGCCAGGGAGGTTTGAGAGGAAACTTTTTGTGCAGACTGCCAAGCTTGCAGAAGAGCAGAGGTCACGCTCACCACTTTAACCATCCCAGTACAGGAAGTACTGATTAACTGGGACATGTGAGCCTTAACATTAATTCAATTCACAGACGACGCAAAGTCTGACTAATGTGCAACTTGTTTCATAATATCTAATCTAACGTCCAAAAATAGTTCCTTGAATACTCTCCCCACAGCAGCACATTCTGACAATTGCCGAGCATGCAGCATTACTCGATTGACTTATCGATTAATCATTACTGAATAATCGATCACTGCAGCCCTAATCTAATCATTCATTCTCACCTGTTAAACCAGTCACACTGCTGTCATTCCAACACAAATCACTACAATTACCCCGCTGTAAACCCAGGTTGTCACACCAATCATTATTTACCCCAATCTCCTGTGACTCACCCTTTAGCATTAGTGACAACTAGAATCAGACGGAACCATCATATTAAACAGATCCAGCTAACTTTTGCCTGTACTGTACCTGTCAATGCGTCACCGCGCAGCCATGTTTGCAGGCAAACAACAGGTGATTACAGCAAATACAGGATCTAAGATTCACCTACACCTGAGCTAAAACACATCCAGAGTTCTTCAGATGAGACGTAATACATTGGATATGCTCGAGTCAAGACTAATATATACATATGTTAATAATTAGCTTCTAGACTCTCCAAAGAAACCACTCTGGGTGTAAATTTAAACGTAATTAATGTTAGCTAAAGCTGTGTTAGCATAGATGTAACTTTACCAAGTTTTACCTTGTTAGCCACAGCTGGCTAAAAGTTAACTTAGTTAACTCTCTGTTATGTTTTTACAATGGAGAAACAAAAAAAAACCAAAAAAAAAACCCCCACACACAAAATTATCCAAATTGAATTAAAATCACGGGTTCGGGTTCCAAGCAGTTAGCCGAATTTGGGACGTCTTTCAGCTAATTGACCCTAGCTAAGCGGCTATAAGCTAACGTTAACCTGACGTTACACCTGGATGTCATCGGCGCGAGACTCAACAAGGTTCCGAACACATCAACAGCTAGTTAGCTTAACTGGATGCGACCCAAATAAAGTTCAAATCCCGGTATTTACACTAAATTAACCTGAATAACGAGTACTAGAGTTATAAAACAGGTAGTTAGGAGCAGCGCAGGTTTACCAGCTGCTGTCGGATCCACCGTAGCATCCTCGCGAAAATGCGTTGGAAGTAGCGCCTCCGCCGCTAGCCCGGCGCTAGCAACTAGCTACTCCCACAGAACCGTCCCGAACATCAAAGTCTCCCCCAGAAGGCTCTGCGCTCCCTGGCCGCGCGAGGCCACGCATTTATGCGGTGTGTCCGAGCAAAAAATAGATAAAAATAGTTCAGTTTGTTCCCATTCCGCGTTAATGTCACACAAACGATCTCCGGTGGAAGTGACACGCAGCTGGCCACCGAGTCCCAGCGAGCTGCGCTACATCTCTATCCCGAGACGATCACTCCCCCTCTGCCCAGCCAGCGGCGGCTCTCAGGCGGCTCCACGACGCCCCCTGGTGGATGGATGGATGGATGGATAGATAGATATAGATAGATAGCTAGATAGATAGATAGATAGATAGATAGACAGACAGACAGACAGACAGACAGACAGACAGACAGACAGACAGACAGACAGACAGACAGACAGACAGACAGACAGACAGACAGACAGACAGACAGACAGACAGACAGATAGATTCTGTGGAATCTCAGCCCTATCTTAGCCCATTCCTCGGATTCTTCGTGGAATGCATCTTTCTTTCTGAAGATGCAGGAAGCAAAAGCAGTCCCAGAGCATCTGGGACACCTATATGTTGTTTTCACCATCAGCTTCATTCCTCCTCCTCCAGACATACCCGTGACCTAAAGACAGCATTTAAAGAACAACTAATATGCAAATATGTGCTATTGACGACGTATATGATATTCAGGAGGATCAATACTTTTTGAGTTGCCCGTTGAACGTGGTAAAAGAACCTTCTAATTTGTTTCACTGAGCCACCAGGACTGTTTCTGTGTAATTTTTTTTTTATTACGAAAAGCTATTTATTGATATATATTATCAATAAACCTAACATAAAATGTAGGTTGACTAATATTGCTTCCTGCAGAGTATATGTCACCAGTTTGATTGCACTGTTCACGCAGTAATGCATTACTAAAACTGAAATCTTCTCCACTCCTACATATACTTCTAACCAGGTGTGGTTTAAACACACTTCACCGACAGTGTGCAGACTTTAAGTGGATTTCTTTTCTCCATTTGTCATTTAACATTAATCTTATCTCCTGTTCAGGCTGAGCATGAGCTGAACAAGTCGTCCCTCTCACATTCATCCATTGCCCCCTTTTACCCCCTTTCCTTTAAATCTGTCGGAGATGCTATCCGCTCCCCGTATCATTCCAGGATGTCGCTTGTAAGGCATCTCACATAAAGTGAGGTCATCCTAGCATTAGTGGCTCTTTGCCAGTCATGAGTTCCGTTCCCTCCCTCCCTCCTCTGAGACTTGGCTGCAGTACATCCCAGTCGGTCAATAACATACAGAAAATGAATGATACAAACAGGGAAGATAAAAAATGCTCAGACCTAGAAAATCTAAGGCTGAACTTTTTGTTATCTAAGTCAATATAACTTGTTCTGTATGACAGATAGGATGTACAGTATCTATCCATGCAAAGGAAAACAAATAGAAAATGGTAAAGATCCTGCATCAATCTTCATCTGACCTGCTGAATATGAAGAAATGTGAATGCTTGCATCATTATAGGTATTTGTTTACCAGCTTACAGATCATGAAAGTAAAAAAAAAACAGAAAAAATAACAACGAAGTGAAGGCAAAACCTCACAAACATGCATTTATATCCAGGATTATGACAGTTTAAAGCCACTTTGTGAGTCAGCAGAGTGATGCGCTGAGTGTTTACAGCATATAGTGTTCAAGTCCCACTCATTTATCACTTACAAACCGTCACAGGCCTCTTTGTGTTGCTTTCTTCTGCTGTACAACAAACAGATGTCAGGAACTCATTTTTTTACTCAGTTCTGGTGTGTAATCCTCTGTCTGCCTGCGTTTGTGTGTTCATCTTGAGCCCCAACAGTTGCATCCATGTGACTGTCACGCTAATCTCCAGGCTATTTGCGTAACACAAATGCAGCAGGAACATCTGGGAGCTGTCGTCACACAGCTGGTCTGGAAACATGGTGTTTGTCCAGCCAGGATGTGAGAGGATGGATGACCTTACATTTTTTACCAAAAAGTCAGAAATTCTCCAGGAATTTTAGGGTTAAAAGGAAAATATAATTATTGATTTTTTTGTTTTTGTATTTTAACCAGACCACATGCTTCACTTCTACATATTTTGCTGTCAGGAAAAAAAAAAAAAAATCCAATAACTTAATTCCTCTGTTTAGAGATTAAAACAAAAAAGCTCACATTCATCATCTTCCTCTTTGCTCTTCCCTTATTGCTTTTCTCTTTAAGTCATACCACGTACGTTATGTTGGATATAGTAATCACTTTAGACTTTGCCAAGCATAAATCAGATCATGTGTGCACACAGTCGCTGCTCATGAGACGGCTGGACAGTGATCCACAAAGCCCTCGATATCTATCGTTGAAATTCCTCCCCGTACAGCATGGATTGGGTAGAAGCTCTACATACTGTACATGAGGGCACTGAGTCCCCTCAGTGTCTGACGGGCCAGTGGAAGGTGTAGTAAGACTAAGACACCAGTTATCCTACAGAGAAATTATTTCGGTCTATTTCGGTTCTCCTTTTCACTCACTATATTTGTATATTTATTCTACCTCCAAGACCAATCACTGATTGCTGTGGACTTAATTTCCAATTACCACACTAAGGACAGCCGATTAAATGTCCCGTTAAAGTTTGATTCTTCTATTTCATCTTGCGTTTTCATGCTTCAGTTAATTTAAAAAAGTGAAAATCCCAAAAACTTCTTGCAGCTAAATTACTTCAAGACAGAGGTTAGCATAATTCACCTCTGTGGCTTCAGCACCAGCAGCATTTTGAATCGCTCAAATCACAATTTATTCAAACTCTGATACGTCCTCGGGTGTCTGAAGTGCTCTCCTCTCCCCTCCTTGTTTCCTCTCCTTGTTTCCTCTCCTCGTCTACTCTCTCCTGGTCAGTGTTAATCCATCAGGCCTGTTTAACCAAGCTGGGCCTGATCCTCTGTAAATACACCAGCGCTAAATGGCTTTCAATCATTAGCACCAAGTATCTGTGCTGTACTAATAGGCTTATAGGACGACTTCTCCCTCTCTCTCTCTGTCAAGACCTCCTCTTCCATGTAACGGCTGCTCGCTCAGGTTTTGGCTGCCATCAGTGTGTGTGCATTAGTGTCTGTCCTCCTCCATTAGCATGAACATGTGATCTATCTTACTGTGTGTGTGTGTGTGTGTGTGTGTATGCTGGGAACGAAAGAGCCGTTCCACCTCTCAGGGAAAATACAAACTAAATGAATTGGCTTTTAAACTGGAGGGTGGAATCGATCCCCACTGACCATTAGCCCGACAAAATTAAATTAGGAAAACACTGCTATCAAATCAGGACATGCATCTCAGGTTTAAACCACAGAAACTTTTTTTTTTTACCTGTGGTCTTTATCCAGTTTAAAGACCATTTAAATATATATTGAAGGCATTAAATAAATGCCTCTTTAATCTCATGCTAATTTCAACATTTGAATGCTAAATTTGTACATTTTTGTTTGGGGATCTAGAAATAATTCTATTTCAAATGACTGGTTATTACTTTACTAGAGCTAAATGTGTGGAGGGGTTCTGATATGTGGTGTGTGGTGTCGCCCTCTTAAGGACAAAATGAGGAGTTACAACTCCAATAAGTTCTATTTAATACATTTATTGTGTGTGTTTGATATCTGTGCCAGTATTTTCATATTTTTATGTGAATCCTTAAAGCGCTCTGCTAAACATCCATGCATGTGTGTGCATGAGAGTGTGTGTGGGTGTGTGTGTGACTGTGTGTGTGTGTGTGTGTGTGTATGGCCAGGTGGGAGGTATTGGGTTGCCTAAGAAAGGACTAATTCCTCACCTCACACCCTGACCTCCCTCGTCGGTGACCCGGGGTGACGGAGGGAAGGCAGCCCTTCAACCACTTATCCGGACCCCCTCAGGAATGACAGACGGATCCCTGTGGGGCAGAATGTGTCCCCCCCAAGCATCAGAATGTAAATTTTTTGGATTATTATTCTCATATTCAGAAGATTGCAGAATATTTGGGAATGATGCTGCACATCTCTCCCCCCTTGGATGCGGAGCGTTGGAGGCGACTCATGGTTTTTGGTGATGGGGGTCTCCTGATATCGTGTGGCAGTTGTTGCATTAAAGCCACCCACAGAGCAACGTAACTCCCCTACGTGTCAGAAAGTTCTCGCTTCAGTAAGATGCAAAGATGTGTGTGTGTGTGTGTGTGTGTGTGTGTGTGTGTGTGTGTGTGTGTGTGTGTGTGAAAGGTCCATCTGCGTTCATTCTGCTTTCCGATCCGCTCCATTTCTACCAAGACAAGCAGCTGCAGGAACATGCAAACCCTCACCCCTCCATCATTCTGACACACACAAACACTGCAGTTCTGGGGTGTTTGGTCTGGGGAGGGGGGTTATGGATGAATCCCACAGTTTGAGTACAGATTTTTAAGTTGCAAAGATTTTTCGTGACAAATACAGACAAAACAATGAACAAACGTCCCGTGTCGTCTGAACGGATCTGTGGAGCCCTCGGCCTCCGTCTGGGTGTTCTTGTTCTCTCTGCTTCCTCGTAGGATGTTTACTGAAAGTTATTTGAGTTATTCTCACATAGTTGTGAGATGGTTGCATCCTTTCTTAAAGGATTATATAAAATCAGGATGGTGTTCCTTTAATTAATTAGTATAATTTCATGGGACGTGTTCAAAAGCTCAGAGGTGATTCTTTTAGCATAATTTCTAAAAAAAAAAACCCTCTACATATCTTTTAAAATAGCCTCATGACAGCTTATAATTAGCATTTATAGACACTCCTTTTATTAAATTGTCATTTTTAGATCTTCTTTCTCAAACACGTCGACTAAAAAGCAACAAACTGTGTGAAGAGAGATTAAGATTAAAACCCAGTGGATGTAATCAGGAGAGATAACCCCTCCAAAGTCGATCACATGCTCATTATCTCCCTGATGAGGTGTGTGTGTGTGTGTGTGTGTGTGTGTGTGTGTTTTCTGTGGTTACTGTGGTAACCTTTAAACTCACAACAAGCTTCTGCCTGTGTGAGCGCATGTGAGCCTGTGTTTGACATCGTCATGGTAACGGCGGCCCCTGCTGACCTGGTGTTTTCCGGGCCCCTGTTCTCCAGCTTGCTGCTGACTCAGCGTCAGCTGGTCCCTGCCGGTTTGCCTCCAACGAGCTCAGAGTCGCTAGCGTAGCCGCCGCTAACCGAACCAATGGTGGGGAAAAAATGGATAAAATATTTTTATGAGTAAATTTCCAATTATTCATCTATTTTAACCCTTTAAATCCAAGTGTTCCATAATTGATATAGTATGACCCTTCAGGATTTTCAGACTTCCACATCATAAGTTTGATTATTTATTCCTTAAAAAGTTGATGTATGCAATCAAATACATGCATAGCTGTGAAAAAAAAATTGATTTAGCAAAAATTATGCAAATTAGAGCTCATAAATACAAATTTATGTAACTTTTTTTTAAAAAAAGAATTTTGTCAGAAGCTTCCATTAAGACCTCATTTCCCAAAAATGACAGATTTTTCTGGCATTTATTTTAAAGTTCAGGCTTTAAAGAGTTAAGGGCAGCAAAGTCTAATCAGGAGATAGGATTAATAGTTAAGTAATTTAAATGGACTGAGTAATCCAAACATCACATTTCTGATCAATAATCCTAAACCCAACACATCAGACCTTTAAGTTAGAACACAAGCTGTCCTCCAGACGTCTGTCAGCACAAACATCCCACATGAGAGGCTCCAACATGTCAGGAGTTCAAGATTCTATCTGATGGAGGAGCAACAAGATATTTAGATACTGACGATCTGACATTCACTGATAACGGGCTGGAAATAGAAACCCTGACCTGCCACATTTGTATGTTTGGTTCTTACAGATGCAGCTAATTTAATTTACGGCTCCAGGGCCAGGAGCTGGATCAGATGTGTCTTTATAGACACCTTTTGGCCCCCGGTTGGTGGAGTCACACATGAGTCCACAGAGAAGCTGACTCATGGAGTTTTGAACGCCGTCGACGACCTCCAGAATCACTGAAAAATCACTATTTTCTCTATTTCTTGCAACAAAACCAGATTAAACCCTGGGTGTGAAGCAACGGGAGCGACCGACCGACCGACCGGCCGCCCCCCCCCCCCCCCCAAGGTGTGCATGCTCCGCCGTCCGTACGTGTGAATGTTATCAGGAGAACCTCTGGGTGAACTCTCGATGGATTGCGCTGATCCAGACGCGCGTACAGGTGGAGGTGTTTGCTGAAGGACTCAGACGACATCAGGGCCATCAATCACACCTGTCGTGGGGGGAGGGGAGGGGGGGGGTGGGATGGGGGGAGGGGACTCAGCATTTTTCACCTCTATTGTCAGTCACGGCGGTGTGGCTTTCTCATGATCGAATCAAGATAGAAGCAATAAACGGATCTGTGTTACTTTAGTGGGATTCCTGCTACAGATTTATTTTAATATCGTCTGAACTTCAGGCCTGAGGCGTCACACGTCCGTCTGTCCGTCTGTCCGTCTGTCCGTCCGTCAGCGGCTGGAAGCCCCTCCTGTCGTACGCGACAGCCTTTCATCTGCTGTCTGCCCTCTGCAGCTACACCGCCTTAATGGGCCTGACATCATGTAAGCCGCAGCAGCTGGGTGTGTGTGTGTGTGTGTGTGTGTGTGTGTGTGTGCATGTGTGCGTGTGTGTGTGTGTGTGTGTGTGTGAACAGACGGACAGGGAGTTGTTGGTACCTGCATGATGGTATGGCTCTAATCCATGTTTGTTCTGCTCCAGCACCGGGAGAGAATGCCACACACACACACACACACACACACACACACACACACCACACACACACACACACACACACACACACACACACACACACACACACAAACGCACCTCCTCTGTACTCATGGTGCACAGGGGAAGCAGAAGTAGTTACTGCATCCTGTTTGTGCAGACGTGGACACACGTGTGTGTGTGTGTGGGGGGTGTGTCACCACACACACACACACACACACACACACACACACACACACACACACACACGTTTTTCTTTATATGTGTGTTTTTATATATGAAACACTTAACTTGTGTTGAAATACCTCCATATATTTAAAAGATGCTCCAAGAAAATGCTTCAGATTTGTTGCTCTTAAAATCCAGTTGAAAGTTGTTGTTTTTTTTTTTTTTTTTTTTTTTAGGTTTAATTAAATGCACGCTTGCGAAACATGTTGAAAATTGTATCGAGGTTTTGTGGAAATAAAGGATTCCGCGGCTTCATGACTTTTAAAATCAGTCTCCTCTGTCTTCTTGTGCTTCTCGCTAACCTGCCGCTGATTAAGTGTGACTTGAGATGTACATACCAGTCCGTCAGTGGGCTAATCTAAAAGAGGAGCCGCCAACAAGGGGGGGGGGGGGACCACCAGCATAGTCTAGCAGTGTGTGTGTGTGTGTGTGTGTGTGTGTGTGTGTGTGCAGCAGGGAGACGTTATCGCCTCACGGCTTTGATATGAGACTGAGTTTGAGCTGAAGTGGAAAGATTTCCACAGTTCGTTTCACAACTTCTCTTATCAGCGCTGACTGAAGTAAGGCCTGATACTGCCATTAGACCGCCACTGCTACTGTGTGTGTGTGTGTGTGTGTGTGTGTGTGTGTGCGTGCATGCACAAAATGGGAGAATTCCAGCATGTGCATTCAGTTAAATTTCTGAATTGAATGTGAAATGAAGGAGAGCAGGATGTAACGCTGCTCCCGCTGCAGCAGCGGTGGGTCCCGGATGTTATCAGATGTGGCGACTTTGCAGATTCAAAGGGTTAAAACCATGACAACGCTGTGTTTGGTTCAAAAGGGCAAACCCTCCACACGTTAAGATCAGTTTGGTTGCACACTGATGTCTGGACCAATTAGAAGCCACCCTATCAGAGCTGGAAGGCGGGGTTAAAGAGAACGGCGCTCCCAGGTCAAATCCAGCTGATGGGTGTGTGTGTGTGCTTGTGTGTGTGTTTGTGCATGGGATGTTCAAGAAGTCTTTTTCTTTAATTCAAACCAACTAAATGGAATTATCTAATAACCACAACAGACCTGAGACGTTAAACTGGATTAAAAAAACTTCTTGATGATGAATTAAATGATATTTAACAGCACAATGCACCTTATACGACAAGACAGTGTTAGATTAAATGCTACAGCTGATACAGTTTGTCTACAAAGCATCTGATTGGTCGGTTCAGCCAGATTGAGATGCATTCATCTCTACCTCACTAACCAGAAGGTCCTTTAAGCATCAACCTGATAAAAAAAAAAAAACTGGTCCAACCAGATTCAGATTGTCAAAGAAAACAGACGCTGGAGCAGAAACGGCCTTATGGACGGTCTGCTACATACGGAGTCAGGTGTGTGTGTGTGTGTGTGTGTGTGTGTGTGTATGCAGACCAGCATGTTTATCTGAGGCCTCCATCAGGCACAGACCAAACATTTCCATACCTGCTGCTCCCTGTTTCCCTCTTTTCTCTCCATCCCTCTCTCTCTACCTCCATGTGTTCTCGTCTGAAGAGGAGGCGCGCCGCCGAACGCCTACAACTATCAAAGCCAAGCAGGAGAGCCAGGACACAGGGGCTTTTCAGAAATGTGTGTGTGTGTGTGTGTGTGTGTGGCCTGCTTGTGCCGGAGTCTTCCCGTTGTCACCTCTTTATATAAATACAATATTTTCTCAAAGCTGTTGGCTGTGATTGCACCAGGAAGTTGCTGCACTCTCCACTCAGGACTTTTTTTTTTTTTTTTTTTACACTTTTTTCCCTTGTATGTTACATTGGCATCAAATTTTAAATTCTAGATATTGGTCATTTATATTCTTATTTTGAGGAGTTGCACCATTACAGGTGGAGGTTTTGAAGGTGAAACTTCATCTCTTCTTCTTGTCTTTGAAATAACAATGAAAGGAATATATTACCAAAAGAAAGTGATGTAAATTACATTTGAATGTGTTCATGTTATTTAAATCTTGTTCTCTTCATTAGAATTGTCCTAAATTGTACTGTTTGGTGCCTATAGTAATTTTTATACTATTATTCTATGTTTTATTTGTACCACTGGCTTTACACTTATATATATTTTTGTATTTACATTTGCAATTAATTGCATCACATATAAGGACACACACATGCATAAAAAGTACACATATTCATAGGCGGGTGTAATCTAAACATGGTGACTTAAAGAAATTAGCATGTTTACTTGTAATTCTCCAATAAATCATGTGATTAATGATTACATCATGTGATTATAACCAATCCATGACCTCACTTCATTTGAGAAGATATTTACATATGAAAACTTTTTAAAAAAAATCAATTAAATTATTTTTTTAGTTCCCCGTCCGACCACTAGATGGCGACAGCAGCTCGGCTAACAGCCGTGAGGAGGCCCGCCTCAGCCGCACCTCCACCTGCGGTGGCATTTATCTCACTGTGTGCATCATCACGGTTTGATAACCTCCTGACTCTCTAAGTGATAATATCTTTAAAACACAAAATCCTGAAGAGGCTTGTAGACTCCAAGTGGCTAAACAGGCTGTTTGGAATTTAAATAAAGAAATAAAGTGTTTAGACTACCTTAGAAATAGAGAAGACACATTATAAAAAGCATCAACAAATCCCTTCAGTCACTTGCATTTTATTTGTGCAAGTGTGTGTGTCTGTCTGTGTGTGTGTGTGTGTGTGTGTGTGTGTGTGTGTGTGTGTGTGTGTGTGTGTGTGTTTGCAATTGCACCACTCCCCATTTGAAGCTCACAAATACACTGCAGATTCTGTTTGCCTGCTGTTGGTCCGAAGCAGCTGTCGTCATAATCCCAACCTGATGGAAACACACACACACACACACACACACACACACACACACCCACACACACACACACACACACACACACACACACACACACACACACACCTGCGTGACCCAGCACTACACCTGAATCCACCAGACCTTCCTGCCTCGCCTTTTTCCACATCGGGTAAATATTTGCCTCCAAAAGCTTCAAAGACTTTTTGCTGCATTTTTGCTCCATCTATTGTTTCTTGTGAACTGTTTGTACAGAAGAACATGTTGACTCTAATATTTTACAAAGAGAGCGGGAGCCGCTAAAAGGCCGGTCATTGTCCTGTTTTAGGCCTAATGATGAAGGTGCAGGATCTACTTTCACAGTCTTCCTCCACTGGAGACCCACACAGGTGTGTCTGCAGCCCAGTGGCGTTAGGTTCCACTTTCTTTAAGACTTGATTTTGGTTGACACACATGAAAAATGTTTTTGCATAAATCACTTTCTATTGAGGTCATTTTATTTCCTTTAATCCAGACGCTGGATTTTTTTTTTCCAAAATAAAAGCACACAGGTGGAATTCTACTGGAAAAACGAGTTGCTTTCCCCACCTGTAAAAAAACAAACAAAAACAGACAAACTTGTTTGTGTGATATTTTTCTGTTTCCTCAAAACCCATTGTTTTCTTTGTATACAGTACTGTATGTATGGATCCCTTCACAATAAAAGCCTGAACCAAACACAGGACCTCACAGAATAAAACACAACTAAAACCAAACAACCTCTGATGGCGCGCAGGAACAGCTCAGGAACGTTTTGGTTCGTGAGACCAAAACAACGAGCTTAAAGAAGCTAAAATAGTTCCAATTTGTCTTTATTATTAATAGTCTGATTCTAAACTAAATACATGGAGGAAAGTTGGATCTGAAGCCACGACAGGATGACAGGAGAGGAATTACAAAGCGGCGATTGAAGATGATGTCGTGTTAAGAAGAGAGAACCCCCCCCCACTGACCCCCCACCCCCATCTCTGCCAGCCTTACCCACGTCTCACTCTCGCTCTGCTATCAATGGGAGCTTTCACTTTGTTTTGCATGATAAATATGATGGTTGTGCGTGTGTGTGTGTGTGTGTGTGTGTGTGTGTGTGTGTGTGTGCGTGTGTGTGTGTGTGTGTGTCAAACGGAGTCCAACAGTCCACTCCAATGCATGAGTGGCTTGGAGTTTTGCCAGCATGTAAAACCTAGCAACAAGATTTGACTTGGCCCTCGGAGGGAGAGAGAGAGAGAGAGAGAGCGCCGGCACATACACACACACACACACACACACACACACACACACACACACACACACACACACACACACACACACACACACACACACACACACACACACACACACTGTGGGCATATGGATCATTGTGTGTTCGTTTTGGACCATTTAGTCATTCTGTCACTCCAACCGGACTACTTAGTGAATTGGTGCTACTTCTGGTTCAAAATTACACACACACACACACACACACACACACACACACACACACACACACACACACACACACACACACACACACACACACACACACACACACACACACATCTGCGAGCCTGGACTTGACTCCGCTGCTCTCCAGTCTGTCACTGTTCACATGGACTGAATGAAATGAATGGAGAAGCTTTTCCAATCAATCCCTTTAAAGCAGCATGTGTGATCTCTAGCTCACAGGGACGGGGCCCTACAGGGGCCTTCCAGGGGCCACGCCAAGTCAAGCCAGTTTACAGCCTCTGGGGCCCTTCTTGACCATCAGCGCTGACTCTCAATATGAGAATAAAGATGCATTTTTGAGTGTGGACAACTTAAACATGGTCAGATTCATCAATACAGACCGATAACGATCAATAACATGAGTGTGTGTCGCTTATCAAAGCTGGTTTTATTTCTAAATAAACGTCCTTCCAGAGACCAACTTCTATATATGTCGTCCCTCCATCCGCCGAACTGAACTTAAAATAAAACTTCCCGTCGGTTCGTCGACACGGCGCCGTGTCAGAGACTCCCCCAGGGTTCCTCGACCGTCCTCAAAACCTCTGAGAGAATTAAAGCGTCTTTAAATTAGCCCCGTTCAGAAATACTTTAAATCTGTCATGCTCTAACGTGGTGTCACATTCCCTCAGATTACCATCATTACAGTAATTAATGCTTTAATTTCTGGGTGTGTTTTTTTGAAATGAAAGCCAAAGTGCTGTGATTTCAATGTAATATGGGACTAATGTGGTGTGGAACATTTAGTAATCTGGTTCCCACATGCCTCAGATCTGCCAAAATGGGTTTTTATCTGCTGTAACGCAGTTCAGACACTTAAAAGTATTAAACTTTTTATTATTTTTGACTTTCTAGAGGAGCTTGTAGAGAAATGTAAATCATTCTACATCACTGGGAACATATAAGAGATTTAATGCAATAAAACAACAAGGCAAAATTCATGACATTTGATTCTTCTTTTTCCCAGAACGACCAACTGTTGAGGGAATAATTGAACTTTCCTTTTCTCCTCACTTCCCAGGTTGCGTTTTGGCGTCGGAGGCGCGTCCCGCGCGTTCCACCTGGCCTTCCTTCAGCCTCACATGCAGCATCTAATATCCAGTTCATTCAAGCACCATTAGACATAATGAATATTCCCATTCACCGAGCCGCAATTGAAAAGCACCATTAATAACCCCGAGAAGATGAATAACCCTCCGCCTCATTCCGTTATGTAAATGTAATGTTTGTCCGAGGTGGTTTATATCTTGTTGTGAGGCTTTGTTCGGCTCCTGTCCGCTATTCTCTACATTGGTAAACCATTTAGCACCATATGAATTCATTCATTTACATCTATAAACCTCAATAGATCACAATTTTCTATTTTATTTTTGCTGAACTAAATCTTAAAGTTTCAGCGACAGCTGAAGTAGCAATTAAAAAGAAATTATTCATCTTTACTGCGTGAAGTTGGGTTCCTACAGCACCTAATATTGTGCAATATTAGGTTCAATTTTTGGGGCGGATCCAGGGGCGGAGCTATCGAGGCACTGTCTGAAACCTGATTGGACCCAGAAACACCTGGTAACTGGTGATGCTGC
>CM023610.1:23194361-23204361 GCA_013358685.1 Antennarius maculatus | reverse complement strand
AACCTAAAAAAAAAAAAGTTTTACAGAACCAAGCATTTTCCTGGATAAAACTTCAGCATACTTTATGTTTTTAGAATATTTATTGTCCCGTGAAGCTCAAGGACGCCGGTGGATAATTTCAAAGTCGGATGCCTTCTTTCTTTCTTTCTTTCTTTCTTTCTTTCTTTCGTTCTTTCTTTCATTCAGTGTTTAAAACATTTTTTTTTTACTGTTCCATTGGAGTTGATCGAAATACATCGGGCTGAAAAAAAAAAGTGCCATCAATTCCTGTTATTTTACCGACCTTGGAAGCTCTAAAAAAATAAGTTTATAAATCTGTACTTTTCTGTGATTTGCTGTGTCTATATTTACTGCGATAATACATAAAAAAAAAAAAAAATATCAAATTGCCACAACAAAATGGAAAATGTCTGTTTCTTTCAAAACAAATATACACTTTCTTTATGGTAATTGCATTTTATTATATATAGAAATGCTTGCAGTTTCAAATACATGCAGAATATTTCTAGTTTGTTTAGGATGAGGGAAACTTTCCCACCTGAAAGACAAGACTCTGGTCCCAAAAAGGGGAAATTTTGGGAACTATAGGGGACTAAAGTAATTCTTTTATTTGTATGAGCTGCATGGATCGAAAAAATTTGTTCTTCTGCAGGAAAAACCCCAAACTTCTCTGCAAGGTGGAGGCGCTAACCACTAACCACCTGTATGGGTCATGACCAGAGCGAGGCCAAGTTGGACGAGAAGAACGGATGATGTTGCCCCTGACGACAGTCGCAGACAACAGAGGGACGATCGCCGTTTTCCTTTCGCTCAAAAGTCAACAAACCGACTCAACGCTGGCGTTAGCTTCCGTCCAACTGACGGAGAAGACGTCAGACGCCCGAGGTCACCTTCACCTGGCGCCTGTGGAGGCAGCTGGATGGCGCTGAATGCACGTTGTCAACTGGATGCTGACTGAAAAGTGAGGGGCGAGATTGAAGATCTGCATTGTGGTGTGTGTGTGTGTGTGTGTGTGTGTGTGTGTGTGTGTGTGTGTGCGTGTATGTGTGTGTGTGTGTGTGTGTGAAAGTGGGGACCTCAAGGTCAACCGTTGGAGCTGTCGACTCCGTCCTTGCCTCTACGCCAGCAACAGAGAGAGTTGATCAAGGCCTCGTCTTCCACTCAGCTTCCTGTCAGGAAGCATTGCTGCCGTTTAATTAGAGCTCGGATCCTCGACGAGGAGTGTCTGCAGCTTCACTTTGCGTCTTTTGTGGCAGAAATTTGATGTTTTTTAATGAAGCTTCATCCCGACTTCCAGAGCTGAAGACCCTGAAACTGTTTGACAATCAGACATGAGCATGTCTGGAATAAATAAATACTAAACCTTCACGATGATCTTCTTTTCCTTTCGGCTTTTCCCTTCAGGGGTCGCCACAGCGAATCAATTGCCTCCATCTAATCCTGTCTTCTGCATCCTCTTCTCTCACACCAACTACCTTCATGTCCTCTTTCACTACATCCATAAACCTCGTCTTTGGTCTTCCTCTAGGTCTCCTGCCTGGCAGTTCAAAACTCAGCATCCTTCTGCCAATATATTCACTATCTCTCCTCTGGACATGTCCAAACCATTTCAATCTGACCAAACAACATCGCTGGTCTCACCACAGTTTTGTACATCTTTCCTTTCATTTTAGCTGAAACTCTTCTATCACACATCACACCTGACACTTTTCTCCACCCATTCCATCCTGCCTGTACACGCTTCTTCACCTCTTTTCCACACTCTCCATTGCTCTGGACTGTTGACCCTAAGTACTTAAAATCCTCCACCTTCTTGATCTCTTCTCCCTGTAACCTCACTCTTCCACTTTGGTCCCTCTCATTCACACACATGTACTCTGTCTTACTGCGGCTAACCTTCATCCCTCTCCTTTCCAGGACAAACCTCCACCTCTCTAGCTTCTCCTCCACCTCTTCCCTACTCTCACTGCAGATCACAATGTCATCTGCAAACATCATAGTCCATGGAGATTCCTGTCTAACCTCGTCTGTCAGCCTGTCCATCACCATAGCGAACAAGAAGGGGCTCAGAGCTGAACCCTGATGCAGTCCCACTTCCACCTTGAACTCCTCTGTCACACCTACAGCACACCTCACCACTGTCTTACAGTCCTCATACATGTCCTGCACCACTCTAACATACTTCTCTGCCCATCCAGACTTCCTCATACAATACCACAGTTCCTCTCTGGGCACCCTGTCATAAGCTTTCTCCAGATCTACAAAAACACAATGCAGCTCCCTCTGGCCTTCTCTGTACTTCTCTATCAACATCCTCAAAGCAAATACTGCATCTGTAGTACTCTTTTTTGGCATGAAACCGTACAAATGTTCACTTCTGCTCTTAATCTAGCTTCCACTACTCTTTCCCATAACTTCATTGTATGGCTCATCAGCTTTATTCCTCTGTAGTTGCCACAACTCTGCACATCTCCCTTGTTCTTAAAAATGGGCACCAGCACACTTCTCCATTCCTTGGGCATCTTCTCACTATCTAAGATCCTGTTGAACAACCTAGTCAGAAACTCTACTGCCACCTCTCCTAGACACTTCCAAACCTCTACAGGTATATCATCAGGACCGACTGCCTTTCCACTCTTCATCCTCTTCAGTGCCCTCCTCACTTCATCCTGTCTGATCTTTGCTACTTCCTGGTCCACAACAATCACCTCTTCTAGTCTTTGTTCTCTCTCCTTTTCTACGTTCATCAAAGTACTCTTTCCATCTTCCCATCACACTACTGGCACCTGTCAATAGACTTCCATCCCTATCATATCATTGATGTTGTCTGGGGTTCGAGTCCAGATTCCCATCGATGTCTCAACTCTTCAGGAGGAGATGGATCCTGTTGCCCCCCCCACCCCCCCACCCCGGGCTGGTCAGCCCTGTTTCTGTTTCACTCCCCCAGGGTTGGGTGGAGGGCGGCGGTCCTCCTGATCACTGATGATATTCACATCGACGAGGAGGCCGCCGTCGTTTCCTTTAATATTTAAATACGCTTAATGTGGAGAGATGAGGATGGAGATGACGATGATGGAAGGTGAAGAAGAAGTGTGTGTTTGTGTGTGTGTGTGTGTGTGTGTATAGGTGTGTGCCAGAAGGTGTTCCTGTCCCACTGACCTTAATGGAAAAATAACTTGATATTAACTGGACCGCTTCCGTTTCCTCCTTCCCTCAGCCTTTTCCCTCCACCTCCCACCCACTGCCCCCCCCCACCCCCCAAGTGGACCTGGTTTCCGCCGGTCCAATCCCACCTTTGTCTCCCTGTAACTCATATGACACATGAAAAGCCTTTCCACAATAGAAACGGTGCTAACTCCGAATTAGGCTTCACCTGACACCGAGGCCTCGGCTTGTGTGTGTGTGTGTGTGTGTGTGTGTGTGTGTGTGTGTGTGCTCAGAGGAAGGAGGAGTGAGGCGGGGGAGGCCACCGCAGCTTATTTATCTTTTTTCATGTGGCTGAGGAGCTATCTGCCCCCCCTTCAGGAGTGGTGTGATTGTTATTCCCGTCAGGAGGAAGACTTTAATACTCAGACCCCTGGGGTTAATAATAGGTTTGACCTCACAGATAAACCGGTGCGTGTCTCTACCTTTATGTGTGTTAAAAGCGTTTTTTGCCGGCTCCTCCACTCTTTATTGATAGTCCTGTGTAATAAGTTGTTTTATAGATAATACCAATTGTCTTGGACTTCAGCGCCGCGGCGATAAGCCTCCAAACAGTCTCCGGCTCTAATTGTTCCACTCCACTCGTCTCGTCACACTGGTAATATTATCATTACGGTTGGATATTATTAAGTGGACACCCCCCCTGGCAGACGCCGGCTAACACAGATAGCGCTTCCTGTTCGTCAAATCTAGAGGCTGACGCAGTAATCTTCATGTCCCGGCCGTCAGCGGACGGATATCTGAAGCCAAAAGAAGAATCAGAAGGAGGAAGAGAAGAAGTGAGGAAGTTAAGGGGGGAAAACTAAATTATTTTAAGTGCATTCAATGCAGCTTTAATGGAAGCTGGGACACGGCACAACTTCTCAGCTGTAATATTTAAACACTTGAATACGTTGGACGTTTGCTTTTACTCAGTTCTAAATACTACATCATTCTACATCAAATCTGCGATGAGGTGAAGTCGCTCGCGTTGATGCGCGAATGCGCGATGGATTACTGTCGTTTTGAAATTTGACAGGCAGGCAGATGGATGGATTTTTATTTGAACGAATAAAAATGACAAGTTAAAAAAAGGGTTTTGGCCTTTAACAGGCAGTGAAGTCTACATATGCAAAGCGTATTATAAAAATAATATTACAACTGCATTCATTTAAGGAAATTTATTTCTTTTGTTCATATAGTTTGTATTGATTTTATCTATTTTTACTGTTGATTCATAAATGGACTTTGTGTACTTCTGTATGGTGTCCTCGAGTGTCAAGAAAGGCGCCTTTAAATAAAATGTATTATTATTATCATGATAGTTTAAACAGGTTTGGTGGGCCGGATTATGAAGCCTAATGGGCCGTACGTGGCCCGCGGGCCATAGTTTGCCCATGCATGGTCTGCATCTTAGTGAAAAGTAGAAAATAAACCCCAAAAAATATTTTTGAGTGACATTTTATTAAAACTGGAGCATCCAGCTTGTGTTTTTTTGAATCTTTTCTTTTAACTGCAACAATTCACAGAAAAACAAGGCATCTTAAAATGACAACGCAACAAACAAACAACAACATTTAACATGTGCTAATTTGGGAAAAAGAAGCAGATACACAGATAATGGATCAATATATCAATTAAAAGGTGTTGAATATGGGTTCATAAATTTGGTGTTGGTCATGTAAAGAGTGTGTTGCTGATTTTGGTGCTTTCATGGAACGGAACAATAAAAATTTTGGAACTTTTAAAAAGTTATCCACATCCAATCAACCATGAATTGAACTGTTGATTTTTCACATCTTGAACTATTTTTTTTTTGTGTGTGTTGTTTTCTGCACCAAACAATATTTATTCTCGAGGACGAGTTTCAAACAAACTGACAGCAGGTTTGGAAAATAAAGTCATCAAAATGAGACATTTCTGTCAGGCAATTACCAGTCTTTGATGGTTGATGTCCGTGTGGGTTCAAGACAACAAGATAAGAAGTCAGGGAATAATAACGGGAAGATGACGTGAGGACGGATTTATTCTGCTGGTGAGGAGGAAACTGGTGAAACGGGAGATTCTTTACGCTGTCTGAATATCACTAATTACAGTCAATAATGTTTAGTAATTATTGCTTTCCGTAAGGAAAAATAATAACAGCAGCAGAATATGAGGGATCATAAAAGTCACTCGTGGCTTCTAAGAAAATATTTTGGAAGGAGTTTTTCCCGCGTTCCTACGGTTCACACACGCCTGGAAAGGAGGCAAATAAAGTTTGTTGGTGTTTGTCATGTTCAGGGAAACATTAATGAGGAGCCAAGAAATAAATCACAGGATTTTAAGTGTGTACGTGTGTGTGCGTGTTTGTGTGTGTGTGTGTGTGTGTGTGTGTTGACACCAAGGAGGAGCGCTGAATCCTGTCCAACTGTGATAAGGCTTCTGATGACAGGGCTGTGTTAACCCACCTGACACACACACACACACAAACACACACACACACACACACACACACACACACACACACACACACACACACACACACACACACACACACACACACACACACACACACACACACACGCGTATAGCGTGGTTGGGGAGGGACAGGGGTGTGTGTGAACATGCTTTGAGGAGCCTCAGCTCTCTGTGTGTGACATTAAATCCCATTCATGTTAACAAACACCCGGGAGGATGTGTGTGTGTGTGTGTGTGTGTGTGTGTGTGTGTGTGTGTGTGTGTGTGTGTGTGTGTGTGTCATATAGGAGGAGGAAGGAGGACACATACTTGGCTGTCATCTCAGACGAGGAGGACGCAGTAAAAACCCGTTCCTTCAGGATTATGTAACACTAAAGAGAAATTGTCGACTGTCTCTGTCGAGGTTTCACATCAAATACACACAAAATTTATTTAATCAAATATCTGCTGCTCCTAATAATTAATAACTAAAAAAAGATGGGAGGAACAACGAACCAATGGTTTTGCTCCAAAACTCAAACCAGGTCCGAGGCCATGGTGAAGTCTGGAATAAAAACATCCTGCACACAAACACACAAAAACGCCACCGACCTCCATTGTTGCTCCTGAATGGAGTTTTTGAAGATGCCTCCTTCATCCCCAGCGGTGACACCATCACCTGTAGCCCAGTTTACCTGTATGGTCCAGGTGACAGGTGGGCTGTCAGCTCTTTTGTCCACCCCCCCCCCCCCCAGCATCAAATTCAGAGAAAGATCAATAAAAAAACTGTCGAGGAGAAACATGAATAAATTGATTTTTGGGGCTGTTTTCACAATATGTCAAAAAGGAGTCGCATCGCATTCTGTTTGACAAAGATTCACAACTTTATTTAGAGCCGAGGACGTTTGATACGAATAAATTATGTTTTAAATGGAGTCACAAATAAAAACAGAAGCGTCCTGATGTGTTTGATAAGGAAGCCACACGTAATAAAGTTCTTTTTAAATTCATCTGGCAAAGATAAAAAAAATCAGAGGAACTGGAGGAAGAAAGAAGAGATGATGATGATGATGAACAGAATGAGGAAGATGGGCGGAGTAAAACGAGATTCTGGCTTTAACCATCATTCTCCATATGGTGTGACAGCCCTCCACCCAGTGTGTGTGTGTGTGTGTGTGTGTGTGACCTGTCTCATTTATCACCTCACAGCTTGCAGGTGTGACATAGCTGAAGGCCAAAAACAATTAAATTATATTGATGCCCAAAACAACAGCGACGTGTACAATTAAAATGTATGTATTAAACTAAAACGTGCGTGTGAATAATTTCAGACGTAAACATTTGGGACAGCTTCCTGTCATGTGACTCTGAACAGAAAACATTGATCCGTCTCTTTCTGATCGGCTGTGAGAGGCAACAGCTGTCAGGCAGGCGCCCTTCTGAATTATTGATCTGTAACGTCATCAGGAGCATCATCATCATCATCACCATCATCATCTTCATCATCATCATCACCATCATCATCGTCATCATCATCATCTTCATCATCATCATCGTCGGGCCTTCTGCTGTGAACACGCATATCGTTAAATTGGTTAAATCATCTGTTTTTGGCACATTAAAGTTTAATTAAAGGTGAACTGATTCTGCTTTTGAAGCTTGTTGGTTTGTCGATAAAGTAAACACACGCCAGCCTTCAGCGGAAAAGAGAGAGTTGTGTGTTGTAACGTGCAATTTTTCTTTTTTAGACAGTATTTCTGAGGGGGGTGGAGGTTGTAATTCACCATCATCCACTAGTTTCGATCCTATATCGCTGCACTCCAACAAAAGTGACATCTGTTTTAAAACCAGAAGAAAATAATAAATCCATACAGTTATGACAGAGCCAGAGTGAAGTCGCCCTATAATAAAACCAATGGAGGAGATACGGATCTCCATTTGTGATGCTTCCAGTGTACATAGATAGTGATGCTGTTACCACGGTAACCAACGCCTGTATTTACATTGGTCACGCACGGCCACACGGGTTGGATCACAATGTGAAGACGAGCGTCAGTATTAGACACCGGATTAAACGAATCTGTTTCCAACAAAGTCGGATTCAGATCATCCGTTCACATCCATCATCGCATCCGACGTGTGGTTTTAAATGCACTTAAACGCTTCTCTAATCTTTCACTTTACACTTGTTTCTTCTAGTAAAAAAAAAAAAAATCCTCTGCTGATCATAAAATGATAAATATCATAATTCTCCCACTTGAAAAAAAATAAAAGAAATTTGCTTGGCCTAATGAATGATGACAGCATCCTTGAGCGTTGACAGCACCAGCGCCCAGATTGATCGGAGGAAGTGGAGTAAGCAGTCGCTTAACCGCATCCACTTGGTGCCAATAACATCAAAACACCAGGGAAGTCGTCGAGTACATTTTAATTCATCACTCCGGCTCTTTGTCAGATAATCTGTCAATTACGGGAACTATTTTTCTCCCTCCGAGTTGTTCCTCCCTTCCTTCCCCTCCGTGCCAATTCTTTGATGTTAATTTGACAAGTGGGATTACGAAACGCACATCCTAATGAAACTGGATCTATATTTGGTGCCTAAAACGGTTTGTTGGGGTGCGTTAGCACCACTTATCGTATAGGATGGATGAGAGGCGGCCGAGCGGAGTGGAGGCAGTGTCCTGTTATAATAGTTAGTTGTAATTAAACTAATCCAGCCAAAGCTATAGAGGCTGTTACGATTTATCCTGGATTAAAAGACGTGCCAAGGCTAATTGATCTCTGGTATCCATAGCAACACAGTACTGGTGGGACCTGAAAGGGAATGTGTGGCGCTCTATAAGTGGCAACAAGTATGTGGACACCTATATATATATATACAGTATATATATATATATATATATATATATATATATATATATATATATATATATATATATATATATATATATATATATATACATACATATATACATATATACACACACACACACACACACACACACACACACACATATATATATATATATATATATATATATATATATATATATATATATATATATATATATATATATATATGTACAGGTAAATCTTGTCTGAGGTCGCTAATCGGCTCCAGGAGACGCGGCGTACGTTGAATGAACTTGTCTCCAGGCTAAACCAACGGTAACCACTCCCTGTTCGGAACGTTATTTATGAATGCATTTTAAGTAACATGTGGTTAATAAAAATATATTTTAAGCTTACGAACAACTACATTTCATTTTTAATATAGTTCTTAATATAATTACGGGTCATTACGGGTCACGGAGGTTGCTACTGCCTAATAATATATGTGTTTTTATTCTTATTTATTGTAAAGTAACATGACATTATGTGCATTTAATAGTTACATCCCCCTCAAAGCGGTGATGTATTGTAATTGTCAGTGTTCGTCCGTTCGTCCATTCATTCGTTCGTTCGTTCGTTCGTCCACCAAATATCTTCGCAACCGCTGCAGATAGAAAGATGAAACAAAAAGCAGATTACTCAGGCAGCAAAGGGGATGAAAATGAGATGATGACCTTGACCTTGGGAAAACTAAGTCAAGGTCGATGTTTACCTGTACACACATTTCTTTAAAATTGACTTGAGTTTTCTGCAGGAACTTCGAACCCTTCTTGGTGACCCAAACCAGCTAAAGTTCATGTTGTCGTGTCACAGTCCGGCTGTTAAACAAGCTAATCCCGAAGCTAGCTTTGTGTTTATTGATTGTTTTCTTCATGAATGTGTTTGAATAAAAAATGCAAACCCTCAAACCCTCCACCAACGTGGCGTCAGGCAGTGTTCTGGGTCGCTGTGTCTGTCCTGAAACGGTTAACCCAAGCCGGCGATCCGTCTCCGGCTCTACCTGCTGTGATCTATGTCTGTTGGCCTCGGGGGAAACACAATCATCAGTCAGCGGATCCACCCATCCGTCCCTCCATCGTTCCTCGGGGCCCCTCGGGGCACCTCTCTACCCAGAACACTGCACCGTCGTCGGGGATGAAACCCGGTCGCGCGCCCCCTCTCCCCACCCCGGAGTCTCGCTGGAGCCGCCGGCTTCGACTCGTCTTACAGGGCGTCGATTCAGCCTGAAATCAAACCCTGGTGAGAGAACACAGGCTGGACGGATGGACGGACGGACAGACGGACAGACAGCCGGGCCGGGATGAACGGATGCATCCAGGCCAGGTCGAGGGAACAAGAAGAACTCCGTAGGGATGAGCGGAGATGAATGGACGCTGGAAGTGTGTCAGACCCTCCCAAACTCAATCACCCCATTCTCTACCTCCAGTTTGTTGGAGCAGAATCTCCTGATATGTGTCAGCTGTGGGAAAAGAGAGAGAGAGAGGAG
>CM023610.1:23183238-23194261 GCA_013358685.1 Antennarius maculatus | reverse complement strand
TCCTCTCCTCTCCTCTCCTCTCCTCTCCTCTTCTCTTCTCTCCACTTCAAGCATCCACACTGAAGTTAACATGGAGGGAAATGAACTTTGAAGCTCTGCCACCTCCAGGCAGGAAGGAAAATGAGAGGAGAGGAAACGACAGCAAAGAGGAAGAGGAGAGCGAGGGAAGAGACCGAACGTTTCTGTGCAACCATCAAGTGAATTTTACACAAATTTTTGAAAAGTGCCAGGAAGTAAAACGCGAATTAGTCGCGCTTCCGTCGGCCGAAGGTCGAGTTGATGAGAACAAATTGGTCAGATAAAAGAAAAATAGAAACAGAGAGAAGCAATCATTTATTTCCCTTCCGCTGACGCCGACCCCCAGCAGCTCGCCGCTCTGCCTCTCCGCCTGACGTCGCCTCGGCTGAAATCTTGCAGCTCCGGCGGGATTGGATTTCCAGACATTAGCGACCCCCATGGTGGCTCCGCGGACGCTGCTCTTTGAAGCTTCGGCGGCGCTGCTCCGGCTCATTTGGTAACAGGTTGGGAATGGGCCGCTGGCGAAAAATGAGACCCTGGTCGCCTTGGAAACGGGTCCCCCACCCAACTTCTTGACGTGGTTTTTGGGAGAGAGCGTGCAGTGGCATTGAGTGGCCGGTTTCTCCACCAGAGAGCAGCGGACACATGGGAAACCGACGCCGTTTGCATCTTTTAAACGTAACTGGATGCGTTTGGTTCGTTTTTAAGGTCGTCTGGAGATTGTACTCAAATTTGGGGGAAAAAATAACAGCTTGAATTTGGAAGCTGGTCAAGATATTCTGTTACCTTGTTCTGAAGGAAACAGCCCTGAATCTGGCCCCCGGGGCCCCATTTTGCGTCCTGACCCGGAGTTCAAACCACCTGGTTTGGTTCTGGACGATTGGCTTTGGTGTAATGGGTTTATGTTCACCCACTCATTACTGTGTCACCTCGAAGTAAAAGAGGATTTAAAACGCAACAGGTGTCACTTTACGGCAGCTGTAGGCCAAAGTAGCCCCAAGGCATCCTGGGACATGTAGTAAACAACCTAGTCAGATACACAATGTGTCTGCAAACCTTTTATCTGGACTTCTTTGGCACTTTGAAGCTCTTCAGCTTGAGTTCATTAGAGCCGCAGCCGATTATCCGTCGGCTGCGTCGCTCAGACGGGTGAATCTAAAGCAGGTCGTGAGCATAATCAGAAAGATGTTTAAAAAAAAGAAGAAAAAAAAAAGAAAGAAAAAACCAGCACACGTCCCCCCCCCCCCAGCAGTAATCAAAGCCAAACGAACCTGATGCAAAGTAGTTTACATCTCGGTCTATATGCTCTACCCTCCCTCTCTCCATCCTCATCCTCCTCTTCCTCCCTCCCTCCCTCTCTCTGCACCTCTGATTAAGAACACAACCTGTTGTTGTTGCCACTCTTTCCTGATTACCTGCTGCTATTTTTTTTTTTTTATCCCATCATCATCTTCCTCCTCATTTCCATCTCTTTTTTGGCCTAGCTGCTCGCTCAACCATACCGTACCAGTACGTGTGTGTGCTTGCGTGAGCGTCTGTGTGTGTGTGTGCGTGTGTGTGTGTGTGTGTGTGTGTGTGTGTGTATGCGTGTGTGTGCGTGTGTGTGCGGGGCGAGCACGGCGGCCTAACGAGTTTGATAGCTGTCACCTGATCTTGGTGATGAGGGCTGCTGTAGTAGGGAGAGGAGCGGCGGCGGCGAGAGGAGAGTTAGGTTTCTCCGCTGTAATTAGTTTTCCCAGCCTCTAATTATACCAGACGGAATTACAAGCCTGATTGACTGTCATTTAAGCATTTTAATTCATGGAATTACCCTTTTTCTCTTTAAAAAAAAACAGAGGGAGAGTTGTTTTGACAGGCGGGCGTGTTGGGGATGGAACCCATACCCATACATACCGGCTGTGGCGGAGGTAAACACTACTCTGTCGGGGTAAAAGCAGAAACATACAGCAAGTTAAAGTGTCCACCGCTAAAGTCACTCGTGCAGTGAGAGTGGATTCAATCCAGAAGCTAATTTATGAGATATTTAAAGAAAAACAAGCCCGGAATGAGTCTCTCCTCGCTCATCTACTCTTAACCCTGGAAGCTGTGTTGTTTTAACCCTCATCTTTAATTCATCCTGCACTCACAGCGGATTAGAGGCGACGCTCGCAGTCGACGGCCTACTCGTCTCGGTTTTTTTTTTCCCCCTCGTTCCTCATCGACATCGAGGGGTTTTAATAAAACCTCCAGACAAGTCGCACCGGCTTCTGTCAGCATTTAAAGCTTAAATCATCATCGGAATCATTTTGTTTTCAAATTGTTTCTGTTAAAAGTGGAATAAACATCTGATCTGACTGGTCATGTGATCACAAAAAAAACCCAACAAAACCCTGTCTCCTAGAAAATACATTTATATCCAAGCTTTATTATACAGTAACCCCTCATTACTTGCGGTTAACACGTTCCAGGACCAACCGCGAAAAACGAAATTCTGCGATATAGCGACAAACTACTTATTTTATTATTTTTGGATAATTTAAACGTTTTGGAACCCTCCCCATACTGATATTAAACCATGTTATATCTGTATCACCTTTTTCCACACTCTGATAGACTGTTTAAAACACTTTTTTGTGTTAAAGAAACACACTTTTGCGTACGCTATCACGTGACCACCTACTAAAAATCTGCGATCATGAAGCGTGAATAAACGAGGGATTACTGCATAACTAAGTTTTATTACATTTTATTAAAACTGCTTGACGTTTTCTCTTCACAAGTCAAAGAAAAATTTAATGAAAGATTTGAAATTTACAATTCATATAGAGCATAAATGTACATCCTAATGAGTTGATTATTATTTCACTGTCTGTCTTTATGTTTCTGTCAGTGTTTCCTGTTGTTGGCTGAATAATAATGTTTCTCCTTCATCATCTTTAAGGTGTTTCTGAACTCAACATATTTACTGTAAACTCATTTGTAAAACATATTAAATGTAGTCGCTGCTGTTGTGTTTCTTTCCTGCTGTTTCTCAGCATCGGAACCGATTTTGTGCAGACGATTCGCCTTGACTTCTGCTGCTGCCGTGGAACACGTCCAACATCTCTCTTTTTCTTTTCTTTATTCTGTCATCACCTGCAGCAGCAAAGCAAAGCAAATGAAAGCAAAGCGGCAACAAAACCCACAGAATCAAGCTTAAATCGAACACGTTTGGATCTGTTTGCATCCTTATTTGTTTCAAACCTGGTCCCACATT
Organism: Antennarius maculatus; assembly: GCA_013358685.1. Taxonomy (NCBI): domain Eukaryota; kingdom Metazoa; phylum Chordata; class Actinopteri; order Lophiiformes; family Antennariidae; genus Antennarius; species Antennarius maculatus. Next base: position 23,191,008 of record CM023610.1, on the reverse strand, counting down.
TACCAACGCTTTGGTCCGAAAGGTCAAAGGTCTCCACGAGTCCAGTCCCGCGGTTATTCCTCTTACCCGAGCGGTTCTGCTCTATGAAGCTTGATGAAGCTGGAATATTGTCTGATGGAATCTGTCCACCTGATATCCGACTAAAACAAACACACACGTCCGTAACTGGACGCCGCTGCGCGTATCGGGTGTGTGACTCCCGTCGACACACACATCCGTGATAAACGAGTCGGAGGCCCGTCGGCCGGCCTGCGTTTTCACATCACGTCATTCATTTCTTCTTCGCTTTTAATTTCCGAGTGCTTTCTCTCCCTCCTCCATCTGGTTTTGCCTCTAAGGACATAAACAAGAAGCTCCGGTGGATCGGCGTTGCTTTTTTTCGAGTGTGTTTCCTCTAATTTGTCTTTGTGTTGCTGCCGTGGCGACCTGAGAACTCATTAATCCGACTGACGGAGCTCTCGTCCTCTCCTTTCCCTTCACTTTACTCCTTTACTTTCTTTTGTTTCCATCTATTTTCCTTCAGGTCTCTCCATCCTGTCTTTCTCTATGTCTCTTACACTCTCTCTCTTTCCTTCTATCTCTCTTTCGTTCTCTCTCCCTGCAGACTTTCGCCTCTGATCGAGCGGCAGCCCCTCAACCGATTAACTCCGCAATCCCTTCATAACAATCTCATTCCCTCCATCCCTCCCTCTATCTCCCTCTGAAGCCCCCCCCCCCACCCCTCCCCTCAAGTTCATTTGACCACTTTATTTCAACATCCCATTCATGGAGCTCAGATCACACAAGGGGCTGTAATGACAGCACATTTATTAATTAATTGCATGTGTAATTGCTAAAATTAAGTTTTGGAAACTTGGTAATGATGTGAGGAATTACAGGGATGGGATGCAAAGGGACGAGCTTTGAAGACAAGTCCTCCCCCTCCCCACCCCCAATTCAGTTCTTTTGGGGATGGAGGATGGGGGAAGGCATCGATGGATGGATAGAAAGAGGGGGGGAGATAGAAAAAGAAAAGTGAAGAGGGGAGGGTGGGAGAGGAGTAATCCAGGAGGAGAGTTTTGTCTCCGGGCTAATCTTCTCTTCTGAAGTGGTGTCATGGCCGTCACTCCTCTCCACTCGTCAGTCTGTTGGTCTGTCCGTCGCGAGGAAGCAAATTCCCCCATTTATTCAGACTGGGCCACTTTAATTAACTTCCTCCCTGAGATAATGGCTAGCTCAGTGGAATCTGCTCATGACGGAAAAAACTCAGAGAGAAACTTTTCCCTACATCTTCAGGACGGCTAAGACGGCCCCCTTCAGCGGAAGCATAATTTATTTCTTTTTATTGTGGGGACTTTGTCTGAAAAATGAGATTTGAACGCGAAGAGTGAATTGTTTATTGTCTGGGGTATTCAGGAGCAGATGTGGGTTACGGGTCTCTCTGTACTGAGGCGATAGGAACATATTCCATTGTGTGTTCAGTGTGTAATTTCACTGGACGGACGCTCGTATGGGAAAAACGTCCTTGGAGGGATAAATGGTTTATCCGACACGAGAACTCTCAAGAAGGAGAGTGAGAAATGGATGGAGAAGAAAAGGGAAAGTGAAAGAAAGGAGGTGTCAGTAGTGCACGTTTGACTCAAGTATTTTCGTGTCTCCAAAAGTGGGGGGTGTTGAATTGGTGTGTTAATTGGTGGAAAACAGAGTCCATGTATTTTGCACTCTACTGGCGTCCTTTGTTCAGCTTACTTGTTTACAATTTTTGGACCTTGTCATTCTTCCGATGGCAGATCGATGCAGACGTGACGGAAAAGAGAAGCAATCGAGATGATGGCCCCTGCAACACATCATCTAAAGTCCTTGGCAAAAGTGTATTTTACTTTCAGCACAACAACAACAGGCGCGAGGTGCTTTGTTCCACCTGCAGCGCTGCCATTCGCGTGAATCTGCAGAGACGTCACAAATGTTGACGGTCCGCCTTCGATGTGTCCCGATACTGCATCCCATCAACAACTCCAGCTTGCTACTTGTGAGCAGAAATCAATATTTTACGTATGCTATTTGCAGCCATCCTCCCGCAACAGGAATGAAAATATCTACCCTCTGTGCCATTTACGTAAAAGACATTTCATTAATTTTTTAAATTTTTATATCGATGAAAGTCTTGTGTTTTCCTACCAATCAGAGACCACATAATAGCAAAAGCTAGCGAAGCATAGCATAGCATTGCACAGAGATGAAGAACATTCTGTGAAAGTCAGCCGACAAAAGAATTTCAAATTTGGCGATGCTGCCTCACTCCAGGACGCTAATCTGATCAGTATGATCGTATTTGCATTTATCTCACAAAGTTTCTTCTTATTTGTTGCATTAATTGTCCAATAGGCCATGAATTGACCTTGGTGGCAGGTGGGGAGTTTAATTTACATTATTTGCAGCCATCCTCCTGCAGCAGGAATGAAAATGTCTGCTGTCTGTGCCATTTACGCAAAAGACACAACTTTAAATCTTCTTCTTTTCCTTTCGGCTTTTCCCTTCAGGGGTCGCCACAGCGAATCAATTGCCTCCATCTAATCCTGTCTTCTGCATCCTCTTCTCTCACACCAACTACCTTCATGTCCTCTTTCACTACATAAACCTCCTCTTTGGTCTTCCTCTAGGTCTCCTGCCTGGCAGTTCAAAACTCAGCATCCTTCTGCCAATATATTCACTATCTCTCCTCTGGACATGTCCAAACCATCTCAATCTGACCAAACAACATCGCTGGTCTCACCACAGTTTTGTACATCTTTCCTTTCATTTTAGCTGAAACTCTTCTATCACACATCACACCTGACACTTCACCCGTTCATCCTGCCTGGACACGCTTCTTCACCTCTTTTCCACACTCTCCATTGCTCTGGACTGTTGACCCTAAGTACTTAAAATCCTCCACCTTCTTGATCTCTTCTCCCTGTAACCTCACTCTTCCACTTGGGTCCCTCTCATTCACACACATGTACTCTGTCTTACTGCGGCTAACCTTCATTCCTCTCCTTTCCAGGACAAACCTCCACCTCTCTAGCTTCTCCTCCACCTCTTCCCTGTTCTCACTGCGGATCACAATGTCATCTGCAAACATCATAGTCCATGGAGATTCCTGTCTAACCTCGTCTGTCAGCCTGTCCATCACCATAGCGAACAAGAAGGGGCTCAGAGCTGATCCCTGATGCAGTCCCACCTCCACCTTGAACTCCTCTGTCACACCTACAGCACACCTCACCACTGTCTTACAGTCCTCATACATGTCCTGCACCGCTCTAACATACTTCTCTGCCACTCCAGACTTCCTCATACAATACCGCAGTTCCTCTCTGGGCACCCTGTCATAAGCTTTCTCCAGATCTACAAAAACACAATGCAGCTCCGTCTGGCCTTCTCTGTACTTCTCTATCAACATCCTCAAAGGAAATACTACATCAGTAGTACTCTTTTTTGGCATGAAACCATACTGCTGCTCACAAGTGCTCACTTCTGACCTTAGTCTAGCTTCCACTACTCTTTCCATAACTTCATTGTATGGCTCATCAGCTTTATTCCTCTGTCGTTGCCACAGCTCTGCATGTCTCCCTTGTTCTTAAAAATGGGCACCAGCATACTTCTCCATTCCTCGGGCATCTTCTCACTATCTAAGATCCTGTTGAACAACCCAGTCAGAAACTCTACTGCCACCTCTCCTAGACACTTCCAAACCTCTACAGGTATATTATCAGGACCGACTGCCTTTCCACTCTTCATCCTCTTCAGTGCCCTCCTCACTTCATCCTGTCTGATCTTTGCTACTTCCCGGTCCACAACAGTCACCTCTTCTAGTCTTTGTTCTCTCTCCTTTTCTACGTTCATCAAAGTACTCTTTCCATCTTCCCATCACACTACTGGTACCTGTCAATAGACTTCCATCCCTATCCTTAATCACCCTAACCTGCTGCACATCCTTCCCATCTCTGTCTGTCTTGCCAACCTGTATAGATCAGTCTCTCCCTCCTTACTGTCCAACCTAGCATACAAGTCATCACAAGCCCCTTGTTTGGCCTTTGCTACCTCTACCTTCACCTTACGCTGCATCTCCCTGTACTCCTGTCTACTCTCCTCAGTCCTCTCAGTGTCCCACTTCTTAGCTAACCTTTTTCTCTGTAGACACTCCTGTACCTCCTCATTCCACCACCAAGTCTCCTTATCCACTTTCCTTCCAGATGACACACCAAGTACTCTCCTACCTGTCTCCCTGATCACATTAGCTGTAGTTTGTCCAGTCATCTGGAAGCACCTCCTGACCACCCAGAACCTGTCTTAACTCCTTCCTAAAAGTCATGCAACACTTTTCCTTTTTCATCTTCCACCATTTCGTCCTCTGCTCTGCCTTTGCCCTCTTCATCTTCCTCACCACCAGAGTCATCCTACACACCACCATCCTATGCTGTTTGGCTACACTCTCGCCTACCACTACTTTGCAGTCACTAATCTCCTTCAGGTTACATCGTCTACACAAGATGTAGTCTACCTGTGTGCTCCTACCTCCACTCTTATAGGTCACCCTATGTTCCTGCCTCTTCTGGAAGAAAGTATTCACTATAGCCATTTCCATCCTTTTTGCAAAGTCAACTACCATCTGTCCTTCTGCGTTCCTCTCCTGGATACCAAACCTGCCCATCACCTCCTCATCACCTGTTTCCTGCACCAACATGTCCATTGAAAAGACACAATTTTAAATAATTTCCTAAATTTCAATGTTGATGAAAGTCTTGTGTTGTCCTACCCATCAGGAAGACTGCATAACAGCAAAAGCTAGCGTAGCATAGCATCAGACAGAGATGAAGAACATTCTGTGAAAGTCAGCTGAGAGTCGCTCAGTGTCGTTTGACTATATCTGAGGTCTGCTACCTGTCTGCTTCCACCCAGAGGCACAAAAAGGGGGCAGCTAATCCATGCTGGCTTTGGGGTGGGAGGGTTTGGGGGTGGGGTGGGGGTACACCAGCTACCCGGCCAGCCAGCCACTCCGATGTGAGGGCTTGTGATAGCGGAGACACTTGATCACATTTATCTGCGGTTTACACCTTCCAGTCTTGATCTCTGGGCTATACAGCGGATCACCTTTCCTGCTCAGAGAAAGAAAGCGAGCCAGCAAGTGAGGGCTGTGTGTATGTGTGTGTGTGTGTGTGTGGGGGGGGGGGGGGAGGATGGATGGAGCGACAAAAAAGAGGCCAGAGCCCTCTGTGTGAATGCTGGTGGGGATTGTAAAGCGAGATGAGCGATGACAGCTAAATGCGCTAATTTTCTACTGGGACCAGGGCTTTGTCTCCCAGGGAGGGCCAAGCCACAGGGCTGTGACAGGAGGGTGGGTGGACCCGCTCTCTGAAGGATTGCAGTCAACCTCCTGCAAGTTTGGTGACAAAAATGTGAAGGAAAATACTTGATAAATGCTTGTTTGTCTGGATTCACAGTCGTATATCAATAATCTGGTGATAGGCGATAATCATGATCAGCTGATTTTACAAACCTGATTTGCTCTAACTTCAATATTCATGTGCATTTTAATGAGAAGGGCATTTCAAATGGTGTCTGGTAACTATGGTAACTATTTATGTATGTTATTTAAAAAAAAGAAATCTGTGGAAACCTAAATTTTCCCCCTCAATTTCTCTTCTGAAGTCAGTTTAGATGCTCTTCAAAAGCTCAGATGAAGAGATGCTACATAAGAGGAAGTTGCTGGTTTTCAAAATAAAACACGTCCAGAGTCATCTGTATTTTATTTTGAGATTCAGCGGATATTGGTCGTAAAGCTTGGTGATGGGTTTGTAAAACAATATAGCTTCATAGGTTTTCATCTTGTTCTTTCATGGTGTTGATTTTTAAAACAATACAACGCCAACTAGAGGTCTGACATTCAAACTGCAGCCTCAGTTGCTTTTCCCAGATTCCTCAGATAATCTCTAAAGCATCATCAGTTTCCAAATGCAAAGACGTAAACTTCTTCTTCCGAAAATAATCTATTGACCCCACCATTGGTGCCTCGCGACCCCTCTGGCGATCCTGACCCCCTATTTATTTATTTTTTTTGGGGGGGGGGGGGGGATCCCCTGAATCAATCATCGGTTTTCATGTCATTTCAGGCCAAACATGATATTTAATATTAAAGCCATCTGATATTGATGTCATGCCAATATTATTGTATACACACACACACACATGCATGCATGCACGCACACACACACACACACACACACACACACACACACACACACACACACACACACACACACACACACACACACACACACACACACACACACACACACACCAACATGAAAGCAGTAGAATGTAAAGCAGCAATAAGCAGTGATAATCCCCCAGGATCCTTCATGGGAACAGTCTCCTCCTGTTTAGTTGTAATTATCCTTTAATATGGACTCTGATGTCGTCTCTGCTTTCACCTCACACACACCCGCATGCGGTACAGTACATACAGAGTTTCTCTTTCTTGTGCACACACACACACACACACACACACACACACACACACACACACACACACACACACACACACACACACACACACACACACACACACTGTATTACCTTACACAGGTAGAAACCTGAAGACTGTGTTAAGCTGTTTAAGACTTTTAGCTTCATTAAGACGGACAGAGCTCAGTCAGACAAAGTCGCTTTCACTGAGGCCCGTCCTCTGTGGCCTTCGGTCATGGATAATTTAACACGGACCAAATGTCAAGTGATTTTCAACTTTTACTTTGATTCTAATCCGTTCTCTGCCTCTCTGACGCGTCCCCTTAGATCGTATTCGACTATACTTTCTTCCCTCCTACAGTCACAGCGAATGTGCTGACTGAGAAATGTTCCCTTGTCTCGCAGCCAACGTCAATCATCTCCCCCTGTTTGTGGAAATCATACCTGAGCCAAAAAAAAAAAAAAAAAAAATGCTCTGCAAGTGGTTTCCCGTGTCTCTTTGACGCCCGGGGAGAGCCTGATTTGACTTCAGAGACGCTCGGAGAAGCATCAGAAATTAAAAGTGAGGGAAACGATCTGACAGAAATGCTCCTCGTGACGAGACAGAGGTTGGTAATTTCTGTTGATGTGGTTGCTTTAATGTGGTTTCACAAGCAGGCCTAAGATGAAAGCGGTTTGGAGTCATTTTAAAAATACGATTTTCAAGATCTCAGCATAAAATTTCCTCCCCCTGCTCAGGTCAGAATTCTTCTGTGCTCTTGTATCAATCTTTATACGTTACATTTCCTTCTTTTTATCATCCTATTCCCTCTGCAGTCTTGTTTCCTCTGAGTTTAGTCAAAAAAACACACCAAAAAACACCTTATTGTGCATTTACCTCCTGTTGCCTTATTAATTTATAAATTAAAAAAATCCCCTTTTAGATTTTACGCTCCAGGATAATTCTCATCAAATGCTCCCTTTCAGTTGGAAAACACCTTATTCTAGTATCCCACGACTGTATATTTATTCTTCTTACTTAAATGTCCAACAGCTGCTTATATGTCTGCTGAAAAGAAAAGAAAAAAGACATTTGGAGACATTTCCTGGCTCTGCGGGAGAGCTGTTGTAATGCCCGTCTGCCACCAGGGGGCACTGCAACTGCATGACCCCGCCGCGGAGCGTCAGAGAACACCTTTTAAAAGTGAGAGAGAAAGTGTGACAGATATATAAATATATATATATATATATATATTTAAAAAAACATGGAAAAAGAAGTTAGGAAGAGAGAAATATTGGGAAAAATGT
>CM023610.1:23173238-23178238 GCA_013358685.1 Antennarius maculatus | reverse complement strand
GCTGAAGAAAAAGGTACCAAGCATGGATATGTTAACATTTTTAATGTGGTATATAGAGACAAAAATCAAAGGTACCAAAATGTCTAGAATAGGCTTAGAGCACCTGGGATAATCAACTTAAATTGTACATTTGACATTACAGATTAACAGAACAATAACCCACAAAATAAACTCAAATGATTAAAAACAGGTGGGGTTGGGGTATAGGGGTTTTACGACCCACAAGGTCACATCACCATTCACATCCAGTTGAATGTTTGACCCACAAACTCACAGAACTTCTTGTTGGGTTCATGAAAGAACTGGTGGAGTTTCTGGAGGATGGCTGGCTCTACAAAAGGATGAGCCCTGCCTTTGGAATCACCCAAGCAGCCATCTTTCTTGCTGTTCCTAAAACAGTTGAATCCTTTTGTTTCGTTAAAGTAAAAATATGAAGCATTTATTTGTGGGTCCAGCTTTAAGAATCTCTCCACCTTTGCCATCTCTTCCCAGGGACTCCTGATCAACTTCTCCCCATCCACAACATGAAAGCTATCACGTGGGAAGTACTTAAGCCAATTCTGCATGTGAACATAGTACAAGCTGCTTTTTAGAGCGCTATTATTTTCAACATCAATCTCACCGTCCTTCAACAGGAAGTCATTGATGGGCGTGTAGCTCTTGTGCTTCTCGAGTGCCTCGTGAAAGTACTGGGTGTATTCTGATACCATTCGCATTGCGGGCTCCCTGACGATGAGTAGTAGCTTGATGTCAGGGTTCATCTGATGGATACGTTCAGGGGCTTTGATAGCGGTGAAGTAACCAGGGGACTTCTCTACTGTCAGCTGTCCAGGGAAGGCATTTGGCATTTGACTGATATACCACGGAAAGCCCATCTTATAGTTACTTTCCTCGTCAAAGAAGTGCACCTCTGCCTTAGCTACTGCCACTCCACTGTGAAGGTTGAGCATATCTATCAGCGCCCGCGTCCCTGCCTTTGCCACCCCAATAATTATAGCATCAGGAAGTTTCTGGAGGGTCTTCTTTTGGTGAATGGTGTTCCCGTTCTCGTGGGGTGAAAAAGTTGGGCGTGAAGGTGATCTTTCATCAGCCCTACGGTTGTAGGTATGGGTAGGAGAATTGACAGCAAATAGGAGCAGCACTGTGAGGAACACCACCATGAGGTAGGCAGTGCCAATTAAGTACTTTGGCATTGTGACACCACCATAAGTACACCCCATTGAAAGAATAGATTCTTGAAATTAATTGTCCAGTCGAAATACCAACAGAAGTGACTGCAGGGGGAGAGAACAGTTACGATTAGGATACTTGGTCGGTCAATAAATGGCAAAGAAAAAACACCTCAATATAACACTGTGGGGAAACTTTTTTGCTAAATATACATTCACCATCAAGAAAAATGTGTTTTTCATAATAAGATCCCGTCAACCAGTAACAATAGTATTTTCAGCATAGTAGCAGTATTACATTATCAGAGCTGTCACTTTTCTATATCAATAAAATATATGAAATGATGTCCTGTACTATTCTAACACTTTTCTGCATCCAGGATTTCTCTAGATCTACAAAGGTACAGTGTAGCTCCTTCTGATCTTCTCTGTTGTTCTCCATCAACATCCTCAAGGCAAATAATGCATCTGTGCTACTCTTCCTAGGCATAAAACCATAGTTACTCTCAAATACTCATTTCTTCTCTGAGTCCAGCCTGTACTTCTTTTTCCACAACGTCATTTCGTGACTCATCAACCTCGGTAATTCCCGTAACTCTGAACATCACCCTTGTTCTTCTAAAAGGGGAAACAAACACACTCCGCCTCCATTCCTTTGGCATCTTTTCACACACTAGAATTCTGTTGAATACAACCACCTCGCCTAGATGCATTAATAACCTCCAGAAGAATGTTATCTGCACAAACCAGCTTCTTGTTTTACATCATTTTCAGAATGTCACCCTTGCCAGTCACAGGTATTTCCTGGTCCACAACACTTGCATCTTCATCTCTACATTTTCTCTAATTTTCCTCTTTCATCAACTCTTCAACTCCACTGCTGCCACCAGTTCACACATTTACATCTCTATCCTTAATCACCGTAACCTGCTGCATCTCCCTCCCATCTCCATCCCTCTGTGCAACCAACTTGTAGAAATCTGTCTCTCCTTCTGAAGTGTCCAACCTGGCAGCCATATTGTCATATGCCTTGGCTTTTGCCACCTCTGTCTCTTTGTTACATCTAAATGTATTCTCATCTCCTCTCCTCGGTCCTCCCGTGTGTCCCTCTTCTTTTTTGCTGGCCTCTTTCTCCGTATAGTTTCTGGGTGTCTTCCACCAGTAAGTACCAGAAGACACCCAGAATACTCTCCTGCCTGTTTCTCAAATTACCTTGGCTGTAATGGTCCAATCTTCTGAGAGCCCCTCCTGTCCACCAATAGCCTGTCTGACCTTGTCTAAAAGTTGCACGACACTCTTACTTTCTGAACTTTCGCCACATGGTTCTCTGTTCTGCGTTGGTCTTCTTAATCTTCCTTGTGATTGTCAGTTTCATGTTATACACCACCATCCTATGCTGTCTAGTTACACTCTCCCCTACCACTACATTACAGTCAGCAACCTCCTTCAGATGACTCTTAGTCATAGATGCTGATTCACAAATTTTACAGTGCTGTTTCTAATCTTCACAAAGGACTAATTTTTACATTGAAATATATGAAATATAAACAGCTCTGTATACAAAAGCCTTTATGACATGATCCCTGATTTGACTTCTCTTCCATACTGTTGCTTTCCCATGGTTTTTGATTACCTATGTGATATTGACCCTGCCTGTCCCCGACTGCCCATCCTGTCACAATTCTGTGCTCTACGACTTTGTAAACACTGAAATTGCCAAAAAAAAAGAGTAGACTCTTTTCCTTCATAGGAAAAAAGAGTGTTTCTTCCTACTTTTTCCTGTTCTTCAGTAATTGGCAGTAGAAAATAAGATGGTTTCACCAAAAACAGCAGTTTTTGACAAAAAAAACCTGAGAAAACCACCATTTCGTGAATACCAGTATCAAGCAAAACAACATTTGGAATCAAACTGAAATCTATAGATGTCAATGGCACCCATTGAGTTAATAGAGACTGTCAAACAAAAGCAAAAGCAAAAGCAAAAGCAAAAAAGGTTTTGTGTTGTATCCTACTGGTTCAAATGTTCCAAATGTAAGACCCAGATCTGCAATTGTCAGAGAATAGAAAACTCACCTCTGATCAGTTGAGCCTTGTTGACTGTCGAACCTTCTACGTGTCGTGATGCTGAGGTGTCTGGCAGAAATATTATGGTTGCATCAGACGATTGTGAGGAGGAACTGAAATCGGTCAATTATTTCTTCAACATTTTTTCAGGATTCTGACAATCATCATGGAATGAATAGAATGTGGTGGCAGTTTAACACAAATTTTTGTGAGCAACTGTTTCAACTTACATAGCTGTGGTTGAAAGTGTTAAAGCCAGTTTGCCCTGCCCTTGATAAATTTCCAGCCTCCCATGTTCAGTTATGAATAAAAAGTATCTTAACAAAAGACATGCAGTCCCACCTCCACCTTGACGTCCTCTGTCACACCTACAGCTCACCTCACCATTGTCTTACAGTCCTCATACATGTCCTGCACCGCTCTAGCATCTCTGCCACTCCAGACTTCCTCATACAATACCACAGTTCCTCTCTGGGCACCCTGTCATAAGCTTTCTCCAGATCTACAAAAACACAATGCAGCTCCCTCTGGCCTTCTCTGTACTTCTCTATCAACATCCTCAAAGCAAATACTGCATCTGTAGTACTCTTTTTTGCATGAAACCATACTGCTGCTCACAAATGTTCACTTCTGCCCTTAGTCTAGCTTCCACTACTCTTTCCCATAACTTCATTGTATGGCTCATCAGCTTTATTCCTCTGTAGTTGCCACAACTCTGCACATCTCCCTTGTTCTTAAAAATGGGCACCAGCACACTTCTCCTCCACTCCTCAGGCATCTTCTCACTATCTAAGATCCTGTTGAACAAGCCAGATCAGCACCAGAGGTGTAACACAGCTCATTGCGCCCTAGACACTAGTTACAACCCCATTATCCCTGTGGACGACAGACTGAGGAAAATTATGTATTTTCAAATGCTGTCCAGCTACTGAGTGGCCAGTACAACGAAGGGTGGATGGACCAGTGGAAGCATTGGGTTCCGATGAAGGCGGGTCAGCTGGGCACGTGTTTCCCTGTGTTACAGATATGGCCTTAGACACATTTTAAAACTTCAAAACTTATTTGACACTCATATTTTCATGCAGTGTCAAAGCTCTCTCTTGACCTCCGCTTGGACTTTGTGCCACTAGTTTAACTTAACTCGAGTCAGGCGTGCAGGTACCTAAGTGCGCAGCTAGCTGGAAAAACCAAATTATCTTGTTTTGCCAACTAGAAGTGGATTAAAGTTGAGAATTCGAGCAAATGCTGCTGCTTGTCTTCTGTCAACCAAATCATTCCCAACAAGATACAATGCTGGCTCTCTTGACAAATTTAATTTAAAATATAAACATTCATGGATATTAATAATCACATCCATGCCTGAAGGTGTATCCTGCTGATGTGGCAACAAGGCGAGATTTTATATCAATTATCTATAGCCCGCTATCTATATTAAGTAGAGGTTACGCCACCTGGTGGTGAAGGAATCACCCCTAGAAAACTGAGCTATTCCGCAAAATTAGCATGCTAATCAGCTAGCCTCGGCTTCCTGGTCAGATGGTAGCTCCTGTAGTTCCGACTGGGAGATAGAAAGAGTTTTACAAGCTCTGTTAGGGCTGACCTAAACAACACAACTCCTGAAATATAAAGAACACAACATAACACAACACAAAAAAACCATCTGGTTTCAACTTCCTGTTTCTTGCGAGATTGAAACAAAGCTTCATTATCTTGTTAGCTTTTCGTCAAATATGCTAAATTCAAGACAAAAAACACACATTGGTTCTT
>CM023610.1:23150738-23168238 GCA_013358685.1 Antennarius maculatus | reverse complement strand
CACACTTTAGAAACCAGAGTGCCACGGAGGGAGCACAATTATCTGCTTTTTTTTTTTTTTTTCCCCCTTGTCTTCCCCGTGCAGCGCCATTTGTCTCCAGCATACTTTTTGTCAGGAACGTTTCATTAATTTGTCATTTATTTCATATTTCTCCACACGCGGCTGTTGTTTTCTCTCTCTATTTCCCTCCATTTTATTTATTTACTTATTTATTTTGTTTTCCTGATGTCAGTTGATTTTTATTCTTAACTTTGGGAAAACGCCACCTCATCCAAACAAATTTGAACTATTCCCAGAAGTCATTCAAGAGACGATATAGACGATATAGACGATATGAACGTTGTACGTCGTTCTCGATTAGACGCCAAACGGTTCTGTGACGCCGTTAAAGTCACAAAGTAGCGATCGGCCTTCCTGCTTCTCCTGAATGCAACATGAAAAATGAATCGTTTCCAACATGGCGGCTATGGGGGCGGCGGCGGCGGCGGGGGGTTCCATGTGTGAAAGTGCTGAGTAACACCCCCCCCGCCCCCCTCCAATCCAGGCAAAAAAGCTGCAGCTGAGATTAAAGCGAGGAACGTCTCCTCGCTAAGGTCACGCTTTCAAACAGCCAGCCGCCATATTTGGGCAGCAGCATTGTTGTGATCCCCCCCCCTCCCCTAACCCCCCCCCCCCCCCCCCCACGAGACTCCTCAGCTCTGAATATGGTGATGATATTAATACTAATCGTCATATAGCTGCGATAGATGCAGGCTTTGCTGCTTTGAACTGTAACTGGGGTGTGTTTGTGGTGGTGGTGGTGGTGGGGGGGGGCGATTAAAAAGCTGCGAGACGCTATAAGATGGTAAATCTGGGGGAGCTGAAGCATCCCAGTCACCCCCCTCCCTCCATTATAAACAAATAATCCAGCGCTTCTCCTCATACACCCCCCCCCCCCATGCCATCCCAAATCAGTTTGGATTAGGACAGAATACAGGGATGCTCCCTTTAATGTCACACAGAGAGGGTTCATATGCCCCCCCCACACACACACATACACCCATACCCCCCCCTCTGCGGTGTGTTTAGCTCTGCTTAGCCAAATGAGCTCCTCATAAATGCAGTTCTGAGCCCGTCTGCTGAGGAGTCCCTTATAATTGGAGGGCTTTCTAGGGGAGGGGGGGTATTAATGAAGGGGCAGGGTAGAAGGTGTGTGTGTGTGTGTGTGTGTGTGTGTTCCTTTGAATGTACAGTAAGTTGTACATTATGTGTATGGAAATCTTTTTATTTAATACAGTTTTTTGATGGTTTTGCTCTCCTGGTTAATCCCCACCCCCCCCCCCACCTGCAGCCAGAAGCAGCTTTGTGCATCCCATAATAGACGATCTACTGTATGTGTTTGGAGATATAGGCTCATTCTGCTGTTCGCATGCCTTAAAGACCCTCAAATCCTTCATTCTGCTTTCATTTTTGCTGGTTTTTGTTCCTCGTTTGGACGACTTTTTTTTTTTTTTTTTGCTTCTATTTTTCATTTTGCAAATTATAGGAAAGTTAAACAGAAACGCAGAAGGAAGGCCGACCTGTTTGTCCGCTTTGAAACGTTCGCCTGATGGATGGCTGTTTGCAAGAGGAAGAGGAGGAGGAGGAGGAGCGGTGACTCATCCCGACCCCGACGGAGTATTTATGATTGATTGACATTTATAATTTATTATCTGGGTTGATGAACAACAATTAATACTAAATAAATTTAGGTTATATTTGATTAAATCGCATTCAAAAAAATGAACATTTGTCCACATAAATCTGTTTTAATTTAATAATCTGGCTGGAATAGAGAACTTTTTTAAAATTAAATGTGTTTTAATTTAATAATCTGGCTGGAATAGAGAACTTTTTTAAAATTAAATCTGTTTTAATTTAATAATCTGGCTGGAATAGAGAACTTTTCATTGGATGGAGCTGGATTGGTGGATGTAGTTGCAGGTGTGCAGCTCCTGATTGGCAGCTCAGGACAGGTGAGCGACAGCAGGAAGGAGAAGCAGCGCCACGCCCGGTCAACCCTGGAGAGAGCAGACACACACACACACACACCCAACAGCAGAGAGGCCACAAATAGAAACGTCCATCCAGCAAACGATGGCGAGCGACTCCTCCGGTAAGACGCTGGTGTTTTTTTTAACCATCGCTGGATTAACTGGTTGTTCTCTGGTGCTTTTACTTTGAAATGGATTTCAGGGAAAAGCTTTATGATTAACTGGAACCCATCCCTTCAAGGTGTCTGAAGTAGAATATAATCCAGATTTCTGATCTAATCCTTCATTTTGGTGAAATAAAATATCTAAAAGAAAATAATATGCAGGAATTCTGTCAAAATCCATCATCTGGAAAGCAATAAAAATATTTTATAAAAATAATAGACTCCATACCCCAAAAAATATAATTTGTACACATTATAGTGGCTTTTTAATCGTCAAACATACAATGAAAGATCATTTTTAGACTTTTCTTTATATATTATATCAATAATCCTAATCTGGGGGAATACTCATAATCAGAAAATCCCTTATTGTGTGCTTAAGAGTAAAAAAAAAAACAACATAAAATTGATGTTTCAAACAATCATTTCTTCATCTGTAAATCATCTAAAAAGTCAGATCTCAGTAAAGATGACCAGGAAACGCCCCCGCCCCAACATTAACCAATGAGAAGCTTCGATTTCCAGCTGGTTGGTGGAATAAGTCATAGCAAGAAAGCAGCTGTGTGTGTGTGTGTGTGTGTGTGTGTGCATGTGCGCGTGTCTACACAAGGTCATGTTAAAGAAGGAGCGCTACGTTGAAAGGGCGCCTACCCTTCGAATAGGAGCTGCAACAGAAAGGCATGATGGGAAAAAAAAAAGGGAAATGAGAAGTGACAAATAAAACGAGCGACGGTCGCTCACAATAAGGTCCCCGTTGCCTTTTGTTGATTCGTCTCTTCGTCTGCGTTCGCCGCTAATTTGATTTGTGAAAATCTGAGTGGGGGGGGGGGGTTTGTCTTGAGGAGTGACTGACAGTTCCCTTCACATTAATGGAAGCTGAGTGGAATGGGAGGGGTGGGGGGGGGGGAGAGATTCCGGAGGATAATGCTGCTTTCTCTCTTATATCAAGCTCCAATAATTAATTCACACACATATCTGCAACATTAGTTCCAGAGGAGATAATTAAGGGAATGATTTTGGGTTTTTTTTTTTGTTCGCCGGCATCTATCAAGACGCCGCCGCTATCTTGTGTTTAGAAACGCTACTAGTCACCATTACCGTATCTTTAAAGGGCAGCCATTTTTTTTTTTTTTTTTTTACGTTTGGTAATTGCATGACGGTTTTCAAGCGATGTTATT
Source organism: Antennarius maculatus (assembly GCA_013358685.1). NCBI lineage: Eukaryota > Metazoa > Chordata > Actinopteri > Lophiiformes > Antennariidae > Antennarius > Antennarius maculatus. The sequence goes on along the minus strand of CM023610.1, from coordinate 23,164,884 downwards.
AATTGAGTGTAGTGAGCGTGCATTTATCTCCGTTTTTTTTTTTATTCCCATCGAGTGTGTGTACGTGTGTGTGTGTGTGTGTGTGTCTGCGGGACGGAGATAGTGTGTATGTGCGCGCTCGAACAAATAAACTCCCTGCGCGTCACGTTCATTATCATTTTAAGTCGTTTTATTTTTCTGCTATCTGGCAGCAAACATTTGTGTGTTGGATTCTTTGTCGCGGCGACACCATTCAGCAGCGGTGGCGGTGGCGGCGCTCCAACGCCACGCCGCTCATTGTGTCTGTATCGTGTTCATCATGCTAACGTCAACCGCTAACATGAGAGGCCAGTGTTTTTTATCAGTGCAGTCGGCACTGGGGGCCAAATATTAAATTAAACACAATTAAGAAGTGGATGGTTTAATCCAAAAAAAAAATTAGGAGGAAACTTTAAGTGACTTTGATATAAATTCATGGGAATATTTCAGATAAATAAATATAAATTGATCCCAGAAGAAAATCAGTTGCTTCAGCGAAGCAGGGGACACTCCGAGAGCGACGCCAGTGCGCCTTTAAATTGTGAAATTAAATTTTTTTGTAAATCTGCATGATTTTTTAAAATATTTTCTTACTCCTTGGGGGGGAAAAGTCGAGAAAGTCATCATTTTTTTTTTGCCTTTTGCTGATTTTTTTTGCCTTTTGCTGATTTAATAATAATTAAGTTGTGATGATTTGTCGGTCTCTGGAACGCGCCACACACCACACGCCATCTGTTAACACGACCTCGTGGCGCACAACTTCATCCGTGATTTGCGAATGCAGCTGCTATTTAGCGGCTAGCCTTACAGTCAGTGGCTATAAAATTGTCACGACAACAGCCTTTAAAAAAAAAACCAAAAAAAAAAACACCCTGTCAACATCCTGCTGTGATGTCGGCGGGTTCCTTTGAGCCGCTGTTGAAGGATTGATTAGAGTATTTATGATAGAAGAAGACAAACATGATCGTGTTTGTTATATGTTGAATAACAGAAAAGATTTATGACGAATATGAAGACGCAGAAAGAGACTCTTGGATTTTCTCTTTTCGACTATTGCAAATTTGTCGTCGATGTCAGGACCTGGAGGGTAAAAGAATTGCAGTATTTTCCGCACTATAAGGCGCACCTACAAGCCTTGAATTTTCTCAAAAATGGACGGTGCGCCTTATAATCCAAGCGCGCCTTATAGTGTGGAATATACTGTACATAAATTAACGTTTTACTCTGAAAATCCAGGCTCAAGATGAAATAATTTTTCTTCTCCCGTTACGCCTCACATCGGCGGGACATGTAACGATGGAGTTTTATTTCCAACGGAAGACTTTAGTATTGAATGTTAGCAAATCATCCATCCTTGGATGCCGTGAATGCGGCTGAAACTGAATATGATTGAACAATGTCATCAGGACCACGAGGAATTTGACTTTAACACCTTGAAATACTCCGATGAAGTTAGTTTGAAGGGAAAAAAAATGTCGTGCTTTCTTTCTGCGTTGACTCCACGTTGATTCCATTTAATTTCACCTTATCTCCTAGACCTTGCACACAACATCACACAGAAAGCGTTTTCTACCTGAACCGCCGAAAAACCTTGATTCCTGTCAGCCGGTTGGCGCTGAAAAGGAATTTCCTGGCCATTATCTCCCATATATATACATATTTAATGAAGTTTGACCTACCGTTTGTCAATAAGCGTAAAGTTCACGCACATAAAACATTTCCTTGTGTGTATCGTGTCCTCTTATGCTCTGATTGGTTGACGTATGGTGTTTGCGGAAGGTCAAAGTTCATGTTTGCAAAGTATGGAGTTACTTGGGGCATGCATGTTTGTTATGCAGATGAAAAAATGTGTGTGAATGCGCGTTTTGTTATTCACTTCTGCCACACATGCGTGGTCGCGGCGTATGTGTCTCTCAACATGTGTGTACTCATTCATACGTGTGTGTGTGTGTGTGTGTGTGTGTGTGTGTGTGTGTGTGTGTGTGTGTGAACGCTGGAATGTGTTATATTTAGTACGAGGTGGATTTCTTCATTCTGACGTCAGTCAACAGGACAATCGACCAAACCCTGGTAACTAATGGCCTGTCAGTCAAGCAAGACAAGCCCCTCCCTCTTGAGCAACAACCACCCCCTTCTTCGACACCACCTGCCCGCTCGTGTGTGTGTGTGTGTGTGTGTCCACGTCTTCTGTAAACGCTTGTAGAACAGGTCAGATGGGTCACGTCTGCACACGTCACACGGTTTTATAAAAGCAGTTCTTTACGGTTCTACGAGATCAGATTAGAAGCGACGTCACGTCAGGGGAAACCCCCCGCCCCCACCCTTCCCCCCCCCCCTCGCTGGTGTTTTCCGATCCCCACGTCCACGCTACAAATAGACGCCAACGGCGCGACATCATGTTTGTGGGCCATAGGCCGTCGCCGCCATCTTGGCGGTAACAAGGAGGACAAGTGAAGATGTGAGGAGATGGAGGACGGCGGGTCCGGTTTTCGAATATAATAAATGGGGATTAGTCACGATTTAGCAAAGGCTAATTTATCTTCTGTTATTACAAACAAAATGTAGAAGTCTGCCAAAAAAATAAGATGAAATATGTTGCATTTCTACACAATTATATCCATTTTTTATAAAAAAAAAAAAAAAAACATCGACCACATGGGGACGTTAAAAGAAATAACATCTCAGCACCAGTGATCTTAAATGCTGCTTTTTAGTTTCATTGTGAAGATCACTAATAAAGGGCTGGGTTCTGATCTTTTTAGGCCAAACTAAAAACTGCAGGACTAAAACTTGGTTCCAGATCTTGACTCGAACCAGTTTTGATCTCAGGTTTTTACCAGGAAGCTGTTTTCCATTAGAGGATGGAGCAGCCTCAGTGTCGCTGGTCGCCGTAGCAACGCCAAGCTAAACTACCTTGGTTATAAAATCTACCAAAAGACAGGAACTTGGCGTACGTTGATGACGCGATGATGATTCTCTCTGACCAATCAGGGATCTGCTTTGTTTTACGTGACCTTTTAGTCGCGATCCACCTTTTTTTGGTCCCTGAAACGAAGGAATCGGGTAGTTTAACCTGATGAAAAAAGGGAAAAACTGATCATCCGCCTACAGATCCGCTACTTCTCTACATCTCAATGCAAATTAAAAGGTTTACCTTCCGTAATCTGAATGCAGCTGATTACACAGGTCGAGATTAGAAACGTGATACCGAATCGTTGGCGCTCGTTCCCAAGAAGCACTTTAGCGACTTTTATCTCCATGTTTGCAGGGTGAAACGTGGAACGTGAGCTCATCTAAAGCTAAATGTGCAGTTTGGTGACAAGAATCCATATTTTTAATTCACTTTGTCCTCATTTAAAATAAGTTTAAGTGGAAAAAAACCCAAACAAAACCCGATCAACCATCGCTTGAGAGACTGACTGCGGTCTGGGATTTCATACGACATGTTCCGTGATCCGTGTAGCGTTTCTAAAAGTCCCTCTCAGCCTCAAACACACAAACACACACCCACTCACACACGCACACACACACACACACACACACACAAACACACACACACACACACACAGTGTGTTTGCTCTCGCTTGCGATTCCAGGTGAAACAGGTCTGACATTTGAAACCCAGGTGCTGCAGAGAGGAAGGTAATGATGAGGTTTAGCTGTGTGTTCTCCCTTTGGCACGCTAGCAACCCAATAAATCAGCCTCCGCTGTGTATTTCCAAACATTTTAGCATGATTTTTTTTTTTTTGGGACATAAAACACCTTGATTTCAAGGCCGCAAATCTGTTAAAACAAGCCGTGTGATTGTGTGACTGTGTCTTTTGAAGTAACCACCGTGGTTCCAGCTAATTCCACAACTTTGATCTGATGACATTAAAGTTTTAAACTCTCTGATAATCCCCTAACTCTGTGGTTACCGTCCAGTTTGTCTTTTTTTTTTTTTTGTAAGCTGTACACAGAAGCAAGTTGGTTCAGAATCAAATATTACATCTAATAAATTTTCTTATAAATCAGGATGCCTGACAGCAGATGTGGTTTCCTTCCAGAATGACTAGCATGAGACTCCGAGCAGAGACATTACCAACGCCAACGATGCCCTCGGCTTCCATCTGACTGCCCCCCCTCCCCCCGGGTGGTCGGGGGCAGGGGGCGCAGCGGCAGGTGTTCTAAACTAAAACCCAATTGGTTGTACTTTGCATCCAGTCGTCAGGAGTTTCAAACTTTTTGGGATCTTAAAATAAAAATTCAACAATTGAGAATAAAAAAAAAAAAACGGTTAAATTCTAGCAAACATCTCAGCTGGAACCGATTGGATTCAGGTTTATTCTATTTAGAAAAAAAAAAACAAACTTAATGCTGGTTGTGTCATTTTATTTTGTATTAAGCCACCTTAAAGGTTGTTCTGTGAAAATATTGACTGAAATTAAACCAGTTTGTGGTGCAAAAATGTTTGGGGACAACTGCAGTTGGGTATATCCTACGTTGTGGTGTGTCTTTAATTTTTCCACCTCTGCGACGGCAACAGAACATCAGGATGAGGCTCTGGCGTTTTTGACAATCACGTGTGTCCGGATGAAACCGGAAGAAAGGCGCTAGCAGCGATTATCTGCTAACTCACAGAAGAAAATCAATCAAATTGATCCGGTTTGCCCAAACTGTTCAGAACTGATGACATCAGGAGCTCCAGGAATTTATTTTACCAGATAAAAGAACTCCACCTCGCCTCCAAAGTTCTGGAAAATGTCTTCAAATCAAGACGATGACACTTGTTATTCATGTTTACTGCGACGAATCGGGAGTCAACAAACGGGAAGCTCAAAACGAAAAGGTCATGAGGTCAAACAAGAAACCGAAAAAGAGATGCTACCCAGGTTGAATGGCGATTGGTCGATTCTTTAGCGTCACGTTTCAGCCATGATCAGAAACGGTCTGTTTTATTCTACAGTATTTCTGTAAGACTCCATCAGCTGTCGGTTGGTGACACTTGTCAAATCGTCTCGGTTACTGAGCGTCGGTTCTTTTTCGTCTGCAGCTCTGATGCGACCCGTCTCCTCGCTAAAACGACCCGCATCGACTGAAACGAGCTCATAAGTAAAAACCAGATGCGTTAAAACAGCCACGAAACAAAAGAAATCTACTTTAAATCAGGCATGAATTACTTTTACTGCCATCTTTTAAAAAATTTTTTTTTTTTTTTATCGTAGCCGGCGGCGTTTCCTTGAGCTAAATTTCATCAAATAGAGGAAGATTGCGCTGAGACTCCCTGTAATTTACCTGCTGGTGTTAATACTGGAGAATCAAAGCAACCTGTCCTTGCTCAACACGATGATTTGATTAACCTCAGGCCATTTTTTTTTCTCAGAGTGAAAATGTGCGGAACAGTAAATCAAAGCTGGTAAGCATGTGACAAACACAGAGATGTGTTCTCCAGATAAGGAACATTGATGTTCTGGCACGCGGCCGGTTCGGTGCCCGTTCCTCTTTTCATGCTCGTCATTAGCGTTCGTGTTTCTGCATGATTAAGAGGCCATGTTGTCGCACCTGTGAGGCCGACGTACACACACCCCCCCACCACCACCACCACCTCACCCCCCTTCACACCTCCAGACGAGGCGGATTACTACAAAACTCACTCGTTTCCCAAGATCCAACATTTCATTTTGCTAAAAACGACTTCTATTTGTGCCGGTTTACTAGAAAGCTTTGGATAATAGATCGACAAAAGACCGGCTTTAATTCCAGCAGATTTCAGTCTCATTCATCTCCTCAGTGTATTTTTTTTTTTATAATAATCTATTTTTCTGGGGTTACACATGCAGACAAAAATAAAATATCTCACATGTAGGATAAAATTGCCCTGCCTCACATTTTTCCTTGAAAGTTGCTTCGCTACGCTGAAAATCTTCCCTGTTGTGGCTCAAATTGCAGTTGTAGCCTGAAAGAATATAGAAATAAATGTAAATCTGTGTGTGTGTGTGTGTGTGTGTTTGCCTGAGGAGGCTCTATCTGTCCTTTAATTCCAGGCTGAAACGGTTGCATTTCAACGCGGCGGCTAAAATTGCAGCAGTTGACTAAATACGGATGTGCAGCCGCGACATTAAAGAGGGAGACATAATTGAAGAACATAACTACAGGACATCCCAGAATACAGTGGGGGGGTGGTGATGGTTGTCGCGGTGACAAATCGGTCCTAAGAGATGGGGTCTGTTGTGTGTGTGTGTGTGTGTGTGTGTGTGTGTGTGTGAGGGGGTCTACACGTCTACACTTTCTTTCTCGGTGTGATTTTGGCGCCAGGAAGCTTCCATCACTCGTTCACGTTGGATCAGAAATAGATTCTGGATCCAGGATGACGGTTAATCAATAATTTATCACTGATCCGTTTCACATTCTGGTGCTAAATGGATTTAAAGTGTGATTTAATTTGAGCTTGAGATGCAGGTCCTCATTTTTACATCAGGTTTAAATCAGAGCGATTAGACCGGAGCCAGACGGCTACGGTGGATCAGCCCGGTGTGATTGTGTGGTCGGTTTGGAGAGGTGGCTGATGGGTAATGACGGGTTGAGGCGTTCATAATCAGTGATGACAGCGATCATCTAATGGGTCCATACTTCACGCCGGAAGAGGTGATACGAGCCCAGTAATCAGTGGTAGGTTAACCATGTGACCCGGTCGGACCCCAGAACCATGTGACTAGGTGCATGTATAATATACAGTATATATATATATATATATATATATATATATATATATACACACATATATATATATAGTATCAAAAAACGCACCAACACAAATGGTTATTGTACAACAGGAGTTCAGCATTGATATCTGATAAATTCATCTTTTTCATCTTTTTATGGGAATTTCAATTTAATTTGTTTAATTTTAAAGTCCTGTAGATGCAACATGACTGGACATTTTTGTAAATACACACGCACACACACACACAGACAGATGGGTCCTGGTGTTGGCTGGTAGCCCCGTGTGTGTGTGTGTGTGTGTGTGTGTGTGTGTGTGTGTGTCTATGCGTGTGCATCGTAAATTAATAAACACATCTGACAAGTGCTGTGCAGCCGCCCGAGGGCATCATCATGTTTGCAAACAGCCCCTCCTCTACCTCCCCCTCACACACACACACACACACACACACACACACACACACACACACACACACACACACACACACACTCCCTGAGGAGTAACGATTGTTTAATGATTCAATTAGCTGTGCAGCGTGCTGAGAGCGAGAGGCGAGATGGAGCGATAATTGATAAACATGTTTAATCCAGAGAGGAAGGAGTGCTCAGATGAAACCAGACAGCCAGAACACACACACACACACACACACACACACACACACACACACACACACACACAGCACTTATCAAATGTTTTTTTAAAGGACGACGTCTCGACCCACAAACTGCTTAAGGTCAATCGTCCCTGTAAGGTTTGCTCCGGTGTTTATGAGCTGTTATAACGCTTCATGTTACGAAGCTTCTCTGGAGACGACAGATATTCATAGAAAGGGGAAACATCAAGAACTAACAGCTGATAGAAACAAATGGAAACTTTCAAAGAGTTTCTTAGACGCTGACGTGACTTGTCTTCTCTGATTGGCCGACAGGACGGGGAAGGCAGCGTCTTGATTGGTCGACACGCTCAACCCGAGTCTTCACGTTTGTCTAGTTGTCATTTAATTTCTCCTCTAAGTGGATCCACACAGGATATGAGTGATTCTATCAGGATGGATGAAGTTGGACGAACGTGTTGGATGTGAACTCGCATCCTCCTGACTCCACTGTGCTCCAAAATCACAGATAAACAACAACAATTGCGTTGTCATTCAGACGATGGCGGCTCCCATCCAGCTCACACAGAGCTGCTTTTGTCCGCCGTCGCCTCCTGACGGTTTGACCTGCTGCAAACAGGAATGCAGGTGGTGTGAGTCACGAGGGAACAGGAAGTGGTTCTGTTCCCTTTTTGAATGACGCGTCTCTCTTTGGAGAATTTCCACTTTGGACGTCCTGAATGTCATCTTTAAAGCTGGTTTTTCCTCCACCTCAAATAGAACGCAGATCGCTCCAGGTGGCACAACGAACGCAGATGAGTTCCAATCTTCATCTCCTATTCGGAGCCTCCCCATGTGTTTACCAGCAGGTTGAATTATTTACCCGCTGTGGATTATTTATTTACTTGTTTCCATCCATGTTTGCAGCGACGTCGTCTTTCAGCGTTGAGTGGAAAGATAGTTTGAACAGCTGCTGTGTGCTGTGTGTTCGCCAGTGTGTACATGTACTGGTGTGTGTGTGTGTGTGTGTGTGTGTGTGTGAGGGGCGGGGCTGTGCAGTGCAACGGGGTAGTCGGTGAGATCTTTTGTGTTGACGTTAGCGTCAGCGACCTTTACCTGAGGGGGGCCGTTTGTGATGTCATGATCATCTATGACAGTGGTCCACAAACTACGGCCCGCGGGCCGGATGTGGCCCACCTCTACATTTGGCACGGCCCCCTGAACAGTACCAGAAAAACACCCTGGTTATTATGTATTTCATAAACAGTGCTATTTATTTCATTAAGAGTTATTATTTATTTCATGTTTTTTTTCTGTTAATATCCAGAAAGGGTTTTTAAGATTTGGTTACAGTCATTTTCCTTTTTTCTTTTGTTGAACTAGAAAGAGAACGTTTAGATGAACGTCTGATAACGAGTCGACTATTTACAGAATAAACTTTATAGGTTGTAAATACTTGTCAGCAAAGCTCTTGAACCCTAATTATAATATCTGACTGAGGGCTATATTGTCAATTACATGGTTAATTTTTTAAAATTGCACGCTTTAAACATTTATTGCTGTAAACATTTCATCGCTGCTTCTTTCTAAGGAGGCGTCCTGCAGCCACTTGTGGCGGCAGCTGATTTACATTTACACAACCTGCCGGTGGACGGGATTACACTCCTCCTGCAGAGATTGTCCGATTGTTTGCCTGCAGAGTTTGGAGCCCACATTTAATCTAGATGTGACCCCAATCAGGGTCCCGACCCAGATTATGAGACACACTGATGTCACTGATTAGAGGCCAAATCCCGGCATGTCGGGTTTGGGACGCCGAGGCCGTCCTGAAGAGAACCCTCTGTTCGGGGGAGACACACTCACTCCACCCGATTAGCCCCTCTTTGGGGGAGAGAGAGGAGTGTGTGTGTGTGTGTGTGTGTGTGTGTGTGAGAAAGAGAGGGAGAGCAGTGTGTGTCCTGCTGGGTGCAGAATTAAAGGAGAGGTCTGTTTGGGAAGAGCCTTTGAAATGGACACACATGAACTTGGTGTCAGTCACTGACACACACACACACACACACACACACACACATACACACTTTTGGTCCTAATGTAGGGACCATAACCATCTGGCTGCCCTCCAGAGAGAGGAGTGAGGTGACAAAAACACAACTGCAAGTGGTTTCATTCTTGTATTTGTTATTTAACCTCTTAGCATAATAATTTTTTTTTCTTTTAAAGATTTTTATTTTTTCCAAAAAAAACCCCCAACCTTTCTTCATTGGACGATATGATGTTCTTCCTGCATTAAACATATACCATCAACCAAACAGGAATAACCGTCAGAAGGATAAGTGAACGAAGCACAACTGGTGGTGGTGGTGGCTGATGACTCTGTCGAGACTAATGAGGCTGATGAGAAAGTGTGTCACCGTGCGATTGGACAGATGGGACGGGTCGACGTAAACGGCTCCGTGAAAGCCACGAAGGAAAGCGAGGCAGTCGTCCGCCTGACTAGATTCTTTTTGGGGGAATGTTCCCAGAATGCATCATGTTTGTGTTTAGAAACTTTGAGTTCAAGGGATTATCAATAAACCAATAGCATGCCAGTCGCTTTGAAGGTGTGATTCCTTTACTGTCTGGGGTTTTCCAGGATATGGTGGAATTTATACTTGGAAAAAGGAGAATTTAATGCATTTCAGGAAATGCTAAGCAGTTCCAGAGAACGTCAGGAAGACTTTGAATTGATTCGTGTCTATTTTTGCACTTTTGTGGTGTACCAGTATTGACCCAGATCTTCAAAACTAGATCAAGCAGTATTTATAATCTAGTTATTGTCGTGTTTTATTTGGTTGCTGCTTGCTGGCTTCTGGGAAAGTGGACGAGTGAGTCTGGATTGAGCCCAGACATTTCCTTCTCTTTGGGGGAAAATCTGCAAAACAAGACGCCAAGACACTCCAACTTCCTGACCTGGGAGGGAAACTATCCAGTCATTCCCGAGTAGAAAATTTGTAATGGAGACGGTCGCTGTGATTGATAAATTGCAAAATGTTTGCTATTTATTTCTGCGTGTCTTCATCTCATATGATTAAAAATGCTGTGATTTATAAAACACGCTGTAACAGCAGAAGCGTCGCTGCTGCAGCTTCAACGCTTCGGTGATGTCATCGTTGAGAAATGTGATTTACAAAATTATTAGGAAATTGTTTGTGTGTGTGTGGGGGGGGTGGGGGGGTGGGGGTGGGATGCAAATATCATTTTGAGAAAGGTGCTTTAACTTTTTCATTTTAAGACCTGAAAGATTCATTTTTTTGTTTTAGTCCTTGTGCGAATATTTAATCTCAAAGATCATCCAGACAAAATACCCTTTCAAAATAAAGGTCCTAATTATTTACAGTTCCTGCACAGCTGATTGTGACAAACTCACCTGAATGACAGATCACCTGCTTAACAACTGGCATACTGTGTGTGTGTGTGTGTGTGTGTGTGTGTGTGTGTGTGTGTGTGTGTGTGTGTGTGTGTGTGTGTGTGTGTGTGAAGGGATTAACTTTATTTTAATGAGGGTTTAATGTTTATGTTTGCAGGCTGACACTAGCAGAGGCATGTGAACCAATGACAGGCCTCTCACACACACACACACACACACACACACACACAAAGTGTGTGTTAATGCCTCTTCAACAGTATTAATGACAGGACTAAAGCTTATTAGCGGGTTAGGGGACGTTAACCAGCCACTCAGAACACAGAAATGTTTTATCACCAGCGTGTTTGAGTCGCTGTCGCTAATCTAATTATAGAAATAAAACACAACTCACTGTCACACACACACACACACACACACACACACACACACACACACACTCCTGCTGCCTCTACATGCATGGAAAATATCTGGATAACAAAATGTGTTTCTTACATTATGAGTCACCTTCTAAAACGGCGGAAAGCGTTACGACTGATCGGGACACGTCCGAAAACTAAAAACTAAAAACCAAAACTCTTGTGATCTTCACAAGAAGCCTCTCGTAAACACATCGGATGTGTTTCTTCTGCGTTTGTAGTCGTGTTCTTCACAAAAAAAAAAAAAAAAACGGCAGCGGCTTGAAAAAAGCATTCACTCATCGCCGCTTTGATCCATAAATCAAATATTTCACTGATTTTTTTTTTTTTTCTCATCTCTATACTTTCCACCTGACGATTTCCGGCCCTCCTTTCGGGCGGGCGGGGGGGAAGGGGGGGGGGGATTAATGTAGAAAAAACAGCTGCTGGCGATTTTAGAACAAATGTTCAGGGACACTGAGTGTGTTTTGGGAATACGACTTTGTTTCTTTACCTTCCCACCTGGCCAGGTAAGTTAATGTGAGCCACGCCTTAGATCAACCTCCTAATGCCTCTCACTCTCTCCGTCTGCTCTGCAAACTGTTTCCCTGATGCAAGAGCCAACCTGCCCCTCACACTTTGTTTTTCTCAGTGTGTGTGTGTGTGTGTGTGTGTGTGTGTGTGTGTGAGGGCGTTGCTCCATACTAGTTTACTCTCACAGAGCAAACAAATCTCTGATGTGTTTTTCTAACCCTGATAGCCACGACTGACACCATGTCAACAACGGAGAGAAAAAGTAGTTCCTCCTCTCCTCTTCTTTTATTTTCTCCTCCACCCCCCCCCCCACCCACCTCCACCCACCTTTGTCCTTCATTTCAATCTTTCATTTCCAGCGTTCTCTTTGTCTCCATCCCGTGACGATGCTCCCCTCTTTCTTCCTTTTCGAGGCGACGCAGAATGGAGTCAAACCGCAGCCGTCGGACGTGGAGGAAGCGGGTTGAGCTTCGGCTTTGCACGACTGTTTGGCGATGGCTGCTGCCAATTTGTCTGCGTAAGACTTTGAGGATCCTGTTTGTGTGTTTGTTTGAGCCGGTCCAGGTGTGCTGGATGGAAGCCAAGGCAAAGATTCAAACCTCAAATCCCGTTTCCTTTTATACGTATTCCTGTTATAATCGCCGGCTTTGATGTATTTCGCAAATCAAGAGTTCGGAGTCATCGAAGACATTGGGCGAGTTTTGTGGCCTTAGGGGATCCTTCAGAATAAAAGCGTTACGCTCGGTGATGCTGTGTTACGTAAAACGGTTACCACCACAAAAATAGGATTGAATGCGGCGTTGAGTTCAATTAAAACAACACAAAAGCTAATAATTGTTTTATACTATATTAATATTCTAGAAATACAATAAAAAGAACATTTTGAGTTTCATTCTCACGTTAAAGTCCTTCTGAGAAGTCATGACCTCCCAAATATTATCAACTGTCCATTTATGAACCTGACCACGGAGACGCCGTCTTCTATGAAAGATCTTTGACCTTGAGGTGGGGAAAGGTCATCCTCTCATTGAGCCAATCAGAAGCCTGGTGGGGCGGGTCTAAGTGTCGGAATAGAAGGATTTAAAAAAAGACAAAATTCATCATTTATTTTCGTTTAAGCCTCAAAATCTAAATTAAAGCTGCAAAAAAATTCATTCACGACGTTGTTTTTTAGTTTATTCAAAGTTTCCCCCAGTTTTTGATGCACAATCTTTGTTTTTTTTCATGGTTGTCTTAATTGAATGTTTTCACCAGAACCCAGGATGTGGATCCTAATAAATAATAAAGAATCTCACCAGTGGAGGTAACAAACCCACGATTAAACTTCTAATAGTTTCATTTGGTGAAAATTTGAGTGGAGTTTTCAGATTTTCCTCCTGAGCTTAAAGATGAAAACACATTTCAGAAACACAAACGTAGAAATCTGTTTTTTCCCTTTACAGGTAAGCGCGTCCCCATCACACCCCCGTCTGTCTCAACGCCCCCTGGAAGCCTAAATAGAGGCGCGCTAAAACCATGTTTAAGTGTTATGAGTTCTGAATCATACACTCACTTCTACACACACACACACACACATACACACACACTGATGTTTTGACTGGCGTGTCAGAGTTAAGAGATCAGCGCAGACCACCCCAGAAGAAAAGGAGAGGAAAGGATTTCAAATGTGTCGGCTAAATAAGAAGTTTTTACGCTTACACTTTTTACAACAATGAAAAAACTTAAGATGCAATCTTCAAAAGTGTGGAAGGATTTAAAAAGTTCTCCGGTCGTCCGTTTTTTTAAAGTAGCCGAATCCTTTAGAGGGAAAAGCAAAAAAAAAAAAAAATAGTCATTTGGAAAAATGTCAGGAAAGCCAAGGTCACCCTGTGAATACATGAAAAAGCGTTTCTTTTAACTCGACGGGGGATTTGTTTTTAAATTTCTGAGTATTAGTTGGTGGAGGACGACAAAAACGCTGCAGAGAAAAGAAGTTTGTTCCTTGACCTTATTACCCAGAAAGATGAATCCAACAGTTTGGCAGGTTTTTTTTTTTTTTTTTCCATGTATTGTTCCCTGGCTTTAATTTGAGCCGTTTATTCCATTATTATTATTCCAGGCTTTTAAAATAATCAAGAAATGAGGGTTTGTAAAGCTGATTAAAACAGGAAAACACACATCAAAACTCAGACATAGTCAGTTTATGCTCGTAAATCTGGGGACTGATTGCTGATCGATTGATGGGATTTATTTTTTTGGGCCCGGTCTGGTTCTATCAGGTCCGTTCTGACTCTCGATCCGGAGGGGCTGTGTTCCCTCCTGTTTAGTCTCAGTCCAGAGACGCCCTCACTAAAGACAAATACCTTCCGGAAAAATTTCCGCCTCTCCCCAAAACCACTTCTATCATTGGCCCAGACAATACCGGCTCACAAAGGGCTTGGGACGGCCACACGAAAGCGTCTGCATGTGTGTGTGTGTGTGTGTGTGTGTGTGTGTGCGTGTGTGTGTGTGTGCAGCCTGC